>BLSH010267196.1:531910-569186 GCA_018402905.1 Glandirana rugosa | reverse complement strand
ACGGTCAGTTTTATCATCCAGCCCCAAGAGACTACATTTTGATGGCATGGAAGTTGGGAGGTGCAGGCTACCAAGCCAAGGGTGCTCAGTGCAGGTAGTGGCTACCTTGTGTTAAGCCAGAGAGGTCTTTGTGAATAAGACTTACCAAAGAATATGGGAAAATTATGCAGATCTCACACAGTAAAGCCTGGAGTCCTTTATCACCTAAACGAGCCAAGGTTCTACAGTTCTTACAACTGGGCCTAGGTTCAAATATGTTTAAAGTTCAAACTTCAGCCTTGTCTGCACTTACAGGGAGTCCTTAACCCTTTAGTGATGCAATTCTCAATAGGCTTGCATGAATTTGTATACCTGCCAGGAAACCATTGTTCCCTATGTGGCATTGCTCATGTTCCTCATCTCTATCAAGGCCTCACTTCTATCCTGCAGAATTGCCTACACTCTGCAATCTGAAGATCTTATTTCTGGTTGCTGCAACCTCTGTGAAAAAGGGGTGTCAGAGCTGCAGGCTTTGTACTCAAGGAGCCTCACCTAAGCGTTCTACCCAGACAGTATAGTCCTAAAACTCCAGACTGCCTTTATCCATGTGATGTCTTTCTCCTTCGACTTTAACCAGGAAGTTAGTTTCCCATCTTTCTTAGTTGAGTGAGAGAACCACATTCCCTGGATGTTGATTTAACCTTGGTGACCTGCTTGGCAGCTACCTTTTCATTCGGGAAAACTGAAATCTGTACTTGGTTCCAGGGTGGCTTAAGGCAGGGCCAATCAGCATCAACATGTACAGTCATATCCTAGATTAAGACAATTAAAAGAGCGACTCTCCACAAGACCTTCCTGTTTCGGATGACTTAAGAGCACATTCAACTAGGGCAGTGCCAGCTCAGTGCAAAGCTCAGTGCTGAGTGTCCCCTGAGGCTATTTGCAAGTCAGCAATATGGTCCTCCCAGGAAACACCTTTATTACACTTTAAGTGAACCCGGCTCATGACAGTAAAATTTGGAAAATTCATGGTGCATAATTGCGCTTCTGATCATTGCAAAATTTTTCTTGCACCCTCCCATATGGCGAGTTAAGTCCCATGTGTATGCTGCCATGATGCACCAGGAAAACGGAAAATTGTATACTCACCTTTCCGTAATTTTCCTTTCCTGGTGCATCTTCATGGCAGCATACAGATTCCCGCCCAAATTGGTGAGAGTTACAGAGAATGCGGTGAGCCGGGTCTGTCTATGATTTATAGTTAACCAGTCCTATCATGTTGTGGGGGCGGAGCCACAACCCATGTGTATGCTGCCATGAAGATGCACCAGGAAAGGAAAATTACGGAAAGGTGAGTATACAATTTTCCGTTTTTTTATTTTATGCTTTTAAAACATATCCAATAAAAAAAATTGAAAAAAAAAAAATCAAATTTCTTCATAAATTTAGGCCAATATGTATTCTGCTACATGTTTTTGCTATAAAAAAAAAAAATCAATAAGGGTATACTGATTTTGGTTTACACGAACGTTATAGCATCTACAAACTATGGAATATATACAGCAATTTTTATTTATTTTTATACTAGTAATGGTGGCACTCAGCGATTTATAGCGGGACTGTGATATTGCGGCAGTCTGACACTTTTGACACTTTGCGGGAACCAGTGACACTTAGGCCTCATGCACACAGGACATTTTTTGACTGTTTTTCAGCAGCTGTTTTGAGCTGCAGACGTTTTTTTCTACAGTCAATAAAACCTCCATCATGTTGTCCAATGTGTTCATGCACACGTAGGCTGTTATCAACTGTCTTTAGCAGTGACGTTTTTGAGCTGTGAAAAAAACCCAAGACCAGAGGGTTCTTTTGGACGTTTTTCAGCTGTAAAAATGTTCAAACGCTCAAAAACGCCCAAAAACATCAATCCCCAATGATTTTGGACGTTTTAGATCAATTGGAAAAAAAAAACGCTGGCCCTTTAAAAACGCGAAGAAAACAGCGGTAATATATCGTTGGTAAAAGCTGAAAACATCTCTGATAAGCTACTGACATTTTTTGGCTGTTTTTTTAAAGTCCTGTGTGCATGAAGCCTAATACAGTGATCAGTGCTAAGAAATATGCACTGCCACTGTACTAATGGCACTGGCTGGGAAGGGGTTAAACATCTAGGGTAATCAAAGGGTTAAATGTGTGCCTAGCCAGTGCTTGTGTTTACTATATGTGCTGCTTTTACTAGGGCAAGAGATGGATTTTAGTCCCTTCTTTGCAGGAACACAGAATCCATCTTTTCCCCCCCCGTCAGAACGGAACTCTGCCTTGTTTACTTAGGCAGAGTTCCATTCTGAGTCTGCCCAATGATCTGTGGTTGCCGGCGAACATCAAGTGCCCGGCACCAGCAAATCAGCCTCTGCTGTAAATTATCACAGCAGAAGCAGCGTGTGTGCACCCCCTGCAAATGGATGTGCAGGATCATGTACATACGTGATCCGACGCACAGCTGCCACCCTGTAGCAGTAAAACTGCTATAGGGCGGTCAGCAAGTTGTGAAATTATTGTTGAATCTTTATTATATCAGCCTATATATGATCAACATAATGTTAGGGGCTTATCTATATTGGAGAGTGGATACCGCTGTCCGCTAGACATGGCACAGTTTGGTCAACACTTTCCCTTCATTACATTGTTTAGAAATTCTATGGCTGAAGGATAGGCCAGTCACATAACTTTAACAGGTCACGTGACCAAGCCTCTCTCTCCTGGCCTTCTTTTTTATTAATTGGAATGAATAGAGCTCTTTACTTGAAATTCCAAAGCAAGTAGAGTATAAACCACATTTGCAAAATATTTCACTACGCTTTAAAAGAGACCCTTCCTTCACATGGACACCGGATGGAGAGGGGCTGCATTACTCTGGCTCCATTGGCTTGCACTGAAAACAATCTTACGTCAGTATTAAACTACATCCTATATGGTGAACACATACTACACCATTTTAAACCTAGGAGCACAAATATTGAAAAGGATTGGCAACTTTCCCCTCCCCTTTTGGAACCCTTGTGAATGTAGCCTAAACTGGGCAAGAAAAAGTATGTGAACCCAGTGGAAATAAACTGTTTTTCTGCAGTAATGTGCAAAAATGTGATCTGATGCTCATCTAAGTCACAACAATAGATAAGCACAATGTGCACACAACAAACTATTCTAATTTCTCATGTCCATTATGTACCTAGACACTTGGCCTCATATATACCTTTCCTCTTCTCACAGGTGATGAAGACTTCATTCAAGAGTTAGCACTTTTTTTTCAAGGCTTGCACATCTCCATGAGACCAGAGAAACTTACAAATGTAAGTGCATTTCCTGGATATATACTGTATATGTATGTTGAGATTAATACTGGCCTTAAACACTTTGTTGCTTCATTTCCCCAAACTTAGATCAGAATTTGATCGTATTTATGTATTTTGATGTTGCAACACATTCTATTTTTTAATAAAGAAGTGTGGTCTCTTAGAACATGGCCAGGGTTCAGGGGTTTTGGGACATGAAGGGATATTACATCACAGTAATGCTGTGGTGTGAACTGACAGCAGAAAAAACAAAAGCATTTTGCCTTGTTTATGCATTGAGGCTGAGCTGGAAATAGCTGCCAGTGTAGCCCTAATGCTTTTGGTGTGAATAAGCCCTTAAACCAGCCCTTTTAACATGGAGAAACCCTTGAAAGAATGTTTTAGGTAACCCCTGCTAATAATTACTATATCTTCAGCTCACTATATGCACCGGCCCGCCAGTGCCTGTGATGAATTCACGGGCACCTGGCCCGCAGACATTTTCGCCGCTCTCCTCTTCATTGGACAGCGGCTGGTATCACAGGGCAGGATACTATGGGGTTACAGAAGACACTACAGTGGGGGGGTGCAGGACACTGCTTTGGGGGTCACAGGAAACTGCTATGGGGGGGCAGAGGACACAATGGGAGTGATGTGAAGGGGGACAGAGGACACTGCAGTGGGGGGGGGGGGGGGCTATTAGGGACTCCTCCCCTCGGTACAGGAACCCCATCAACCCTGGGGACAGGAACCCCATCACCCCTGGGGACATGGACCTCATCACCCCTGGAGACAGGGACCTCATCACCCCTGGGGACAGGGACCCCTTTTTCCCTGGGGACAGGGGCCCCATCTCCCCTGGGGACAGGGATCCCTTTTTCCCTGGGGACTGGGACCTCATCTCCCCTAAGGGCAGGGACCCCATTTTCCCTAGGGACAGAAACCCCATCTCCACACCATGCTGGTGTCAGCCACCTTTGGGTGCTGCCAGTATGGGGGAGGGGCAGTAAAATGTGAATCCCCAGCCACATGCTCCCTCAGGGGGAACTGCCTTTGTATTCGTGAAGCACCTTAAAGTGAGGTAAACCTGTACTGTTGTTATTACTATGTTAGGATTATTATTATCTTCATTTATTAGCAGGTGAATGCAGCCCTCCATGCATTCACATACATTGAATCCGGCCCTTAAGTGGAAAAAGGTTGCTGACCCCTGCATTAGTGTGATAGTCACTAGGAAGAATGCGCCTTACGTTTGTGGTCATTGGGAAGCGTCGCCCCTTACAGATTGCTAAAAAGAACACAGAACCCTGGTTGAGAGAGGCTACCTTCAGCTGACCATACATGGATTGAAATTCACCCGTTTCAGCAGGGACCAGTCGAATTTCAATCCATGTATGGACAGGTTGGTTGTACACAAGGCGATCTATTGTTGGAGCATTTTCCCTCAATCAGTGCCATCGGCTTTAGCCGGTAGTGCTAATGATTGTATTCTGATGGCTGGGAAATGTCCCCGCTTTCAAACTACAAAGGCTCAGTGAAAGGGATTCCCACATTTGACATTGAGTGTGTAGATGAGGGAATGAAGTCATTTTCTTTCAACCAGTGGGTTTTTCGGCCGAACGATCAATAAATTGAAAGGTTAATGTGTTTCCCGTCCAAACTGTTTGCACTACATACTGTATATGTGAAAAAACTAACAAAAAACTGATTCATGTATGTCCATTGAACGATTTATCGGTCATTACATGATGGCACTATCGTTTGCTTTCACAGCCGATTGTTCGTTTTTCGAAAATGGGTTTGGCCAATTTTTCATATAGTGTATCACCAGCATTAGAATGTACAAAGTTCATTGTATGCAGATCTGAGTTTATAGTAATTATTATTATTATTTTTTATTGTTATTTTATTAGATAGCAGTAAGGTTTTTATTTTGAAAATATAAAGCAGTAAAGACTACAGCAAAAGACAATAGCAGTACTTCAAGGTATGATTACCAAGAGCATGTATTTAATGAACATTGTGGTGCACAGCAGGTATTAAACTATGAGGCAATAGCTTATCTAATCCATGAATCACTTAAAAAGAGAAAGTGTTGATTGCAAGATGAAAGCACTTCAATGGTGAATATTAAGTGCAGCTCAGTTGCTATATTTCAATTCAGATTGTGATTCCAACATTGTGTTAACAAAGATGTTCAAGAAAAAAATATAGAGGCATAAAGATTTTCAGGAGAGAGATAAGAAAGGGGGTAATAGAAAGGAGAATTGGAAAAAAATAGATGGACTGGATGCGCAGTAGGGAGGAGTGAGAAAGGAAACGGTAAGTCACGTCATAGGGATAACTGCTACCTTATGTCCTATGACAGGAAATATATTTAATTGGAAAAGGAGCCTGTAACCCTATAGAAAGGGTTTGCAACTCACAGATTTTTGATGTATTAAAATTAGCCTTAGACATTGATAGTGAGCAGATAGAGGTATCTTCATGTTCCTGTGTTTAAGAATGCCAAATCAGAGTTGTGGCAACATCTTTCAGTGTGGCATCTCTAACCAATATGTCTTTTGCAGTGGGGGCAGGAAGAGCTCTGGCCAGATTTTCTAAGTTGAAACAACATTATTTGCGTATCAAACACCCTGAATTGGATACTATGGGGTTGATTTACTAAAATTGGACAGAAGCCAATCAGCTTCCATTTTTTTTTGTCTTTGTTTGAAGTTAGAAGTAGATTTGCTATCATGCACAGCTGCACCAGATTTAGCATTTTTCAGTTTTAATAAATCAACCCCTATGTGCCAGTACCTCCTAGTGATAGCTAGTTGGTCTCACACATCCTTGGTTTATATTTTTTTTATTTCTATTCCAATCTGAGCATAATGGTTCATTTACACTTATTTGTTTTCCTGCAGAAAATGATGTACTTTTACTGCATAAAAATACATTTCAAATACAAATCTTATTATTTTTATGTAGCTATTTCATATTCAAGGTCTGTAGCTTGGTACGTTTAAAAAAAAAATAGAGCATGCTGCATCTGTAATCCAGTTCAGGAGTGAGCAGCCTAGGATGACAATGCTGCTTGCTCCCTCATTGTCACCCTAGGAGAAAATGTATTTTGCTGGCAAGACCACCAGGTAAAAATAAAGGAAAATAAAGCCTGAAAAAAGAGAAACTAGTGCAGCCACCACATTCAATAACTGGTAAGCTGCAATATATTACATTTTTGTTCCTGAATTTAAATCTACTTTATGCAAGGCTTTGGAAACATCTGCATCACGGACAATGCCTATTACCTGTCCTGTTTTCAAAATGCACAGAATGGCATTTTAAAGCACACTTTGCTAATAATGAGTTCATAATTTTGTTTAAAATGTGCAGCAGGAACATGCATCGAAAACTCGCATTACTTTAAATATGTGAAAGGGCCCTGAAAGTGGCAGTAAATTCAATCTGGGATAACTTGCCTGTGTCTCATGAGTCCACTAGGTGTCAGTATCCTCCTTGATAGATTTCTTCTTATGTTTCAGCTAATGTTAGAGCCCTCTTCATTTATCATTTTGTGCTGACTCAATTAAAACTGTCACAAGAGCTTTGTGCTCTCCGGACATAGTTAATCTCTTTCCAAACTGACCCTTTGGGCTCCCAGCCTAGTTTCCTCAGTTAACCTCTTGATTGATTTCTGCTTCCTTGTATCAGTTTCATGAGCTGTCATATTTTGATGTTTCAGGCAAGGAAAGCTGCGTACAGGTGGATGACTAAAGTGGAGGAAGAAGAGAAGAAGATTGCGGCTGAGGAAGAAAATATTGACCCGGAGGAGGCTCAAAAATACACCGTGGAGGTATCCAAAGAGCATATTTTTTGCCGACAACGTATTTTTCAATTGTAGCACGTGTTTAGCAGTCTTTTGTTATGTGTGCCCATTCACTGACAGTCTCCAACCACACCTGTAGCATGCGATACAAAAATGACAACCACTACAATTAATTTATAAAACTAGCTTTCTTTATCATACATCACAGGACACAGAGTGAGGCTATTATTTTTTACTTACTGGGTTATATTCCATCTCCAGGTGAATGGACACTGGTAAAGGTCTTTAGACAGGAAGTGATCCCCTATATAACCCCTCCCATACAGGAAGTACTTCATTTTTTTACCAGTGTCTGCAAGGTGGATGGGCACATTTGTTTGAGCTTTCTCGAGCTCCAGGTTTTGAAGTCCCAGCACGGTTCTAAAATGAATCAAGTGATTGACCGATTGCATCCATTTGAAACAAACTTATATGCTAAGATAAATGGTACCCGAGCCACGCAAAGAAGACGCAAGCATCCTGCAAGGTTTTGCCTGTAATGCGACCTCCAGGCGCTGGACCCTGCATAGTGGAATCCTGGACACCACAGAGCTAAGGCATTCCTTCAGGGTGCTGTACAGGTCCAAGGGAGTGGACCCTAAAACATGAAAAGTGTACCCAGTCCTTTAAGGTCCCAAAGCGACAGAAACCCGCCGTGATGGGTGAAGATTGGGATCTTAGTTTCTAAGGTTGACCTGCATTTGTGACCGCACGGGGGAGTTTGGGCTAGATGTTGGTGTTTGAATTGGAATACCTTTTGCTGTTTTTACTTAATGGAGAATTCACGCACAGAGGTGCACCATTGCTCAGATTGGTTCGTCATGGTGCACCTATGCTCTCCAGAGTGCATGTTTGATTGTGACTACTGGACGGCCATGGCGCACGCAGCTTGCCACGCAGTATGTTGTGTGTACACCGTGCCACGCATGCGCCGTTACTCTAAGATGACGCACGAGGATCGTTCATACGCGTGCGCAGCCACGTGCATGTGCAGAGCATCCTGGCGCACAGCCAACTTATTTAAACAGTAAATGGCTGACATGCGGCGCTTCCAGGGGACATCTGTGGGACACATAGTAGGCTCTGTATCATCCACTTTAAAGCAACTTATTCATCCTTACTCAGGTCACGTGAGTCTCCAGATGTTGGTTGGCAGGCTAAGGTGCTTAACAGGATTGTTGCATAGAAGTTTGGTGAGCCCTATTAAAGGGTCTCCCTTCTGGCGTAAAATACTAAACCCAGGTACTCCCTTTTTGTGTCTTGCAATGTCTTCAAAAAAGAGGAGCAGGGTTAACACTACAAGGAAAGCCACACCTATGTCGTCAGCTCCTGAGGAGCATAGTCGTAACCCTAGTGTTGTATCCCCTAAGAGATCAGAGGCTTCCGGGCAATCTGAGCCGCTGCACCTGTCTGGTATTGTGCCTGCAGTCAACACTGCTGCTTCACATTTATCACCAGGGATGAACTGTCCTCAGCCCTAGCCAGGTTAGAGCACATGATTGCTGGCATGATTGCCTCCATACCGCAGGGTGGCAAGAAGCGTGACAGATCCCCCTCCCCTGAGCCTCCTAATTTGGAGCAGGAATGGGTTGAGGAAGGGGAAGAGCTAGATGCTAAGGACTTAGGAGATAATGCGGGTAGATGAGTCTGCTTCTGAGGAATCTTCGCTAGAAGATGTCCAGTTGGTATCAGCCTCTCAGTCACAGAGGCTTTTGATCCAGACTCTTACACAGATGGTTTGTTCTACCTTTAAGTTACCTCCTGCAGAGGTTTCGGAGCCTCCCTTGTCCTCTTTGGGGTCCCTGAAGCCTCCTCCAGGCTGCACAGGCTTTCCCCTTGTACCCACAGTTGGAACATATGGTGCATGCTGATTGGGAAAGCTCCTGACAGGATTTTCGTTCCTCCTAAGAGGTTTTCCCTTTTATATCCCATGGAGGAAAATTTTGTTAAGAAATGAAGCATGCCAGCTGTAGATGCGGCAGTCTCTTCCTTAAACAAGAACTTAACTTGTCCAGTGGATAACGCACAGGGCTTGAAAGACCCTGTTGACAAGAAACTGGAGTCATTATTAAAGGCTTCCTTTTCTTTGGCCAGTTCAGCTATTCAGCCAGCTGTCGCAGCAATTAGAGTCTGCCAATCCTCAAAGGATCAGGTCAGACAGGCTGACAGGCCTAACCAGGAGGATGATCTTGCTGAAAACAGGGCAGATATTCCTCAAGCGCTGTGTTTTGCTGTAGATGCCTTAAAGGATTCTATACAGCAAGTCTCTCGTTTGGCTCTCCTGTCTGTACACATGCGCAGACTTGTGGGGCTTAAGAACTGGTCAGCCAAGCTTCCCTGTAAGAATTTATTGGCAAGGTTCCCTTTCCATGGGGAATGTTTATTGGGCGATGATCTGGATAAATACATCCAAAAGATTTCTTGAGGAAAGAGTTCTTTACTTCCTCTAAAGAGAAGGATCAGGGGTCCCTCGTTTAAAACCTTGGGTACTTCCTCAGGTATTTCAGCGCCGCTTCCACTGCCAACAGGGCGCTAGAGCCAGGGGCAAGCCACAGGGCCAGAAAAAATCCTGGGTCCAGAACTCTTCTAAACCCGGCACCAAGCCCCCTTTTGAAGGAATGCACCCACTGTATCTGGTGGGGGGGGAGGCTGCTTCAATTTGCGGACATTTGCAGAACAGTGTTGCAGGACGAGTGGATCACCTCAACAGTGTCCCGCGGTTACAAGCTGGAATTTTGGAGGTTTCCTTCTCAAAGGTTTCTAAGATACAACGTTCCTCCAATAAGAAACGTATTGTTTCAAGCACTAGAGCAGTTAGTGCATCAGGAAGTGATCATACTGGTTCCTGTGTACGAAAGAGGCACAGGGTTTTAGTCAAACCTGTTCACGGCTCTAAAACCAAATGGGGACATAAGGCCAATCTTGGACCTAAGATCCCTGAACCAACATCTGTTAATCCAATCCTTCAGGATGGAGTCACTCCGCTCAGTAGTAGCCTCACTCCAGATGGGAGACTTCTTAGCCTCCATCGATATCAAGAACACGTATTTACACGCACCTATCTTTCAACCTTGCCAGAGCTTCCTGCGATTTGCAGTAGAGGAACGTTATTTCCAGTTTGTGGCACTGCCCCTTAGGCTTGCCACAGCACCTCAGGTGTTTACAAAGATTCTAGCACCTGTACTGGGTCTTTTAAGGGCCCAGGGGATCTTGATGCTCGGATACTTGGGCGACCTCCTGCTCAGAGATCACTTACTACAGGCCCTGGAACACAGTGTAGCCTGCATAGTGCGGTATTTCGAAAACCCAAGCTGGGTCATAAGTACAGAAAAGTCAGCCTTGAGACCAGCTCAAAGTCTCAAGTATATAGGTCTGATAATGGATATGGTCCAGGCAAAGGTATTTCTGCCACCCATAAAAATCTGTGCCCTGAAGGATTAGGTGCGTCGGGTAATAGTCAACAGGCAACCCTACATTCGGCTCTGTATGAGTCTTCTTGGAACGATGGTGTCCTCTTTCGAGGCATTTCCCTTACGTTCAATTCTTATTCAAGCCTATACAACAAAACATCTTGTTGGCTTGGAACAGGAGAGGACAAGCCCTGGATTACCCCATGTCTTTATCTCCCCGGGAACGCTTAAGTCTAAGCTGGTGATTGCAGGATCAGAACCTGCAAAAGAGAACATCCTTCCTCCCGGTGTCTTGGAGAGTACTGAACACAGACACCAGTCTCTCAGGCTGAGAAGTGACCCTAGAGGGGCTCACAGCCCAGGGGAGATGTTCAAGGGCAGAGCAGAGCCTGCCCATCAACACCCTGGAGTTACGGGCGGGACATCTGGCCTTTCGGTCCTGGGCAGTGGAGCTTCAGGACTGCCCCATCAGGGTTCAGTTTGACAATGCCACTGCAGTGGCCTACATTAACCACCAGGGTGGTACCAGGAGCTGTTCTACTCAAGAGGAGGTGACCCACATATTAACCTGGGCAGAGGGACATGTGCCGGTTCTATCGGTGGTCCACATCCCGGGGATAGAGAACTGGAAGGCAGATTATCTCCACCAGCAGATCTGCCTGGGTGAATGGTCCCTACACCTGAATGTGTTTCGGGAAATCTGCCAGCATTGGGGATGGCCAGAGGTCGATCTATTGGCACCCAGGTTTAACAACAAGCTACAGCAGTTTGTGTCCCGAACAAGGGATCCCCTGGCAATCGGAGCAGATGCTCTAGTAGTTCCATGGAACCAGTTCTCCCTGGTTTATGCTTTCCCCCGATCCCTCTCCTTCCACATTTGTTGCGCAGGATTCGGAGAGGGGGGTTCCAGTCATCCTGGTGGCACCAGCCTGGCCCAGAAGGCCCTGGTTCCCAGAGATCGTGAGATTGGCAATAGATGGGCTATGGACACTTCTGCGCCACCCCAATCTAGTGTCTCAAGGTCCTAAATATATTCCACCCCAATTTACAGTCTCTAAATTTGACGGCATGGCTATTGAAGCTAAGGTGTTAAAGGATCGTGGCATCTCGGGACCGGTGGTGTCTACCCTAGTGAATGCCAGAAAAACGGCCACTAGGAAGATCTATTATAGGATCTGGAAAGCCTATATTGCTTGGTGTGAAGCCCGAAAATGGCATCCTCGGAAATACATGATTTGTGAGAATTTTCTCTTTTCTACAGTCGGCTGTGGAAATCAGATTGGCTTTGAGTACAATCAGGGGTCAAATTTTGGCCTTGTCAGTATTCTTCCAAAGGCCCTTAGCCTCCCATTCCCTGATCCAAACCTTTATGCAGGGGGCAACTCTTTTGCTTCCCCCCATCAGGTCACCTATGTGTCCTTGGGACTTAAACCTGGTGCTGTCGTTGTTACAGAAACAACTGTTTGAGCTTATCAAGGAAATTCTATTAGTCTTGCTGTCACACAAGTCAGCCTTCCTGGTGGCCATCACCGCGGCTAGAAGGGTGTCAAAGTTGGCGGCCCTTTCGGGCAGGGAATCATACTTGATCCTTCACCATGACAGGGTCGTGTTACGACCTGTTCCATCCCTTTTGTCAAAAGTGGTGTCGGCCTTTCATTTGAATCAAGACGTTATTTTGCCTCATTTTTTTCTCTCAGCCTCGTTCGGCGGAAGAGAGACAACTGCACTCTTTAGATGTAGTGCGAGCAGTCAGAGTTTATTTGTCTAGATCTGCAAAGATCTGAGGATCAGACTCCTTTTTTCTTTTACCAGAAGGACCCTAGACGGGGCAGGCAGCTTCCAAAGCTTCCATTGCCATTTGGGTCTGTCAATTGGTCATTCAGGCCTACGGTCTGAAACATAAGGCTCCTCTTTTCAGAGTGAGAGCTCATTCTACCAGGGGTGTAGGAACCTCCTGGGCTTTTCACTATCAGCTGTCTGTGGCTCAGATTTGTAAGGTTGCTACCTGGTCTTCAGTGCATATGTTCACAAAAGTTTGTCAAGTGGATGCTCAAGCAGCAGAGGAGTCGGCTTTCGGCCACAGTGTATGGCAGGCTGCCATATAAGGTCTGATGGCTATTGTTTGGCAGGGTGTCTCCCTTCCCTCAAGGTTATTGCTCTGGGACGTCCCAGTAAGTAATGAATAATAGCCTCACTCTGTGTCCCGTGATGTATGATAAAGAAAATAGGATTTTTTCGTCATACTTACCTGTAAAATCCCTTTCTTTGAGTACATCACGGGACACAGAGGTCCCTTCCCTGTTTTTTGGGATTAAGTGCTTGTTACAAAACTGAAGTACTTCCTGTATGGGAGCAGTTATATAGGGAATCACTTCCTGTCTAAAGACTTAGATCTTTGGTCTACCAGTGTCCATTCATTCACCTGGAGATGAAGTATAACCCAGTAAGTAATGAATAATAGTCTCACTCTGTGTCCCGTGATGTACTCAAAGAAAAGGATTTTACAGGTATGACGAAAAAATTTAATTTTTTTTAAAGCGGTAGTAAAGTCCTTAAAGAGCAAAAAAAAAGTCCACCTGCAAATTAATGCTATAATGTGCTAGTATACACTGCATACTAGCACATTATGGCATACTTCCCTTAAAACAAAGCACTCCAGTGGCACGCTGTCACTGCCACCAGGGTTTCCATCTTCATCTGGTCTTCCTTCTGGGATAGTGGGCTCCGGCTGTATGACTGAACGAGCCTTGATGACGTCACTCCCACACATGTGCATGGGAGTCACGGCTGCAGCACGGAGCTCTGAAGGTATGTTACGGGTATGCAATCCCTTCAGAGAGCATTCATCGCTAAAACGTCACCAGCTGCATGCAGTGTGAATATCTCCTAAACATTGCAGGTTTAGGGGTTATTCACTGTACCTACAGGTAAGCCTTATGGGCTTTCCTGTAGGAACCTGTTAAAAAGTTAACTTTACTATCACTTTAAAGTAAGGTGCACATTGAAGCCTAGATTAGAGTTAGGGACTACTAATTCACAGAGGGACCTTGCTGAGGCAATGTGGCTTTCATGTACAGGGTGGGCCATTTATATGGATACACCTTAATAAAATGGGAATGGTTGGTGATATTAACTTCCTGTTTGTGGCACATTAGTATATGTGAGGGGGGAAACTTTTCAAGATGGGTGGTGACCATGGCGGCCATTTTGAAGTCGGACATTTTGAATCCAGCTTTTGTTTTTTCAATAGGAAGAGGGTCATGTGACACATCAAACTTATTGGGAATTTCACAAGAAAAACAATGGTGTGCTTGGTTTTAACGTAATTTTATTCTTTGATGAGTTATTTACAAGTTTCTGACCACTTATAAAATGTGTTCAATGTGCTGCCCATTGTGTTGGATTGTCAATGCAACCCTCTTCTAACTCTCTTCACACACTGATAGCAACACCGCAGGAGAAATGCTAGCACAGGCTTCCAGTATCCGTAGTTTCAGGTGCTGCACATCTCGTATCTTCACAGCATATGATTTTTTTATGGTTTTTATGGTCAGTAAAAACCAATACCGGGTGAGCTGCTCCTTCCAGGAGGTACCGCCATTCCTCCAAAGCCGACTTGATGGCCAGCAATTCCCTATCACCGACATCATAGTTCCAGCAAGATGGTGCACCACCACATTATGGGTGTCAGGTCCGAGCATTCCTAGATGAACAGTTTCCTGGAAAGTGGATTGGTCGTTGTGGGCCAGTTGAATGGCCCCCAAGGTCTCCCGATCTGACCCCCTTAGCCTTTTATCTTTGGGGTCATCTGAAGGCAATTGTCTATGCTGTGAAGATATGAGATGTGCAGCACCTGAAACTACGGATACTGGAAGCCTGTGCTAGCATTTCTCCTGCGGTGTTGCTATCAGTGTGTGTGAAGAGTGGGAGAAGAGGTTGCATTGACAATCCAACACAATGGGCAGCACATTGAACACATTTTATAAGTGGTCAGAAACTGGTAAGTAACTCATGAAAGAATAAGGTTACGTTAAAACCAAGCACGCCATTGTTTTTCTTATGAAATTCCCAATAAGTTTGATGTGTCACATGACCCTCTTCCTATTGAAAAAACAAAAGTTGGATTCAAAATGGCCGACTTCAAAATGGTCACCACCCATCTTGAAAAGTTTCCCCCCTCACATATACTAATGTGCCACAAACAGGAAGTCAATATCACCAACCATTCCCGTTTTAATAAGGTGTATCCGTATAAATGGCCCACCCTGTATATTTACAAATGTATGCGATAAGAAACCCTGTTTTTTAACACAAATTGATAAAACAGTGTAATTATGTATTTATTTATTTTTTTATGGCTACTTGATAAGTGTGCTAAGTTATCTTTATACCTATAGCATGTCTGCAGTTTGTCAAGTCTCAGACCATTGTTTGTAAAATTAAAAACACTAAACAATATTTGCGGTTAGAATTAAAATGCATGTATTTTTGTCTTGTGTCAGGATATCCATGAATCGGCAATACGAAGCTTGGCAGAGCTAACAGCCTGTTCAATGGAAGTGTTCCACAAAACAGCCACCTTAATCCTGCATGGAGATGCCAATGTGGCAGCAGTGAGTCGGGGCAAGGCTCTCTCACAGTAAGTGTTTGGATCAGTTATGTTAGTCACATCATTGAAACGTGCTGGGGCAGTGGATAAAAGGCGCAGAAGCCCTGAAGAATCTTTCTATGTTTACCTTAGGTTGTTGTCATCCAATATTACAGTAATAGTATAACAATACAGAATCTGAATTCTGGATTTCTACACATCCAGAATTACCTTGGCTTGTGGACGGGATGAGTAATTACTGTAATGTTGTGAACCAGCTGCTGATATATTACTATGCAAATGCTTACCAATAGCATCCAACTATAGTCTGATTATTGAGCCCACAAACACTTACATTTTTTTCACTGCTTTACTATATCCGTCATTACACGCCAACGGTGCCATCTCTCTCCACTTATTTTTATATTCACCTTAATACCTTTACTCTGAACTTTTAGATCCAACTCCATTATCAGCAGTCTGATCCTGGGTAATCATTGACATGAAGTCGCAGCATATTATAACTACGTATTTTTTTATATCACCCAATCTTTTCTTCTGCCCCCCACTCTCTTATGGATGCTTCAAATTTTTCATACCCTCTCTAATTAGATCTGGTCTCGAACAGAGCACCCTGGATCCTCCTCTTCTCAGGTCCCTTGTCAGTGCTCCTGGCCCCTCCCTACTGTCAAGTACCCCCACAGCAATCAGCTTGCTATTGGGGCACTCGAGCCGAGCTGCAGTTCTGTGTGTCCATTCAGATACGGAGCCGCGGTTCAGCCCTGCCCCTCTCTCTCTTGATTGGCTAACTGACTTTGATTGACAGCAGCGGGAGCCAATGGCGCCGCTGCTGTGTCTCAGCCAATCAGGAAGGAGAGTCCCAGATGGCCGAGACACTCGTGCACATCGCTGAATGGAAATGGGGCTCAGGTAAGTATGAGGGGGGCTGCTACACATCGAAGGTTTTTTTACCTTAATGCATAGAATGCATTACGATAAAAAAACCTTCTGCCTTTACAACCACTTTAGGCATAACTTGGCACCAGTCAAATATTTTACATGCTGCTCCAGGCAAGATCAGACTCCACACTGTACAGTAAAATCTCAGGCGCTGGCTCAGCTCGTTTCCACCTAAGCAACCATTCAGCAACAGGAATGCCACACAACAAGATGCAAAATATTCATCCTTTTTAAAATAGCCAGCAGGAACAAATTCTCTTCTTACATGTTTTGCACTAGGCACAGCTCTTTCTCAGAGAATGACAAAGACACTACCCATACATCATTATATGGAAACTTTATTAATCCCATATGATCAATATATATCGATTGTAAGATTGGGATTATCAGACTCAAGCAGTAGGTGCGTTTTCAATTAGTGCCTCAGTCCAAAACTATATTTTTAAGGAATGGTAGCCCACTTTTATTTAAAAATACCGAAAAACTCACAAAAGACATCAGTAGCCCACGCAGAGGGTTCCACCATTACTGTGACTTGCACAATCAGAATACATCAGCCTCCTGGCCTATTCTCTTGCCACACGGCTGCTTCAGGGCTCCAGCCTAGGCCTTAGGTCTGCTTCTCAGACCAAAAGGATTCCTTAGAGTCAAGCTCTCTCCTAGCTTACTCACAATCAGCTCCTTGCTGCTCTGTCACAGACTAAGTCTGCCTCCTGCAGACATGCACACTCTGGCTGCTCTATGAAGCCTCTCTCACTCCTGCAGAGGTGGGGAGTCCACTGGGCTCCCTTGCACAGACTTCCTGTCTGTTGGGTGGGGCCCTGAGTCACAGTCAGGTCACCACTAAATAGTCCAGCATACAGCTGTGTAATCAGCATGCCCGTCTCTCCAAAAATGTGGCGTAACCCAGCAATCTTCCAGATAACACAGGGCTCCACTGTCACTGTTAAACGTCCCGCCAGCGCACTTAGGACAGGGTCCTCGGGCTCGCGTCACGGGTGTCGCATGGCCGGCAGGTCTGTCTTGGGTGGGTGACCCACTACGCCCGTCAATATGGGTAAGTACGCCCCCCCGCCCTCAACGGGGCGCGGGGGGCAGGCGGGTTCCCCCCCCCCCGGGTGTTAGGTTGGCCTCCTCCTTCCTTTACCCCACCCCCTTCCTCATCTATCTCCGGGGCTGCGCTGTTTGCCCCCCCTGGCTGCAACCCCCCCCCCTCGGGTGTCAGCTCGAGCCAGTGGCGCCGTCGGCCGCTCGCAGTGGCGGTCAGCGCCATTTTTTCGGCGGCCCGCCATGTTGCGGTTGCCGACCGCGCAGTTTGGCCTCTAGTGGACACGGTGGCCTTGTTTGCATGGTCCGCCGCTTCCTGGTACCTGGTTGACTGGCTCTGTGGGCAGTCCCGAGTGTGTTGGCGCTGTTCCTGTACACAGAACGCATTCTGCACGTGGGGGTCGCAATGGCAGCAGGGTGGCACGAGGCAGCAGTGGCAGCACTCTCCCGGGGTAGGAAACGGATGGTGCAGTGAGTCCTCCTGGGTGCCCTTGGGACCCTGTGCGGCTGCCTTTTTTGGGGTGGTGGGGGCGCCTGGTCCCGGTACACAGGCCTCTACAGGTGGTGGTGTGTCCGGGTGGGTGGCGCAATGGCGGCTGAAGCAGGCACTTCCCCGTCAGAGGTCTCCGGTGGGGCTCTGGGCGCGCTGGGACTTGTGGTCCCTCTTGACAAATTGACTGCGATCCTGGAGGATTTTTTTCTCCCAGGTGGAGCCGATCTGTGACCGCAGGGTGGCGAAGAAAAGGCCACCCCCTCCCCTATCATCTGGGGAGGAATCGGAACAGGAGGGGGGACCGCCATGATGGGGACCCCCCTTGAGCTGTCGGATGGTGAGCTCGGGGACCCCTCCGATGGTGAGGAGGAGTCCTCAGGGGCCACTGTGGCTCACGAGAAGGCGCTGATGGGCTCTTTGGTTTCAGGGGTCCGCGAGACGCTGAAGCTGGGGCCGGCTGGAGCGGCGCAGGAGGTGGTGTACGCTTATGGGTCGCACAAGCCTGCCCGGGCCCCTAAGGTGTTCCCTTATTTGCCATACTTCGATTAGTTTGTGTATAAGGAATGGCAACCGCCTCAGAGTTCTTTCGCCATGCCCATGTGTTTTCCTGTGCGCTACCCCTTTTAGGACGCCCTGTTACAGAAGTGGACATCTCCTGCGGTGGACCCACCGATGGCTCGCCTGAACAAGGCGACCACTATTCTGATGGAGGATCTCCATCTTTTAAGGACCCGGCCGATAGGCGTACCGAGGCGGTGTCCAAGGCTATGTTGGTTGTGGCGGGGTCGGCCGGCGCTTACGGAAAGGGCGACCATTCTGCATCGGGATTTGGGCGGCCTTCAGGTTCCTCCTGAATCGGTGCAGCTGGCTGACCAGCTGGCCCAGGGCCTTAGGTATCTCTGCGATGCGGCTTTGCACATGGCCCCATGCTCTCTAAGCTGTTTGCCTTTGCAGTCATTATTAGGCGCCTGCTTTGGCTAAAATGCTGGTCTGGTGACCAGGCGTCAAAGAAGAGCCTGGCGGACCTGCCCTTCCAGAGTGGTCAGCTTTTTGGGGATTCCCTGGATGAGATCATTAAAGATTTCACGGGGGGGAAGAGCACTTTCCTCCCGAAGCCCAGACGGGGTAAGGAGCCCCGACATAAGCCGGGCCCCTCTTTTTACACTCAGAAAAGGTTTTTTTCGTGCGCCCCGTGCGGCGGGTAAGGGCTCTCAGCCCACCAAGGTCGCTGCGGGGGGCGAAAAACGTCCCTGGCAGCGTAAGCCAGAGAAGTCGGAGGAGAAGCACTCCTCCGCATGATGGGTTGCCCCCGCCCATTGCTCGGGTGGGGGGACATCTCTTGGGGTTCGCGGACCGATGGACCTCCCGCATTCGGATATCTGGGTGCGTGAGGTGGTTTCGTCCGGGTACAAGATAGAGTTCCGTACGCAGCCCCCAGGACAGGTTCTTCGCCTCCAATTTGAGGCTCCCCCGGGGCGACGGCATGCCCTGTTGGGGGCTGTGCAAGACTTGCACAGTCAGGGGGTGATTGTTCCGGTTCCATCTGCGGAACGTTTCCGCGGGTTTAACTCCAACCTCTTTGTAGTTCCAAAGAGGGATGGGGTCAGGCCTGTCCTGGACCTGGACCTGGTGGCGGCGCTTCGCCAGGGAGACTTCTTGGCCTCTTTGGACATCAAGGACGCGTGGGTTTTTTTAAAAAGGACAATTCTGGCGCTGCCGGGGGTAGGTGTTGTGTCAATTGTGTGTGATATATTTGTATAGGAGCAAGAAAAAGTGCTATGTGCTGGTCACTGAATAAAAAATGTGAAAAAGGAGTTGCCCCTATGTTCTAGGGTGTTGTTAAGACACTAAATGGATCAGGTGAAATAGTGTTATAAATGAAAGCTGGTTGCTGCCCTGTCACACCTCTCAGGAGGAGAGTAAAAAATGTTTATAGTATGAAACCGTGACTTTAGTATAGGCGCTACCAGATACATACAACTGAACATACTATCTGGTAGCGCCTATACTAAAGTCACGGTTTCATACTATAAACATCAAGGACGCGTACTTGCACGTCCCCATATGTGCTCGGCACCAGCGATTTCTGCGCTTTGCGGTAAGGGATCTCCACTACCAGTTTGTGGCCCTCCCGTTTGGTCTGGCCTCCACTCCCTGGGTCTTCACCAAGCTCTTGGCTCCGGTTTTGGCCCTGCTGCGGCAGAGGGGTATAGCGGTGGTGGCATATCTCGATGACCTTCTCCTGCGGGCGGAGTCGGCTTCTGCTCTGAGGGACAACGTGGCAATCACCCTGAGCTCCTTGCGGGGGTTCGGCTGGGTGATCAATCTCCTGAAGTCGGTGCCGACCACGTTGCGCCGTTTGGAGTATCTGGGCTTGATCTTGGATACGGAGCAGGCGAAAGTGTTTCTTCCTCCGGCCAAGCTGCTGACGCTTCAAGTGGCGGTGAGGGCCCTGCTATCGCAGCGTTGGTCTTCCCTAAGCTTTTGCATGAGGGTGTTGGGGCTCATGGTGTCCACCTTCGAGGCGGTCCCGTATGCCCAGAGTCACACCCGGTCCCTGCAGCGGGCCCCTTCGTCCCTGGATCAGGAGATCAGGTTGGATCGCCAGACCCGGTTCTCCCTTGCCTGGTGGCTGCGGGCCCTGGCCCTGAGGCTGGGGAAGTCGTTTCTCCCCTTGGAATTCACGGTGGTCACTACGGACGCCAGCCTAATTGGCTGGGGAGGGGTCCTGGGGCTGTGGTCGGCCCAGGGTCGCTGGTCTCCGGAGGAGTCTCGTTTCCCTAACAATGGCTGGAACTTCGGGCCATCAGGCTTTCTCTCCCACTGGTCGGGGAGGTTGCGAGGTCGTCCTGTCCGAGTTCAGTCAGACAATGCCACGGCGGTGGCTCATGAGAATCATCTGGGCGGAACGAGAAGCTTGGCAGCGGCGTCGGAAGCGGCTCACATTCTGAGGTGGGCAGAACTACCTCAATCGCCAGAGGCTGGATCAAGGAGAGTGGTCCCTGCACCCGGACATGTTCCGCCAGATCTGTCTAAAGTGGGGCATGCCGGACGTGGACCTGCTAGCGTCCCGGCTCAATCGGAAGGTGCAGAACAAGGGATCCGTTGGCAGACACGGCGGACGCCCTCGTGGCTCTGTGGTCCCGGTATTGGCTCCTGTATGCTTTTCCCCCTCTCAAGCTGCTTCCGCGCCTGTTGCGCAGAATAGAGGCAGAGGGGCTCCCAACCATTCTGGTAGCGCCGGATTGGCCTCGGAGTCCCTGGTATGCCGACGTGGTGTGAATGGTGATGGATGTTCCCTGGCGACTCCCGCTTCGCGAGGATCTGCTGTCCCAGGGCCCCATCTTGCACCCTGCTTTACCCTCGCTGGCTTTAACGGCCTGGCTATTGAATCCCAGGTGTTAAAGGATCGGGGGGTCTCGGAATCGGTGATTCCCACCATGCTCAAGGAGCGTAAGTCCACTTCACGCAAGATATACCGCTGCACCTGAAAGGCTTACATTGCCTGGTGTGAGGAGGGGGGTGGAACCCCCGTTCTTTTTCAGTGGCTCGGGTGCTGGCCTTCCTTCAACAAGGCCTAGACCTCAAGCTGGCGTTGAGCACTCTCAAGGGGCAGGTTTCTGCCCTGGCGATCCTTTTTCAGCATCCCTTGGCGACGCATTCCTTGATTCGTACCTTTGTACAAGGGGTTTTTCATGTTGCCCCCCAGGTACGGTCGCCTTTGGCATTATGGGACCTTAACTTGGTCCTCGCAGTGCTTCAGAAGCCGCCCTTTGAAAATATCAGGGAAATCTCGTTGCAGTTGCTTTCGCAGAAGGCGGCTTTCCTGGTGGCTATCACATCCGCCAGGCGGGTGTCTGAGCTGGCGGCTCTGTCCTGTAGGTCTCCGTATCTGGTCCTACATCGGGATAAGGTGGTTTTGCGCCCGTCGCCTTCCTTTTTACCGAAGGTGGTCTCTTCTTTTCACATCAATGAGGACATTGTCCTTCCTTCGCTGTCCCCCCGCCCGTCTCCCCTTAAGGAGGTTGCCTTGCACTTCCTGAATGTGGTCAGGGCTCTGCGGATGTATTTGGCGGCTACGGCCTCCTTTCGGAGGTCGGATGCACTCTTTGTCGCGGTGGATGGCCCGCACAAGGGTTTGGCAGCCTCGTCTGCCACTATTTCCCGTTGGATTAGACAGACGGTGACCCCTGCGTATACTGTGCGGGGTCTGGAGCCCCCTTTTCCGGTCACGGCTCATTCCACCAGGGCGATTAGCACCTCCTGGGCTTTCCGACATCAGGTGTCGGTATCTCAAGTGTGCAAGGCGGCTACCTGGACCTCTGTGCACACCTTTTCAAAGTTTTGCAAAGTTGATGTTTCAGCATCCTCGGATGCTGCTTTTGGCCGCAAAGTTTTGCAGGCGGCGGTGTGAGGCGCGTCTGACCCCTCGCGGAGAGCTCTTCTGTTGGGTACAGTTTGTTGTTGCGTTACCCACCCCTCGTTTTTGAAACTGCTTTGGGACGTCCCCACATGTCATGAATAGAGATGCTGCGTCCGTCAATGAACGAAAGAGAAAATGGGATTTTTTGACTTGCCGTAAAATCCTTTTCTCTGAGTTTATTGCACCCACCCCTCTTTTCTTGAGTTTGTACTGCTTGTTAAGAACTGAGTTGCTTAGCAGGGTGGAGGGGTTATACCAAGTGAGGACTGCCCTCTGGGAGTGGCTGTGTCTGCTTTTAGCTGAACTGTGTTCTGCCTAGTCCACTCCTAGTGAAAGCTGGCATAACCCACATGTCATGAATAGAGATGCTGCGTCCGTCAATGAACTCAGAGAAAAGGATTTTACGGTAAGTCAAAAAATCCCATTTTTCTACAGTCAATAAACCCTCCGTCATGTTGCCCTATGTGTTCATGCACACAAAGACTGTTATCAACTGTTTTTAGCAGTGACGTTTTTGAGCTGTAAAAAAACCCCAAGATCAGTGGGTTCTGAGAGATGTTTTTCAGCTGTAGAAACGCTCAAACGCTCAAAAACGCAGCTAAACGATGATCCCCAGCGTTTTTGGACGTTTTAGATCAATTGAGAAGAAAAAACGCTGGCCCTTTAAAAATGCGGAAAAAGCGCAAAAACGCCGGTAATATAATGCTAGTAAAAGCTGAAAAAAATCACTGATAAGCTACTGACGTTTTTAGGACTTTTTTTTAACGTCCTGTGTGCATGAAGCCTAAAAATAACAAAAATGTCATACTTACCTGCTCTGTTGCAGTGGATTTGCATAGAGCAGCCCGGATCCTCCTCTTCTCGGGTCCCTCTTCGGCTCTCCTGGCCCCTCCCTCCTGTTTAGTACCCCCACTACAAGCAGTTTGCTATGGGGGCACCCGAGCTGAGTCACAGCTCCCTGTGTCCATCCAGACATGGAGCCCCGCCCCCTCTTTCAGCTGATTGGCTAGCTGATTTTGATTGACAGCAGCAGCCAATGTCACCGCTGCTGTGTCTCAGCCAATCAGGAGGGAGAATCTCGGATGGCTGAGACACTCGTGGACATCTTTGGACAGAGAGGGACCTCAGGTACAGTTGTATGCAAAAGTTTAGGAACCCCTGACAATTTCCATGATTGTCATTTATAAATATTTGGGTGTTTGGATCAGCAATTTCATTTTGATCTATCAAATAACTGAAGGACACAGTAATATTTCAGTAGTGAAATGAGGTTTATTGGATTAACAGAAAATGTGCAATATGCATCAAAACTAAATTAGACACGTGCATAAATTTGGGTACCCTTGTCAGTTTGTTGATTTGACTACCTGTAACTACTTAGCACTGATTAATTGGAGCACACAATTTGTTTGGTGAGCTCATTAAGCCTTGAACTTCATAGACAGGTGCATCCAATCATGAGAAAAGGTATTTAAGGTGGCCAATTGCAAGTTGTTGTTCTCTTTGACTCTCCTTTGAAGAGTGGCAACATGGGGGCCTCAAAGGAACTCTCAAATGACCTGAAAACAAAGATTGTTCTACATTATGGTTTAGGGGAAGGCTACAAAAAGTTATTGCATAGATATAAGCTGTCATTGTCCACTGTGAGGGACCTGGTGAGGAAATGGAAGACCACCGGCACAGTTCTTGTTAAGGCCAGAAGTGGCAGGCCACATAAAATATTGGAGAGGCAAAGGTGAAGGATGGTGAAAATGGTCAAAAACAGCCCACAGACCACCTCCAAAGACCTACAACATCAACTTGCTGCAGATGGTGTCAATGTGCATAGTTCAACAATTCAGCGCACTTTGCACAGGGAGAAGCTGTATGGGAGAGTGATGCGAAAGAAGCCTTTTCTGCACACACGCCACAAACAGAGTCGCTTGAGGTATGCAAATGCACATTTGGACCAGCCAGCTTCATTTTGGTCATAAGGTGCTGCGGACCGATTGAGTTATTTGGTCATAACAAGGGGCGTTATGCATGGCGGCAAAAGAACACAGCGTTCCAAGAAAAACACTTGCTACCCACAGTAAAATTTGGTGGAGGTTCCATCATGCTGTGGGGCTGTGTGGCCAGTGCCAGTACTGGGAATCTGGTTAAAGTTGAGGGTCGCATGGATTCCACTCAATATCAGCAGATTCTTGAGAATAATGTTCTGGAATCAGTCACAAAGTTGAAGTTACGCCGGGGCTGGATATTTCAACAAGACAACGACCCAAAACACTGCTCAAAATCTACTCGGGCATTTATGCAGAGGAACAAGTACAATGTTCTGGAATGGCTATCTCAGTCCCCAGACCTGAATATCATTAAACATCTGTGGGGTGATTTGAAGTGGGCTGTCCATGCTCAGCAACCATCAAACCTCACTGAACTGGAGATGTTTTGTAAGGAGGAATGGTCCGAAAAACATTCATCCAGAATCCAGACACTCATTACAGGCTATAAGAAGCATCTAGAGGCTGTTATTTCTGCTAATGGAGGCTCTACTAAATATTGATGTGATTTTTCTGTTGGGGTGCCCAAATTTATGCACCTGTCTAATTTCGTTTTCATGCATATTGCGCATTTTCTGTTACTCCAATAAACCTTCAGTTATTTGATAGATCAAAATTAAATTGCTGATCCAAACACCCAAATATTTATAAATGACAGTTGTGGAAATTGTCAGGGGTTCCTAAACTTTTGCATACAACTATAAGTGTTAGTGGGGCTGCTGCACACAGAAGGCTTTTTATCTTAATGCATAGATTGCATTAAGATAAAAAACCTTCTGCCTTTACAACCACTTTAATCACTTCAGCCCTGGAAGGATTTCCCCCTGAATGACCAGAGCACTTTTTGGGACTCGGCACTGCGTCGCTTTAACTGACAATTGCGCGATCATGCGACAACGTACCAAAACTAAATTGGTGTCCTTATTATCCTACAAACAGAGCTTTCTTTTGATGGTATTTGATCACATCTGTGTCACTTCTGATCACCGCTATAAACAAAAAAATAGCGACAATTTTGAAAAAAAAAAACAATATTTTTTACTTTTTGCTATAATACACGTCCAAAAAAAAAAAAATGTATTCATCAGTTTTGGCCGATATATATTCTTCTAAATATTTGTGGTAAAAAAAAAAAATATATGCATATATTGATTGGTTTGCGCAAAAGTTGCCACGTTTACAACCCATGAGAATTAATTTATGCCACTTTTCCATTTTTTTTTTTTTTTTACTAGCAATGGCGGCGATCTGCAATTTTTAGCATGACTGCGATATTGCGGCGGACATGTCGGACATTTTTGACACTTTTTTGGGACCAACGACATTTATATAGCAATCAGATCTAAAAAAAAACCACTGATTACTGTATATATGTCACTGGCAATGAAGGGCTTAACTGTGTTCCCTAGGCGTGTTCTAACTGTATGGGGACTGGGCTGCCAGGGGCATAACAGATTTAACTGATTCCGAGTACAGAGATCAGTAGATCAGTGTCTTGCCGCCTGTCAGGACGGGGAACCGCCAATGTAAACAGAGCAGTTCCCTGTTCTTCCTCTGTAACAGGCGATTGCGGGTCGCCAGCAGACAGCGGGACGCTGTCGGACAGCATGTCCGTCCAAATCGCGGGCATGCTCACGGTTTATAAACGGCGATTCGCGATAAAGAGCCACACTGCCGCAGTAGATGTACATGATGCGGTCGAGAAGTGGTTAAGTAAAGGAAAATACAAGTAACCAATGCAATTTGTGCTCCGTTTCACAGCATGCCATCTAATGGCAGAACTGCTAAAATACAGCTTTCAGTAGTATTAAACAAAACTGTTCCTCCTACTTATCGAAATGAATACAAACAAATAAAAATAAGCACCATAACTAGAGACATACTCTCCTAAAAATACAAAAGGATCTATAAAATCTCACTTAAAGTATAACTAAAGGCAAACATTTTTTTAGGAAAAAAAAGGAAGAAATTACCACGCTCACTTGGTTAGACACAGAGCAGCCGCCAGCACAACACTTATGACAAACAGCGTGATCAGTTGGACAACAATAGTGCAGCGCTGTTCGTATTTTAGGCAAAAAAAACAGACTAAGTGTTCAAAATACTTAGTAATGGTTAGGGTTGGTAGACTCCGTATAAGCCTAAAATGCCAATAAGCAAAAATTGGCTACACACATCAAGGTCAAACCAAACCCCATAGATAGCAGTAAGTAATGAATATTATATCTTGGGTTCCGATTTACAGTTTACATTAATGAGGAAAACAGGAAAAACATAGATAAAAAGTCCCACATAGTGATCCAAGTAGTAGGTGCAAATGTTAAATCTTCATGGGAGTGCCAGTAACTGCAAGCAGGTGAGTCAACATTATCCACCACCAGGAAAAATGCACACTTACCGGAAACCGGCAGTAACCAGCCTAAGGTTAACTCTCAGAGGGAAAGCCAATTCAACACACTGGAATGGGGTTCCACCTTAAGGCTTTGTGCTACCAGACCCAATAAGGGTTGTTAGCATCACGGCTCCGGTCTTCAGGTCACCACAAATAGAGGTGTCAAGGTGACTCATCCATCCATGTAAAAAAACAAAATCTCGCCATAGCATAAAATCCTTATTGAGATTTATTTAAAACGGTATAAAAACTTACATACATGTAGTAAATATGAGCTCATCATCCACAAGGTCTATAGCATTTGTTCAGGGGGACCACAAAACCCAACGTGTTTCGTTGCCAATAGGACATCTTCTGGGTTTTTTTTTAGTTTTCAATAAGAGTGCAGAGGAACTGGAACGCTTGTCACTTTTTATTGGTGCTTGTGCCCCCCGTTAAGGAGATTCATCCTTTCTATTTGTTCTGTTTACATTTATCATTTAAAGTGAAAGTAAAAGAAATTCCCAAGTGTTGGTTTGTCCCCAGAAAATTAATAGATGGGAAATATTCCAATGGGGACACTAGTTCTGGTGAGCTGGGTGTCCCCAAGTAATTCCCTTAATTTAGAGGGATTTCCTCTAACTTCCTGTTTGGCTATGGGACAAGAAGTGAAGGGAAATCTCTGCTATGGGACATAGATGTTAAGAAAAAAATCTGACAGGGGTTATAACCTTCACTTGCTCTATCCAAAATGAAAAAAGCACAATTTAATTATAGCAAAATCTAAAAAATGTTTTTATTTTCTATTTTTCTCTCAATGCATAGCTGTGCAGGGGGCGAGTAACATTACATTCAAAGTTCATACCAGATGGAATACTGGTGTTTAGAGAAAAAATCCAAAAAAAAAACTCTCTCCTGCACAACTTAGAAAATGTATCCCTACCTTTTTTCCACCCTTACAATCTTTTCTACACTCTATATTTCTTTAAAGAGCTTACTTCCGAATTGTGTATGTCAACAAAATGTTTATACACATTGGTTCTTTTACTACACATTATGGCACCCAAATGATTATTCAACCTGTGTCCTAATCTCTTGGTAGTGTGACCTACATACTGAATGTTGCATTCCTCACATGTTATCAGATATACAGTATAATGTGTATTACAGTTAATAGAATATTTGTTGAGGAATGACCTATTCATACAAATGCATACAAAAATGATTTGCCTACTTTTCCATGTGCACAAAAAGAATAGTGATTACTTTAACATTTAGGCCTCATACACACGGGCGTATATAAAAAAATAAACAAAACGTCGGGCCCGACATCAAGGAAAAAAAGGCGACGTTTTTCAGCGTTATGTATTGACGTTTTTCGCCGTTAGTGAGCGTCGGCGTCAATAGGCGTCAATAGGCGTTTTTTAAAACAAAATCATCCCTCTGCTATTTTTCAACCTAAAAACGTCGGCGTCAAAAAACGCCGGAAAACGCCGGTATAATAATAGGTGGCATATGGTGGCATATGTTGGCGTTTCTTGGCATATTGTGGCGTCGGCGTCAAAAAACGTCAAAATGTTACAGCCTCAGAACGCGATGGCCATGGGTTCTACTTTCTGCTCACTAACGCCAACGCCACCTACAGCTCAGAAACGCCGACGTTTTTATGGGGCCATTGACTAACATGGAGAGCTGCAAAAAACGCCAGAAAACGCCGGCGTCAAAAAACGTCCGTGTGTATGAGGACTTATATGAGCCCTTAACACTTAACCTCGACATTGTTCTCTCCATCTGTTGCACCCTGGGTCAGAGAATCTCTTGCAAATGGAATGCTTGCCATTTCCCTCTTCAATTAATCCATCATCAGTCACCCAAAGTTGTCCCTGGTCATGCTAACAAAACTTTCAAGTTCTAGGTAAAATGCAAACATTTTAGGGCATTTCACTTTACTTCTTCCATGAGCTGGCAGATACCTGAACCTTCAAAAAAAACACGGCTTACCCATTTTCCACCAAAATGCGCTGTCTTTCATCCCTTTTAAAGAGATTTGGTCACAAATTGACACCTTAAGTGATACTCTCTCCATTTCTTACCCATTGTTTCTGGTGGCTTATAATCTACTTTATAAATCATTCTTAGAAGTTGGAAAGGGACCTGAATTCTATACCATGGGATTGACCTCATTATTCATTTTTCATACCAAACCTCTATTCGCAATAGATACTAAGAAATGATTCATAAACTCATGACAAGTGGTACAGGACTCCCTTGGTTCTTTCCCATATCTTTCCAGGGTTTACACACAGCTGCTGGAAATGTGGTGAAGCTGGGGTAACTCTTGTACGCGCATTTTGGGACTATTCCAAGTCCTGGTCACGAAAAATACCTAAATAAGCTTGCAGACATTGACCTTGGCTTTAACCCTGCCACTTGTCATCTTACACCCATCCAGAATCCAGGTGCTGGAAATCGTTATTGATTTATCATGATGGAACTCAAGCCTGCAGTTCATGTACTTAGAAACAAAATTCTCCTCCTACCTTTGCCGTCTAATTTGCTAGTGTAAATGACATCAGATACATGGAATATCCAACTGCAACACTTAAAGATAAATCTGGCAAATAGGGTTTTATTGGATGCAACTCACATTTTTTACTGAGTTTACATCAGCCCTTCTGAGCATGGCCTCAAACCCTGCTGTGCAGGAATCTTGACTTGTACCTATGAACCATTTCCTTGGCCATAGTGTGTTGATTTTGCAGTATAAATAGGAGAATTCAGAGTTCAAACACTGTTCCTTTTCCTATAATGGAAGAGCGACCAATAAGCCTACGCTCACTCCTCAGAGGAGGCCATCACCCACCAAGTCTTCCATTCTCATCCCTCCTTGCTTTTCCCTTATGCTGCTCTTGCCTCCTCTTTTTTTTTTTTTTTTTTACCCCTTGCACCTTTTTCCCTTATCCCTTTTTTTCAGACCCTATTTGCACTCAGATTCCAGTCATTAATAAAATATCCACACCTCGAATGGAACCAAGCTGCATTAATGTTGCATTGGCAAATGGGAGTATTATAGAAATTTGGGTGGATGTAGACAGTCCAAATAGAGGCCCCTTACGGACTCTCCCTGACTTTTTATAAAATGATTCAGATTTCCCAGCTGTACTAGAGTTTGTAATGAACAATTACTTTGGCTTTCTATACATTCATGACGTCAAATTGTTCACATCTTTATTTTGAGTCGCTGTGCGTCATTGTTCACAATTGCATGTTTTTTGGGTTTTTTTTGTATGAGCAGTGAAAATAAAGAAGCGGAAAAAAAATCAGAAGCTGAGAAGTGTCATCTATTGTTTTGTCTCTGTGAAGGTCATTAGTCACTTTTGTGATTTTGAGATTCTGTTGAATATGTATGGCTGAAGAGTCATGTGTGAGGAAGAGATTTGCGCTGTTATAGGCAAGGCAATACAGAAAAGACTGGGCAGACACTAAAGATTAGAGAAGGATTAACAGAGGTTTATATAGTATGGTGCTCTATACCAGTGGTCTCCAAACTGCGGCCCTGGGGCCAGGTGTGGCCCTTTGCTTGCCTCTATCTGGCCCTTCAACACTATTCCATCCTCAACTGACAATGATGGGGCACCATTCTTCCCACTGACACCAATGATGGGGCACCATTCCTCCCACCGATACTAATGATGGGGCACCATTCCTCTCACAGATACTAATGACAGGGCATCATTTCTCCCACTGACACCAATGATGGGGCACGATTCCTCCCACAGATACTAATGATGGGGCGCCATTCCTCCCACTAACACCAATTATGGGACACTGTTCCTCCCACTGACACCAATGATGGGGCACTATTCCTTCCATTAATACCAACAATGGGGCACTATAACCAATGGTGGGGCATCTGAGGCTGGGGCATTTTCTACTCCCACTGGCCACAGTCCAGCCCTCCTAAGCTCCGAAGGACAGTAAACTGGCCCTTTGTTTAGAAATTTTGGAGACCCCTGGGAGCAATCTGCACAAGAATTTTAGACCACCTCCAATTTTCAGCATTGTATCAAAGTCTGTGTTAATATAGTTTCCTACAAGTTGCATTTGAAGCTATTCTCAGGAGGAACCCTCTCTAAAAATAAATAGGTATTTGAAATGATTCTTGGAAAACAACTTGCGAGAAGCTATAGTTTTATACATTTTTGGACATAACTAGTGGAATGTGATGGAGTATGATGCTTTTTCTGTTGACTTATAATGGTTTCTTTATTTTTTAGGATGACAATTGTGTTGTGCAAGGAGATTTCACAGCTTTCGAAGAAAATGACCACTCTCCTGACAACAGCTGGAGTAAGTGTTGTCCTATTATGACATGCTAGCACTTGCTGACACTTCCCTATTTTCATAAGGAGACTTTGTTATTCAGATCAGAAAATAGATAAACTGTAGCATGCTATAAGTATAGCAAAACTTCCACGTAAACCGACATGGATAATGCACAGTGGAAGAGATAATTCACCAAGTGTCCAAAACAAGATAGCTAAAGTCTAAGGCCCCATACACACAGGCTCTTTTACAGCCGCATTTTTTGCAGCTTAAAAATGCATCTCCATGTTATTCAGTGGCCCCATAAACACACTGACATTTCTGAGCTGTAATTGGCGTTTGTAAGCTGCAAGCAGAACCCATGACCAGTGTGTTCTGAAGTTGCAGCTCTAGAGCTTGTTTGACGCTGAGCCGGCAAAACGCGCATTAGCACCGTAGCGACATTAAGATTTTTATCCTGGCATTGGTCCCGACGTTATAGCTCGTTTTTTTCAATATGTCTGTGTGTAAGAGGCCTAAAGCCTGGTACACACTACTATTTTTTTTTTTCAACTCAGCAGGCTGCACGAAAAAAATTACAGCTTAGGTCGGAGCCGCTGTACAAACAATTCGATGTTAGTTCAGCGATCTCCCCTGCTGTTCTATTGTGTTCTGGCAGGGGGACGCCCCCGCCTCTGCTAGAACACTCCGGTCGGCACTCTTAGCCATTGGAGTCGATTGGCAGACCTTTTTTAGTCATGCCCACTTCAACAGAAGATGGCCCAGCTGCAGTACAAGAGGGGCCGAATGTCGGCTGGTTTCTATTGAACCGACTGTGGCCACCCAACATTGAGCCCTTGTGTATGGGGCTCAAGCCCTACCAGTTTAGGCTCAGTGTTATATTTATCCAATTAGCAAGACTCAGTTTGCCATTGGTAGTCCTCTGATACAGTATATGAAAATTGAAGCTGTTATACATTAATACATTCAAGAGTGTCATCTTACTGATAGCATATCTCTGGACAAAGCCATTTAGGGAGTTGGGAAGCATGTGATTGGCTTTTACTGCACCAGTACATGCTGTGATATCTCACTGCCCAATTACTGCCCTAGTACATATTTTTGTATTGCATACAGAGTCTAGTAGGTCAGGGAGTTCTGATTGACCATTCAGTAAAATTGCAACTAAAGGGAACATGGTGGATTGTCTCTAAGTTTTTGCCCTTTCTTTTCTTTCTAGGCATCTGAGAAATCAGACATCCTGAATCCATTAATTACCGGAGTGTTTTTAGAGGTGGGTCGATTTCTGATTGTGAAATTATACTTTTCTTGCATACACAAATACTTATTATTTATCTCTGCCAATAAGGGTATATCTAGATTATATTTTTTGTACTCTTTTTGGTTTTGAAACCAAATACAATGTATCCAATCACTACACGGTATACATAACCGTTGATGTAACCAAGTTCAAATAATTACATATTTCTATATGTAGAATGGGGGACTGTGAGGGACTTTTGCTAGCAAACCTGATTGCTTCAGAATAGTTCCCTAACACAGCCCCTGTCTTATATGTCATACTCACCTAGGTGAGTCTAATTACTCTCCTCCCCCTGTTCCCTCACCTTCCTATAAAACTTTTCATGCAGGGGGAATTATGGCTTAGAGATCTTCTTGTTAGTGTATAAAAGGGAAAAAAGAAGCCATTGTCTAGCTTAGCCTACCAGACCCCACCTATAACTAAATTATAACTTTTAGTAAACTGACCCTTTAAAAAAGTAAATAGATAATAAGGTTTTCATGAAAACAATATATTATATATATTTTTTTCTTTTGCCAACAATTTTTTAAAGTGGCGACAGGGTCTTTTTGTAGTAAAGCAATAACTGCTCATTCAGTAAAGTAAAATATTTACTTTAAAGCACAGGGCTGAGACCTGTTAGCTAATGTTTGCATATGTTTTTTGTCTCTGTGCCATTACAATTGCACTTGTCTTGAAGCTAAATGCTGAATTGTGTTTTAATCCCCAAATAGCTCATTTAAAACTATTTAAATAAGAATATTATTTGCAGTAGAGAAGTGTCTGTAAATCCCAGACCCAGTATGTTTGTAAGCATCTGGTATGTATTCTAACTTGAACCAAAACTGAGTTCTCTTTAAAATGCACCTGTTTGTTAACCACAGTGATTACTCTTGTTCTGGAGGCTAAACAATTATTAGTGAAATGCTGTCCAGTATTTACCATGTTTAGGTCTTCATGAAATGACTGACCCCTTGTTTGCCATGACTAGTTACACACATATTTTACACCGTTAATACATTCATATTCTACACTGAAACAAGCAAGGGAATTTGCTTTTCAATAAAACAGTGCAACTAGCAAAGTATGGTGCAGATGGCAAGCAATCAGAATTTATCCTGTACTCGTTAGGCTTTAGTAAAGTGAATTCTTAATGGTTCCTTCAGGACTGAACGTTGCACTGTGGGGTTGATGTACTAAAGGCAAATAGACTGTGCAGTTGCCCCGGAGCTTAGTAAATAAGGTAAGGCTTCTACTAAGCTCTGGAGCAACTGCAGTGATTTTCCCTTTATTAAATCAACCCCTGTGTGTTTTGATCCTTGCCTAAAGTTGTGCTAGATATATTTGTCAGTGTGATTGAAGTCAAGGCTGAACTATTTGTGTTCTGGATAGAGTGATAAGGAATAAACATATCTGATTTTTCTTTGCACTATTCACTTTCAGAGAGAATTTCTTTAAATTCCTGCAAATATAATGGGGCTGTCAGAGACAGGAGGTGATGATAAATCTCCCCAAGGCAATATAAATATGACAGAGGTTGTAACCCTTCCTCTTTTGTCCAAAACACATTTTTAGTAGAGCAGAGAAGAATTAGAAACTATGTAAAGTTTTTATTTCTGCTTGTGTAGTCACCTAGACAAGGTTTTGGAGGCTTGTTTACACTTGCTTCAAAATGTGGCACTGGACACTCTTTTTAAAGCACTCTAAATGGCAGTGAAAACCCATGTCCCTAAATAAAATGGTAAGCTTACAGTCCTGTTTACATATTGTATTTGCTTTGCTTTGGTTCAAAAATAATACCCCATGCCACTTTCTTGATGCTTCAGAGCATCTTCAGAGCCTTCATAGAAGTGAATTGTTTACAGCACCTGTAGCTTTAGAGAGGCTTTTATTTGGCTTCAGCTTCACTTTGTTTTGGAGGTATTGCAGATATGAGTTATCCCAGGATGCACTGGGAAACAGACAAGTGAACTGGAAAGACATCATCAGCAGTCACTTCCGGTTCCGAAAACAAAACCCAACCCAAATGAAGGAAAGGGAAAAAACAGCGCAATAAGTTCAGCCCTGCTAAACTGGGAGTCCAGGGTAGGTAGCCTGCAGCAGGAATGTCCACGTAGACAGGACTGGTAACCATGATAAAAATGCGCAATGGAGACCTTAACCCATGGGTCTCTAAAGTCCTTGTAGGGGCTGGTTAGATAAATGAATAAAAGTTCCCGGTGCTAACCTGGATGAAAGGCTCATAGACTATGAAATGAAATCGGTCATTTGGATAGTATGGGCACAAAGCCTGTACTAGGGGGCCATAGATCCGTCTGTATTGATATCTGCCGGGTACTGTGTTCAGATCTATAAAGAGAAAACCTCTTTATGGTAAGTGAGACAGACTTGGATGGATGAGTCCCCTAAACCTCTCTTGGCCAGGGAGATGGATTTTGACAGGTACTGTCAGACTGATGGAATCCCCGAAGAGGAACTGGGAGCCACACGCTAGAAGGAGGGAATGCCTGTGGAGTCGGTGTCATGGTGGAATGACTCTGAGGGGTGATCCCACTGCTCACACTGTGTGTCCCAAAGGCAAGGAGAGATGGATGCATACCAGTTGTGTATTGATGGCCAGACGGCAGTGGCGCTGACCGCCGTCAAAAGGAGAGTCCTTCTGTGGCACTCGCTAACCTGGAAACAACTGTGCAGTCCACACGGGGAGCTGCTAGGCAGAAAATCATGGGCCACACCCCTTTCTCAAGTTTAACCCATGGATTGCCAAAGCTTACTGTTGTAGGAAGGGGAGACCTGGGATTGGATCAAGGCAAGGACCTGACAATATGGACCATCCCCCCAGTCTGTGCACCGCCACATTTGTATAATTAATATTGCAAACATGATTAAATTCATGTAATTAAAATACAAAATGGATAATAAATGAATAAATTAGAATACACAAATAAAAATAATGAATCCATTAAAAACGGTCTGAAAATATATACAGTATCTTACACAAGTGAGTACACCCCTCACATTTTTGTAAAAATTTTATTTTATGTCTTTTCATGTGACAACACTGAAGAAATGTCACTTTGCTACAATGTAAAGTAGTGAGTGTACAGCTTGTATAACAGTGTAAATATGCTGTCCCCTCAAAATAACTCAACACACAGCCATTAATGTCTAAACCACTGGCAACAAAAGTGAGTACACCTCTAAGTGAAAATGTTCAAATTGGGCCCAAAGCAGGGGCGTTGCTAGGTGTGAAAAAGATCAGGGGCTTCAGCATAGTGCGCCGCGGTGAAAATTGGTGTGGTCTAAAATGGGCGTGGCTTTTGGGGGTGTGGCTCACGGCTGAGATGAACGAGGGATTGAGGAAGGAAGAAAGAAAGAGATAGGGAGGGAAGGAAAGAGAAGGAAGGAAAGAAAGCGGGATGGAGGGACAGCAGGCCCAGATTCTACACCACAATAGAAATATGTGTATTCCAGAAAGTTTAACAATCAGCAGATAAAGATACTCCAATCACCTGGTGTTAGCGCTTCAATCATTCCGGCACCGTGGTTGGTATGGTGTCAGGATGATTGAAGTGCATTATTTCTATAATTACATTGTAATATAAAATGTAATAGTTCAACTCACCATAATGCAGAATTAGTGGGAGCCCCGAGTGTGTCACTTGCCATGTTGCCTGCTAACAGATGCCATCAGGTGTCCCCAGCGCAGTCCCTCCTTCCATCACAGGTGTCACCCAGCAGAGTCCCTCCGTCCATTAGGCGCCCCCAGTGGAGTCCCTGCTTCCATCAGGTGCCCCCAGCGGGGTCCTCCTTCCATGACATGTGCCCCCCCCCCAGCGAGTTCCTCCTTACATCACAGATGCCCCCAGCAGAGCATAGAGACCAGGACACAGCTGGAAGTGAAAAATGAATGGAGTGTACGTGTGCATTCAAGAGGGAGAAAGAGCACGGAGACTAGGAGACTTTGGGAAGAGAAAGGAATGGTGTGTATCTGTACCATCACAGGGCAAGGGGGGTAGGACACAGTGGCAAGGGACACAACAAGTGTAGCGTGTGGGAAAAGATAGCACTGACCAAGACAAAGTGGGAAAGAACATAAATAGAGGGTATATATACAGACACAGCAGGGGGGAAGGGAACACGGAGACCCAGACACAATGAGAAGGGACAAGAATAGAGGGTATATGTATGGGCACAGAGCAAGAGGGGGAAAGGCAACACAGAGACCAGAGCACAATGAAAAGGGACATGAACAGTGTACTTATACAGATACAGGGCAAGATGAATAACGTGGCTTAGGAGACTAGGACACTATGGAAGGGAATATGAATAGAGTACATATAAAGACCATGGGCAAGAGAGGGAAGCATAGGACAAGGTTGTATGGGAGATTAATGGAATTTACAGGCACAGGGCAAGAGGAAGGAGAAAGGGAGCACAGAATGTACAGATAGAGGCACAGGGCAAGAGGGAGAAGGAAAACATGGAGATTAGTAGAATATGGGTAGAGACATGAATAGAGTGCATCAACGCAGGACAGACCCAGGGCAAGAGGGAGAAGGGGAGCACAGAATGTACAGATACAGTCACAGGGCAAGAAGGAGTATAGATACCAGGACACAATTGAAACAGAGATGAATAGAGTTTACATGTACAGCAACATGGCAAGTATGAGAAAGAGCATGGAGACTATAGGAAGGGAAATAGAATGTACTTGTATCAACACAGGGCAAGAGAGAAAGGGAGCATGAAGACCAGGAGACAGTGGAAAGGGACATGAAAAACAGTGTAAATATAAAGATTGTAAATGTAAAGACAAAGAGCATGTGGGAAAGATAGCACTGAGAATAGGATAAATGTGGGAAGGAAAATAACTAGAAGGTAAGTGTACAGACACAGTGCAGCGGGGAGAAAGGGAGCATGGAGACCAGGACACAACAGGAAGTGAAATGAATAGAGTGTACAGAATCTCACCTGGAGAGGGGCAGAGGAGGAGGAGAACATGTAGCCTGAGGAGAACGGAGGGAGAGGAGGACATGGAGCATGAGGGGAAAGGAGGGAGAGGAGGACATGGAGCATGAGGGGAACGGAGGGAGAGGAGGACATGGAGCATGAGGGGAATGGAGGGAGAGAGGAAGGGTGTAAATAGGATAAGAGTCACGATAGAAAGGGTGTACGA
>BLSH010267196.1:483859-501476 GCA_018402905.1 Glandirana rugosa | reverse complement strand
GAGCATAAATTACACATAAAATATCCTAATGACCTATTACACTTTTGAAGGTCCTGGAGCACCAGGACAGTGGAATTACCCACAAAATGACCCCATTTTGAAAAGCAAACACCCCAACGTATATTCCATGAGGCATTATGAGTCTTTTGTACGGTTCATTTTTTTCCACAAGTCTTCGGAAAACATGGAAAGAAAATGAAAACGTATTTTTTTTTACACAAAGTTGTCAATTTATATGATATTTCTTACACATAGCATGTACATAGCAAAAATGACCCCCCAAAACATATTTTACTACTCGTCCCGAGTATGGCGATACCACATGTGTGAGACTTTTACACAGCCCAGCCACATAGAGAGGTCCAGCATTGAAGTAGTACCTTCAGGCGTTCTAGGAGCATAAATTACACATCTAATTTCATTCCTACCTATCACCCTTTTTAAGGTCCTGGAGCACCAGGACAGTAGAATTACCCACAAAATTACCCCATTTTGGAAAGCAAACACCCCAATGTATATTTTATGAGTTATGGGCTGCAGATACGTACTTGGGTACTCTTATGGGCTGCAGATAGGTACTCGTGTACTCTGATGGATTAGTAAAAGGTACTCGGGTACTCTGATGGGCTGGTAAAAGGTACTCGGGTACTCAGATGGTCTGGTGCCAGGTACTTGGGTACTCAGATGGGCTAGTGACAGGCACTCGGGTACTCAGATGGGCTAGTGACAGATACTAGGGTACTCAGATGGGCTAGTGACAGGTACTCGGGTACTCAGATGGGCTAGTGACAGGTACTAGGGTACTCAGATGGGCTAGTGACAGGGTACTCAGATGGACTGGTGACTGTTACTCGGGTACTCTGATGAGTTGATGACAGGTACTCGGGTACTCAGAAGGGTTGGTGACAGGTACTCGGGTACTCTGATGGGTTGGTGACATGTGCTTGGGTACTTTGATGGGTTGGTGACAGGTACTTGGGTACTCCGATGAGCTGGTGACAGGTACACGGGTAATCTGATGGGTTGGCAACAGGTACTCGGCTACTCTGATGGTCTGGTGACAGGTGTTTGGTACTCAGAATTGGCTGGTGACAGGTACCTGGGTACTCTGATGGGCTGGTGACAGGTACTCGGGTACTCTGATGGGCTGGTGACAGATACTCGTATACTCAGAAGGGTTAGTATTCGGGTACTCTGATGGGTTGGCAAGAGGTACTCGGCTACTCTGATGGTCTGGTGACAGGTGTTTGGTACTCAGAATTGGCTGGTGACAGGTACCTGGGTACTCTGATGGGCTGGTGACAGGTACTCGGGTACTCTGATGGGCTGGTGACAGATACTCGTATACTCAGAAGGGTTGGTATTCGGGTACTCTGATGGGTTGGTAACAGGTACTCGGTTACTCTGATGAGATGGTGACAGATGCTTGGGTACTCTGATGGGTTGGTGACAGGTGCTTGGGTACTCTGATAGATTGGTGACAGGTACTCTGGGCTGGTGACAGGTACTCGGGTACTCTAATGGGCTGGTGACAAGTACTCGGGTACTCTCATGGGCTGGTGACAGGTACTTGGGTACTGTGATGGGCTGGTGACAGGTACTCTGGTACTGTGATGGGCTGGTGACAGGTACTCGGGTGCTTAGATGGGTTAGTGACAGGTACTCTAATGAGCTGGTGACAGGTACTTGAGTACTCTGATGGGCTGGTGACAAGTACTCAGGTACTCATGGGCTGGTGACAGGTACTTGGGTACTCAGATGGGTTGATGACAGGTACTCGGGTACTGTGATGGGCTGGTGACAGGTACTCAGATGGGTTGGTGACAGGTACTCTGGTACTCAGATGGGTTGATGACAGGTGCTCAGGTACTCTGATGGGCTGGTGACAAGTACTCAGGTACCCTGATGGGCTGGTGACAGGTACTCGGGTACTCTGATGGGCTGGTGACAGGTACTCAGGTACTCTGATGGGCTGGTGACAGGTACTTTGATGAGCTGGTAACAGGTACTCGAGTACTCTGATGGACTGGTGACAGGTACTCGGGTACTTTGATGGGCTGGTGACAAGTACTCGGGTACTCTGATGGGCTGGTGACAGGTACTTGAGTACTCTCATGAGCTGATGACAGGTACTCGAGTACTCAGATGGGTTGATGGCAGGTACTCGGGTACTGTGATGGGCTGGTGACAGGTACTCGGATACTCAGATGGGTTGGTGACAGGTACTCGGGTACTCAGATGGACTGGTGACAGGTACTCGTGTACTGTGATGGACTGGTGACAGGTACTCGGGTACTCAGATGGGTTGGTGACAGGTACTTGGGTACTCAGATGGACTGGTGACAGGTACTCGGGTACTGTGATGGACTGGTGACAGGTACTCGGGTACTCTGATGGGCTGGTGACAGGTACCCGGGTACTCAGATGGTCTGGTGACAGGTACACGGGTACTCTGATGGGCTGATGGGGGGGCTTTTTCCCCCCAGGAGCAGTTAAAGCATTGCACCCACGAATAGTGGATCGTTTGTGTAATGTCAGGCTCCTGCAGACACTTATTGCAGCTTTCTTGCCTGTACCTCTGTATGGGCTTTCTGCTAGAAAGCTAGAGGAAGTGTCAGTGATCACTCAACCGTGCCCTCTTAGTTCATTGTCGCAGTGGCAGGCAGGACTTGTAGCTTCTTCATTCACCAATTGCTGTGAATGACGCAGGTGTGCGAGCGGGAGGGGGGGTGATCCTGAAAAATGTTACATCTTACACACGCTGCAGAAGTGAACATGGCCTTTAAAGTGATCCCGACAGCGAAAGGTAACTTGTAAAGCATCCCATACCTGTAATAGAAGAGGACATATGCTTAAAGAGGATCTTAAAGTCAGCAGCTACAAATACTGTAGCTGCTGACTTTTAAAACACACACTTACTTGTTCCAGGATCCAGTGATGTCCTCCCCTGAACCAGCTCTTGGCTAGTTTCTGGGTCCAGGCACCTTAATTGTGGGCAGCCGACTGATTTCTTGTGGCTTCACAGAATGGTGCCCACTGTGCTTGTGCAAGACACCCTGAGCCCTGTGAAAGGTCCCGCAGTCTCTTGGGACCTGTGACGTGTCCTAAGGGGCTGCGGAGGGGAAGTGGGGGGGGGGGCGATACGACCAGAAGTGGGAGCAGGTACCTATCAAAATCAGGTACCCCCCCCAAAAAAAAGAGATTTTAAATATGACAGAGGAGGGGTGGAGGATTAGGGTAAGCCCTTTTGGGTGAAGTTCCACCTTCATTTTCCAGCTGCTTCTATGTTAAAATGCCACCTCTTCAGAGCTCATGGGCTGCTGCATGTCTTCTGTATTTCCAGGTATGTATAATACTCCCCCACTGCATGCTGTGTTTTTTTTTATACCTACTGGTACATCACTACAAGCCATACAAGCTAGTTTGGGGACACAGGTATTTGACTTATCTGGCAGCAGCCAGCAAGCAGCAAAGAGTCAGCATTTCAGCAAAACGGCTGCTGGAAAGATAAGTACAGTAAAACCTTGGATTGGGAGCATAATTCGTTCCGGAAACATGCTTGTAATCTAAAGAACTTGTATATCAAAGCACATTTCCCCATAAGAAAAAATGGAAACTCAGATGATTTGTTCCATAACCATTTATTCATAAGTCCTTCAGTTTATAGTCCATATAAAAATCTTATAGCAGTGTGATAGGCAGTGCAACCATAAAATGTCTATCCACAAATGGCAGCTTCTACAAGGGGATTAGAAGCAAAATCCAGCAGAAGCTACAGAGTATAAAAGAGAAGAGAGACGCCTCTAAGTGTAGCAATATGGTTACATTTAGGCTCCTGTAAAAAGTAAAAATGTAAAAAGTAAAAAGCCTGTAAAACACCATGATTTTAGTGTGCGTTTTTGCCACGCTTTTGAAGCGCTAGCGCGATAAATAGCTCACCTCTAATGGCGTTTTTGAAGCATTTGGGTTTTCTAACAACCCCACCCCTCTACATCACATCCTGTTCACTTCCTGTTATCTTGTGGAGGAAGAGAGAGTGCAGATTGAAGATGGAGTATTATGAGCTGCTCCTGATGTTCATGCTACTTTTTTGGGAAAACATCCTCAAACAGAGGCAGAAACAGAGGCAATGTGTGTGTTTCTCTCTCCTCTTCTCATCTCAAAAGGATTTCCTGGTTTCCCAGCATTCTACACTGCATTCCGATCATGTGACCTTCCCCACAGCCTCAGTGCACATTTCATGCGCTTTTCGAGCGCTTAACCATTATTTTCAATGGACATGGCCGTTTTTGAAGCGCTATTTTGAGCGCACAAAACAAGCTGAAAAGATGCTGCTTGCAGGACTTTTAGCAACGCCTAGCAAGCGCGACACCTCGGTGTGAAAGCATCCATTGAGATGCATGGGGAGCGTTTTTTATGTGCTAATTTTAGTGCAAAAACGCCTTGGTGTGAAAGGAGCCTCAATGAAACTCACATGGTTGATGATTAAAAGGAGGCACATCTAAGTATGCAGGCATTCGGGGTAAAGCTGTCTACATAGACCATCCTCCGCACCACCGGCTCTCACCACTGTCGGTCTGCAATGGTGACCGGGAAGACTATCCTGCAGTAGAGCGATCTGAAAGCGAGGCTTGAAGCGCTCATGGAGTGCAGTGTGGAAGGGATGACGTTGATGGCTGTGCAGAGGATGGTCTATGTGGACATCTTTACCCCAGATGCCTGCATACTTAGATGTGCCTGTTTTCATCATCAACCATGCAGTTGCTAAATGTTGTACCTTCATTAAATGTAACCATATTGCTACACTTTGAGGCTCCTCTCTCCTCTTTTATACCCAGTTGTGACGTGACACTGCTTGTATATCAAGACAAAATTTATTTAAACATTTTGCTTGTCTTGCAAAATGCTCTCAAACCAAGGTTTTACTGTATAACGCTCTTTTATTACAGGTATGTTATTATTTACACGTGACCTTGTGCTGAATGAGCAGCTAAATGGCTTAGTGGTTAGCACATGTGCCTTGCAGTAGTGGGGTTTTCAGCTTGTATCCTGGTCAGGACATTATCTGCCTAAGGTTTGCACATTCTTTCTGTGCTTGCATGGTTGTCCTCCAGGCGCTCCAATTCCCTCCCACAATCCAAACATATACTGGTAGGGTAAATTTAGATAATTAACCTATCATTCGTGTATTTCAGGCGAGGAGCCACAGAAAAGTAAAGTTCCAAGGTTAGAAGATTACAATGCAGTGATGGTGGTAGGGATGAGAGGGAGAGGCAGAGTAGAGACTAAGCGCTGATGTAACACAGCCGATTCTGCGTACAATCTGCTTCTCGCTTGCTGCAATACTTCCTAATCTCAGCCATTATAAAGGAAACAGCAACAGAGTGACATCTCACTGGTGTAGCCAGCATAGAGCAACGCCGTAATGGAAGGTAAGTTGGCTCTTCTGCTGCTGTCGTGTTGTTTCCATTGACAGAATCACTAGTGTGCCACAGACCTATAGACAAGCATGACCCACATGTTTAGAAGTAAAGAAGTATTTGGGTGTTATTAACTTAAGAGGAACACTTTACTCTGAAATGTTGGTGATATTCCTGTATTCTGTCTCTGCCTTTCATGTACTGTTGGTTTTCCTTTTCATATTGGTATACTTCTTTCTGATACCACCTAGAACTACTAGATGAAATCGACACTTGATTATTTCCTCTCATGATCTGATTTTCTTTTTTTTTCTATTGTACCAGTTCAATCACTGTTTTGAAATGATCTACAGTTTAAAACAAGAAAGTTCTTAACCTGACCTACTTATACCATTTGTCTTAATTTCCAGGCCTCCAACAGCGCTTCCTATATCCAAGATGCTTTCCAGTTACTGCTTCCAGTACTTGAAATCTCCCATATCCAGTGCAGGACTTAATTTTGTTACACAATACATCATCCTTCTAGGTTATGGTGCCATGCTTTAACTCAGAGCGCCAGGGTGAAACCCTTTACTTGGTGAAAATGTTCTGTTAAACTGGAAAAGCCAAACAGAAAAAAGGCACATCAAAAATAACATTGTCTTCTGCCACCACAAATATGGCAATTCTGTCCCTTTTAACTGTGTGAATATATGAAGAGGTATGTAAAGGGTATTGGTTAAAGATAAAACATTATTTAAGGGTAGAAAATGATTTGCTTTCAGATCACTATACAGTACATGATATTATACTAAATTGCAACATTAAAGCTGCACTAAAATGATTTAGGATTGAAGCAGGACCTGTTCTTGCCCATATGTCCAGTTGTTAGGCATGTAGCAATCTAAAGAGCAATCTGGGGGGTACTAAATAAAGCCCATAGCCACCAATTAAATCTCTTCATTCTTTTAGGCTGCCCTGAGAGAATGGAGTAAGATTCTCATTGGCTGTTGTGTGCAAGGATAATGTATAGCCTTTCAGACGCCACGTTATTGACCATTGAATCGTGTTCTAAATCAGAACTGAGTTTCTAGCAGTTGCCAATCTGGTTTAGGAATGTACCTGTTCAATCTGTTTGGTGACTATGAAAAATATAGAAAGTCACTTAGCATCCACTGGCAAATGATGCCAGTTGTTTGCTTTGCCAAATATTCTATAAATGCCACAATAAAAAATGTGTAGAGAAATATCAGTAGTTTTATACCATTATTCTTGTGCCAAGATTCAGAGTGTTTGTTCTGTCATGGATGCAAATTGCAATCAGTTGAAAGGGAGCCAAAGTTGGGGCATTTTATCTGATTCATGGCTTAGGCAATATAGGGCGATCTCATAGAGAGGAATGCTAACGCATGATCCCAAAGGCTTCCTCCCCATGCATCTGGTAGGGCTGATCATTCCCCTGAAGCTACTATTTTTCTCCACTCTGGTTATCGACGTCATCACATAGAATGCAGGACCAGTGGCCACTGCTGTTCCTGCCTTAGTACTTTATATTAATCCCCCTTAGACAAAACAAGTGATACATCTTGCATTAGCTTGGGGAGAAGTGGGCAGGGTGACAGTCACATTCTGTTTTAGGCCAGCTCTGAGTAGATTTTTAGATAGCAGGGACTTAAAGTGGTTGTAAATTTACATTTTTTAAAAAAATAAAAATAACAAACATGCCTATACTTACCTGTGCAATGGTTTTGCACAGAGCAGCCCCGATCCTCTTCTTCTGTGGTGCCCCGCCGGTGCTCCAGGCAACTCCTCTTCATCAGGTGCACAGGAGCCGCACCCGTGCAGGCTCGCTTCCGAGTCCCACTACTGCATCCATTGAAACAGACAGTGGGGCATGGCCCCGCGTCACAGATTTTGATTGACAACAGCGGGAGCCAATGAGGAGAGCTACAGGGGCTGAAGCCACTGAGCTGTTGCACATCGCTGAATCGGGTCCGGCTCAGGTAAGAAAAGGGGGTGTCTGGGGAGGGGAGCTGCAGCACACTTTAGAATGCATTAAGGTGAAAAACCTTAAAGCTTTACAACCACTTTAAAGTTATCTTATTTGATGAAAGGCTTCATATAAAATGTCTAACTTTAATGAGCTGTGAAATGCACCAGTTAGTAACCTGTGGGTAAACATACTTATTTCAGCTACAAATAAATACAACAGTGGTTTCAAAAAATGCTCAGTCTTGTTTACAAAACATTTAAAATTAGAATATGCTGCCAACTCAACCAATCAATTGCAGATATTTTCCAATTCAGGTATGAAAATATAAGGAAGAACCTAATCGGGTGGTTTGGAAAAGATAATTTTATGTAATAAAAAATCAAGTCTGCAGCTTTCTTTCAATGAAACAAACTATTAATAACATTACAGCGTATTTACAGCAATATTGTGAAATATAGGACGTTTAGCTTAACAAATATTTTCAGTTCTGCTTTGTATGTACTGATTTATTTCTGTGTTATGTCATTCAGTTGTATGCTGTTTATTCTGATATTTAGTCTTTGACATCTACATTCTTCTTCAGCTATACTTTCAATATAATTACATTATTTCTTCAGTTTTTCTAATATGATTTGTTCTGCGGATTCAAATAAACAAGATTAAATTGACTTTTAGAAATAAAGGGTCAGTTTACCTAATGCTTCTATTTGAAAGATACCCTTGGGTTGAAGCATAAGTTCCCATATTTTTTGTTAAGGGAGGGGCACTGTGAATGGAGATAAAATAACTCTATTGGACATTCTAGCTAAGCCCCCATTGCCATTTTATTTTTTGCACTTTCCCTAATTTGACGTTTAATAAATTCAGCTGGAGACTTCTTGGATTGGTCATGGCAAGTGGGTGGAGCTGAGAACTGAGATGTGCAAATCCCTTTACCTAAATTACTGAGGGATATACAGTATATGAAGTTGCAGGGGGATTCAGGCCACCATCACCCAAATAATATGAAGCAGCCATTTGTATGCTGTGCACACCTTCATGAAATCCACTATTGACACCTAAGACACTCAAACAGGAGTAAAGGCAAATATTTTATAGTGTATAATAATAGCAAATGTACCTTAATCACATAGAACCAGTGAAAATATGTTTTTGACTTGTTTTCTGGGTGCATTTGTAGTGTAATAAAGTACAGTTTATTTACCAGTATTTTGTTGCCAAGTCTGAAAGGGTCAGTCCACCTAAAAAGTATCTTTCTGTTAATAGTAAATACTGAAACTAGGCAGCAGTTTCTTACGTCTTGGTGAGAAATATTCGCATGAGCTCCTTGTTGTGCTCAGCTGCCGCATACCATACAGGAAAGTATCACTCTCCATGTTGGAATTTTAAATTATTTTGTATATCATAGAAGGAGTAGGCACACCTCCATGGTTAGCTGGAATGCTTAAAAAACTAAGGTGAAGGGGAATAGAGTAAGGAAATATAGCAAGTAAATCTTCCCACTGGAGTGTCTAAGTGAAGTATATAGTCACTGAAGGCTGAAAAGCCTAAACTCTTTTGCATGTTTGTTCCAAGGTATCAGTGCAGCAGTGGTAGCTTCCATATTTCTGCCCTCCAAGGTTTTATGTCAGAAAGACTGCCCATTGAGGGTAAAGCGAGTGACATCTTCAACTCGCATGAGTGGGTCTCATACTAACCCATCCTTCAACCTACTTGTGCTTACCTTTACCATGCTTCCCTCCATTTCTCCAGGAGTAAAAACTTGTGTAAGCTTAATTTTGAAGGTTAGGCACAATTAAGTTTTGTTCAGGTGGGTCTGCTGATTGGCTACACAAGCACTGCATCCTGGGAGGAAGTCCTATGTTCCTGTATACCTGGAAGAAACAGGTTTTTGTGCAAATTTTGACACTGAAAGGAATAGAGGTGTAGCATCAGGAAGGTGGGCCCGGGGATGGACTGGTAAGAAACTCTGTCTCTTTAACCATTTGACCTCCGGAAGATTTACCCCCCTCCATGTCCAGGCCATTTTTTGCAATACGGCACTGTGATACTTTAACTGTCAATTGCGCAGTTGTGCGATATTGTACCCAAATAAAAGTTATGTCCTGTTTTTTCCCACAAATAGAGCTTTCTTTTGGTGGTATTTGAACACCTTTTGCAGTTTTTATTTTTTGCGCTATAAACAAGAAAGACTGACAATTTTGAAAAAATAAACAATATTTTTTACTTTCTGCTATAAAACATATCCAATAAAAAAATGTAAAAAATTTAATTTCTTCATAAATTTAGGCCAATATGTATTCTGTTCATATTTCTGGTAACAAAAATCCCAATAAACATACAGTGTCTCACAAAAGTAAGTACACCCCTTACATTTTTGTAAATATTTTATTATATATATTCATGTGACAACACTGACGAAATGACACTTTGCTACATTGTAAAGTAGTGAGTGTACAGCTTGTATAACAGTGTAAGTTTGCTGCCCCCTCAAAATAACTCAACACACAGCCATTAATGTCTAAACCATTGGCAACAAAAGTGAGTACACCCCTAAGTGAAAATGTCCATATTGGGCCCAAAGTATCACTATTTTGTGTGGCCACCATTATTTTCCAGCACTGCCTTAACCCTCTTGGGCATGGAGTTCACCAGTGCTTCACAGGTTGCCACTGGAGTCCTCTTCCACTCCTCCATGACACCATCACAGAGCTGGTGGATGTTAGAGACCTTGAGCTCCTCCGCCTTCCGTTTGAAGATGCCCCACAGATGCTCAATAGGGTTTAGGTTTGCAGACATGCTTGGCCAGTCCATCACCTTTACCCTCAGCTTCTTTAGCAAGGCAGTGGTCGTCTTGGAGGTGTGTTTGGGGTCGTTATGTTGGAATACTGCCTTGCGGCCCAGTTTCCGAAGGGAGGGGATCATGCTCTGCTTCAGAATGTCACAGTACATGTTGGCATTCATTGTTCCCTCAATAAACTGTATCTCCCCAGTGCCAGCGGCACTCATGCAGCCCCAGACCATGACACTCCCATCACCATGCTTGACTGTAGACAAGACACACTTGTCTTTGTACTCCTTACCTGGTTGCCGCCACACACGCTTGACACCATCTGAACCAAATCATTTTATCTTGGTCTCATCAGACCACAGGACATGGTTCCAGTATTCCATGCCCTTAGCCTGCTTATCTTCAGCAAACTGTTTGCGGGCTTTCTTGTGCATCATCTTTAGAAGATGCTTCCTTCTGACACGACAGCCATGCAGACCAATTTGATGCAGTGTGCGGCATATGGTCTGAACACTGATAGGCTGACCCCCCCACCCCTTCAACCTCTGCAGCAATGCTGGCAGCACTCATCTCACACGTCTATTTCCCAAAGACAACCTCTGGATATGATGCTGAGCACGTGCACTCAACTTCTTTGGTCGACCATGGCTAGGCCTGTTCTTAGTGGAACCTGTCCTGTTAAAGCGCTGTAAGGTCTTAGCCACCGTGCTGCAGCTCAGTTTCAGGGTCTTGGCAATCTTCTTATAGCCTAGGCCATCTTTATGTAAACCAACAATTCTTTGCCATGAGGTGCCATGTTGAACTTCCAGTGATTAGTATGAGAGAGTGAAAGCGATAACACCAAATTTAACACACCTGCTCCCCATTTACACCTGAGACCTTGTAACACTAACGAGTAACATGACACTGGGGACGGAAAATGGCTAATTGGGCCCAATTTGGTCATTTTCACTTAGGGATGTGTACTCACTTTTGTTGCCAGGGGTTTAGACATTAATGGCTGTGTATTGAGTTATTTTGAGGGGACAGCAAATGTACACTGTTATACAAGCTGTGCACTCACTACTTTACATTGTAGCAAAGTGTCATCTCTGCAGTGTTGTCACATGAAAAGATAGAATAAAATATTTACAAAAATGGGAGGGGTTTACTTTTGTGAGATACTGTATATTTCTTGTGTAATTTATTTTCTGCAATATGCATCCCACTGATATTGATGGGAACATTTGAATTCGGGTATACTAAATAGCAGTATTTTATTTATTAAATTTCGATGCAGAATCCTTTTTTTTAGTTTTATTTTTGATGGAGCTGGGAAATTTATCACAATGTCACTGTTAGAAAACTAATATTATTCTTAAAGAAAAAAATATAGCTACAATAAAATTGTTTGCATGCCACTGACAACGTGGACCAGTTCAGACAGGACTCTAGGCATGCAAATTATATGACACAAGCATAAAGCAGCCAAATAATCCATACTACTTGTATCAGGTTAATATAGAGTCCACCAGTATCACAGGGTCCCTTTAACTCACAGTAGTGGTCAAACCTGTTAGTTCTACTAATAGCTCAGGAGTGAAATCTGTATTTTTTGTATGTATATTTGTTACTTGTATCGATAAAAAAAATCTTAATAAACTTGTTTAACTTGTCATCTTTGTGTATAAGAATCTTCAATATTTCAGTATTGTGAAAAATGGTAACAGAAGATGAAAATCTTTGATAAAGCTGGGTCAGTTTTAATCTCCATAATAACTAATCGGATTGAAAGAGCCAGTTCACACTGTCTGCACACTAAACCACAGCAGTTCCAGTTGCAGTCATCCATAGTAGGGGGCAGTGTGATGTATGTTTCAGCGCATAACACAGTTTCCTTTTATTTTTGTTTGTGTGTGAACTTTGACACACTACACTTCTGGGCAGCATTGCGTTGTGAACGGAACATAGAAGACAATGGTTTTCTGTGTGTAGTAGCAGTGGTCTGCGTTCATCTAGTGCAGTAAAATGCAGGTCATAAATAAAAATTTGGTTTTATTCTTCCTCCTACTTGGCTGGAAGAAAGGTTTACAAAGGCTATAATATAGAGCCCAAACACATGATGTATCTGTAGCTAGAGCAGCTTTTGCATATCTATTCTCTCTGATCTGGCATGAAAGGTCTTATTTCATATGGGCACAGGAGATATGTGTTACTGCAGTCACCTCCAATGCAGAGCACTGTTCATAGGGGTTATGTTTATTACCCAGTGTGCAAAAAGATGTTAATAAATCTCATCACACCAAAAGTCACAAATATAAGCAGTGACTGAGGGCAAAAAAGATTAGTATCTATCCTTCTACCCTCTGTCAACACCAAGATATTCCCAGTGTAGTTACCCATCAGCCAGTTTGGTAAAAAAAAAATACTGAAACATGCTAGTAAATGAAAATATGATAGTAATTTGGCCTTGTCAATATAAAAGTTCTTGATAGCAGCCGCGGCCTGCCTAAATGGTCCCTCCATTCAGTTTCCACCAAACTCACCTTAGTACCTCCTTGCAGCAACACTTGGATGTGTCTGGAGTCTCTCTGGAGGATGCAGTGGAGTCTGATTCAGTAAAGTACAGGCCTGTGTCGACAGGCTTTTTGATTGTGTCAAAAGCATCAGTTTAAAATGTTTCTGAGATCAGAATTCACTGACAGATGCATTTGATCTTTAGTTAACTTCCTACTGACTTGAATTTAAAGAATAAGTTCACCTTTGCAAACATGTTACACCCATATTTAGGGTGTAATATGGTCAACATCTGCCTGCTCTTTCCCTGATCCCCACCCTCCTTGTGACAGCGGGCTGGGGATCTTCTTGCACCCGCTGGCACAATTCAAAAAGAATGTGGCCGTGCGTGGCTCAGCCCACATATCCACATCATTCATTTACAGAGTCCTGTCAATCAAAGAGCTACCCGTCAGGCTTTGTGGCTGACGGCTTGTAGTTCTTAATGAACTACCAGGGCACTGATGAGTGCTCTAGGTAGTCCTTTGAGCTCCCTGTCATTCAGTAACTGCCTGCCCGTATCGGAGGTATGGGCAGACAGCTATACTGACAGTCTAAAAATTCACAGCATCTAATAAAACATGTCCCAAAACGATGCAAGCAGCGCTAATGAATAAATAAATGAATAAAACAAATATTGTAATGAATCAAACAGTCCACTATTTGAATAAATGGTGAATGGGGGTCCAACAACTTGCTTCCGTCACCACACCACTTGAGAACTACAGGGGAGGTCCGACCCCCCCTGAGTGAATAGACTCACCAAAAATAAAGAGCAATACACGTCCCAAGGATCAATATTGCATCCCCATGGAAAGTTTCCACCACTGTCAGGCACTCCCTCCGCAACAGGAAGATGAATGGTCACACATCCAGTTACCTTAAAAGAACGTGCTCACATAGTGCATGATCCGATTGATGTTTATTAAGAAACAAGGTACATAAAACGTTCCCCCCTTCCAGATGTACACTTACAAACTAGCAGCAAACAGGAAAGCGTTGTATTAAAATCCCCGGCATCCGAATCACCCCGTCTCACCGCTCGTACAAACACTGGTAGCGTTCCCGGGTATGGAGCAATCCTATGCCGGTGCAGATTGACAGCCGTGTGGTCACGCTCTGACGCGTTTCGTCATCACTTCATCTGAGGGCGTGACCACACAGGCACGGCGCCCCTGCTTTAACGGCGGAGGATGGCAAATTAACCCCCTCCGTCCGCCCCAATCGTCCGGCCTATGGATCACATAGAAACAGTGCCTGGGCCCGGATATATGAGCGCTGATTGCTTCGCCTTATATTACCCTATTTAAAAGGGCATAAAGCTTCCTAAATGACTGTGTCAGCATGGCGTGTGTATCAATGCGCTGCCCGATCATATATTAATAATGAAAGGACATGCCCTCCCCAGATGGCCATAAAGGCCCAGCATGGATGTTACAATACACCGCCCGATCACCTATCGCATAATTAAATCGCACAAAAAATCATTAGGTTAAGTGTTCATTTGGGGCCCTGAGTAATGATCTTAGTTCTCTCAAAAAACACCCAAAGGCACCAAACAGCAATACCCGCCCAAGCACTGTGGTGATCCATGCTGATATAGCGCCCTCAATAGTCATAATATACAAATAGTGATTCTTAAAATAAGCGAATTACAATCAACACATAATGACATAATCCTAAAAGATGTATCTGCTCCGTATCGTTATGTTATACTTAAATTCATAACAGTATATAAAATGGAACACATATTAAAACTGGCATGGATAACAACATCTAATCTTTGAGCTCAACATCCAAATCGAGCCCATCGAAAAAAACAATAATACACACATATAGCAATTAAAATTGACAAATAAATAATAAAGCCACACAAATGCAATAACGATTGAAGATAGCTGAAACACCACATCCCAATAAAAAAAATGTGGTGTTATTTCAAAAAGCCCATAGTGCCATATCCCTATATTGAAGGAATCAGCATCCAATTCATAATCATCCTGATAAGGGTCAACACCCAGAGTCCTCCCCTCTCACTGGAACATTTATAAGGATAATCCTAAATGGATGAGGGGGGCTCATTCTATACAATTAGTTATCTATATCCAAGCAGAATTCAAGAGAAATGGTCTATGAATTGCTAATGAAGCAATTCACATCCAATTCGACATTAAGTCCTGCCGGCCGGAGGGAGCCAGTCAGATAGATCCATTTACTTTCACATTTGGAGATCTCTCTGACTTTATTGACGCCTCTCCAGCTGGCTGACAGCTTTTCTATCCCCCAGAACTTCATATCAGAGGGATCCCTGTTATGTTTTTTCCTAAAATGAAGGGATAAATTGTGGTCTTTATATCCCGCTTTAATATTGGCAATGTGCTCAGACACTCGCTTACTAAGTTTTCTTTTTGTACGCCCAATATACAAAAGATTACAAGGACATTGTATTGCATAGACCACATATTTAGTACTACACGTCACAAAGTCCCTAATCATAAAACTTTTACCATTAGATGTAGAAGAGAAAGATTTAAAGTTGCGTAAATGTGTCCGCACCTGGTTACAGGACACACAATTGCGACACGCAAAGAAAACAGCTTTATCCCAGAACATAGAAATAGGCCTGGGAGGGTCGATTATCTTCCTGACCACCTTGTCCGCAAAGGATGGAGCTTTCTTGTAAACAAATTTTGGGACATCAGGTATCTGGTCTTTGAGTACCCTATCTAACAGGATGGGCCAATATTTCTCAAATATAGCCTCGACGTCACGATATTGTACGTGAAAATCACTGAAAAAAGCCCATTCATGTTTATTGTCCCTATCTTGCTCACGTTGGGCCAGGGTATCCTCTCTAGGGACAGACCTCACTTGTTCCATAACCTTATCCAACTCATTCCGGTCATAGCCCTTCTCAAGAAACCTGGATGTTACTATTCCCGCTTGCTGGGCAAAATCGCTGTCACTGGAACAATTTCTGCGTACTCTCATGAGCTGGCCTTTAGGGATGTTCTTCAGCCACACCGGGTGGTGGCCACTCTGGATAGCCAAATAACTATTCCTGTCAGTGGGCTTGAAGAACACCCTAGTGGCCAGCTCCTTGTCTCTTAGTGTAACTGTCAAGTCAAGATAATTGACTTGTTCTTTACTCCATGTGGACTCAAGCTTAATATTTTTATTGTTGTTATTTAATTCCTGTAGGAACTCCATCAGTCTAGTCTCAGTCCCTGCCCAAATAAAGAACAGGTCATCTATATAGCGTCTATAGAAGACCAATTCCTCCACCTTAGACGCATAGATGGTCCTGTCCTCCCACTCACTCATAAAGAGATTGGCGAGGCTGGGCGCGAACTTCGCGCCCATAGCCACGCCTCTCTTCTGAGTGAAGTAGTCCCCCCCCATACCAGAAATAGTTATGGGTTAGACAGAAGTCTAACACCATACCCAAAAATTTCTTTTGCTCGAACGGGAGATCCTCACGCTTACTCAAGGCCCAATTTAAGGCTAAAGATGCATCCTCGTGTGAAATAATGGTGTACAATGAGGATACATCTGCCATCACTAGATAAATTTCTTGGTGATCAGCAAGTCGGACACCACTCAGCAAATTGAGGAACTCTTTCGTGTCCCTCAAATAGGCTTTTGTGCAGGTGACACTAGCCTGCAAAAATCTATCCAGATATTCCCGACCCTAGCAGTTACCGACCCAATGCTGTTCACAATGAGTCGGCCAGGGGGTCGGGAGGCATCCTTGTGGATCTTTGGCAGCGTATAGATGGTCAGGATACTATTGAAACTAGGAAATAGATAGTGTTTCTCTTTTTAATTTAAAACCCTGGTATAATAACCATATTCCACCAATCTATTTAGATCTTCCTGATACTTTGATGTAGGGTCCACAAGCAATTTTTCATATGTTACATTATCTGAGAGCATCTCAAGGAGTTGGGCGTGGTAAAACTCCTTACTCAAGATCACCACGCCCCCCCCTTGTCTGCGGGGCGTATCACCACCTCCTTCCTATTTTCCAAAGACTCAATACCCTCTATTAAATACCTAGGATTAACATTCTTTTTGGGGGTGATTGTCTCCAATTCCTTCAAAACCAAGCGTTTAAAGGTCTCTACATAGTGGTTGGAAGGTAGTGGAGGGTTGAATAAGGACCTATTACTAAGTCCACTATCCACCCCCACCTGTACTTCACTAATCCTACCACTAGCAGCTCCATGTAAACCTAAAAAGTATTTTTTGATATTAATTTTCCGGACATATTTGTGTATGTCCATATATACGGAAAATGTATTAATCAGTCTCCTCATAGCACATTTCAAACCAGCATGTAGTATGTTGACCTCTTTTTCAGAGAGGTCAACTTGGGCCAGATTAGAAATCCCCCCTAGTCGCTCTCCCTTCTCCTTTTTTTGTTGTTGAACTCGTCTCCCGGCCCTGCACCCCCTCTTTCTCTCCTGTTGTTTAGGTTGTCTTGCCAGTCTGCAGGAGCCTGGAATTACATCCACAATCTGCTGACCATGGGTGCATTGCTTTACAGGCTAAAAAAAAATAATTTATAAATTCACATTGGCCGAAGACCGCATAATGCTGCAGCCGCATTAGGGCGCCAGGATGGGGGAGGGGATCAGATTTAAACAATACCTGTCTTCCATTTGCCTAAGCAGGTAAACTAAAACTTCCATGCTGCACTAGCATTCGGGACCAAATGATGGGTATTTTAAAAATCTGAATCCCCAGCAAGTGCCTGGGGATTTGGATTTTATCACCCCCCCCCCCCCCGACACTTCAAGGCAGCTGCCTAAGCACCCCCCCCCCCCACTATTTTAGGTTTAGGGGTCCGTGAACGACCCCTAAGTCTAAAAATTTTATGGGTAGTAAACCAGGGCT
>BLSH010267196.1:450968-470652 GCA_018402905.1 Glandirana rugosa | reverse complement strand
GGTGGTGGTCACTGATGGGTGACTGGTGGTGATCACTGATGGGTGACTGGCGGTGGTCACTGATGGGTGCCGCGTGTCTGGTGGTGGTCACTGATGGGTGAAGCATGTCTGGCGGTGGTCTCTAATGGGTGACCGGTGTCTGGTGGTGATCATTAATGCATGACGGGTGACTGGCGGTGGTCACAGATGCGTGACAGATGAGTGGCGGTGGTCACATATGTGTGACGGGTGACTGGTGGTGGTCACTGATGGGTGACGGGTGACTGGCAGTGGTCACTGAAGGGTGACTGGCGGTGGTCACTGATGGGTGACGGGTGAGTGGCGGTGGTCACTGATGGGTGACTGGCGGTGGTCACTGATAGGTGACGGGTGACTGGCGGTGGTCACTGATGGGTGACGGGTGGTGGTCAGTGATGGGTGACTGGCGGTGGTCAGTGATGGGTGACGGGTGACTGGCGGTGGTCAGTGACGGGTGACGGGTAACATGCCACGGTCACTGACAGGTAATGGGTGACAGGTGCTCTTTATGATGGCAGTCTGAGGACAGGTACACTTCATGATGACAGGTACCCTTTATGGGGGCATATGTGGTGACTGTTAGGGCGACAGGTGCATTGGGGGGGCAGGGGAGGTCAGTGTCAGTGTGATTTCACTTTACAGATCAGTAACTCACTGGACTCTGTGTGAGGAGAGAAGAGCTGGTAACAGTGAGTTACCGCTCTGTTTACATTACATGTGATCGGCTGTGAAGTAGATCACAGCCGATCACAAGGTATCAGCTGCCGGCCGGCGGCTGATACCTGTGTCGGTGACAGGCAGTGTTCCCTAGGAACACGCCGCCACCGACACACACGCGCAGCGCGCTCCCGATCGCGCGCATGCGCCGTGCGAACGGCGGGCGTGCCATTCGTGATCAGCTGTGACTTTGTCACGGCCGATCACGTGGTGAACAGCCATAACCAATGGCTGTTCACCCCTGTCGGTGAAGCGGCGTGTCCCCAGGACACCGATAGAGCCGGGATGCGTGCGCCCAATCGCGCGCAATCCCGGCTTAAAGGGAGGACGTCATATGACGTCCACCCGCTGTGAGAGCAGGGCCGCTCCGCCGTCATTTGACGGTGGACGGTCCTGAGGCGGTTAATAATAACATCAAGATCCCTGTCATTTGATAGAACGGGAAGATGCTTGCAGATGATGTTAATAACCTTATTGTACTCATAGGTATATGTGGTAACAAAAGTAATAGAACTATTTTTAGTCCTGTTTTTGCAGGGATTGTCAATAAGGGTGTTCCTATCTTTCTTGATGGCTGTATTATTAGCCCTCTCAATATATTTATCACTATAGCCTCGTGCTCTTAATCTAGAAGCAACCACCCCAGCTTCTTGTTGAAAGAACTCTGCGCTGGAGCAATTGCGTCTAGTCCTGACAAATTCCCCCACAGGTACCGATTTGATCGTGTGGAAAGAATGGCAACTGCTGGCCAATAGGAGTGAATTGCCCGCACAAGTCTTACGATACGTGCGGGTGGAGACCGTGTTGGAATGAGTATCCCCCAACAATGTGATGTCCAAAAAAATTGATATTACATTCGTGGGTCTCATAACTGAAAATGAGGTTAAGAGAGTTGTCATTAACAAAATTGGCAAATTCAACTATATCAGTCTGTGGACCCTTCCATATCAGCAGCAGGTCGTCTATATAACGACCAAACCAAACGATCCTATTAATGTAGGGATTGTCAGGTGAGAACAAGGTTCTCTCCTCCCACCAGCCCATGTAAAGATTGGCTAGCGAGGGAGAGAACCTAGCTCCCATCGAGGCACCAGTGCATTGTAAATAATAAACGTTATCAAACATAAAAAAATTATGTTTGAGTAAAAATTCTGTACTGAGAATAGGAAATTCTCTCAGTTCCATACTGTAATTACTGTAACTTACCAAGTGAAACTTAAGTGCCTCCAATGCCAAGTCATGGGGAATGCAGGAATACAAAGACTGAACGTCCATGGTAATCCCACTGTGGTCCTCCATCCACTTGACATGTTGGATATTATGTAAGACAGTACTAGTATCTTTAATGTACCCCGGTAACCTAACAACAAGTGGCTGTAGGTGTTGATCCACCCATTGTCCCAGTCTTTCAAGTAAAGAACCCATACCAGCAACAATAGGTCGCCCCAAAATGGGAGTTTTGTGTATTTTGGGTAAATGATGAAAGACCGGGACAACAGGTTTATCCACCAAAAGGTATTTGACCATTTTTGAAGAAAGGACCCCCATATCCAGGTCAGTGTCTATAAGGGAGGAGAGCCGGCTTTTGAACTCAGAGGTGGGATTATGAGGTAAAACACGATATGTGGAGGTATCGCTGAGTTGTCGTAGAGCCTCAGCTCTATATTGCTTTGAATCCAAAACAACAACAGCCCCTCCCTTATCAGCTTCTCTGATGACAATGTTACAGTGGGATTTAAGATGTTTGATGGCTGCCCTTTCTTGTGTAGTGAGATTGTCCTTGGGGAAATGTGGATGTGAGTCCACCTTATCTTTCAATATGGTTAAATCATGTTCAACTAATGTTTGATACATTTCAATAGCTGCACTTCTAGTGTGAACAGGGAAAAAATAACGATCACCTAAATTAATATCACAGGTAGAGATACCGTGCAGACCACCTGTGGTTTGTGACTGTAGACTTTCTAATGTGGACCTTGCAACAAGGTCCCGGAAGACAAAGGTGTCCCCACCCTGCATCTCCACCAAAGGGGTCACAGAATGTGAATCGTCCTGCTCAGATGCAGAAAAATGTTTTTTAAGAGTAATGTTACGAACAAAACGATTCACATCCAAAAGAGTGTTAAAGATATCAAAGTGGGACATGGGAGAAAAAGAAAGCCCTTTGGAAAGTAGAGACAATTCATCACTAGAAAGAGAGACACTAGATAAATTAACAACTGTAGATGTAACAGAAATGTCCAAATCATCAATCACCTTTACTTCTTCTTGCTCCTCGTCTGCTGATGCTGGTCTCCCCTTCTAGTGGTTCCGTCTGCCCCGTCTCGTTTTTCTTTTTGTTTTATCTCCCCCCTGGGATTGTCTTTTGTTGGGGCAACATAGTTTTTTGCCAATGGATCAGAGCGCCGTGAATCCTTTGAGAAAACTGAAGAGGTAGAGCTGCGAGACTGCAGGGAAGAGCTTGCATCAGAGTTAATTGAAGTTTCAGACTGAGAGTCTGATTGTTCAGGTGAGCTAAAGCTCACGTGTCTTTGTGAACGACGTCTCTAATGCCTCCTCTTTTTCAAAATTGATTGGGGCAGATTCGGTCGTTTGTGTGTGTGTAGACTGAATTATTTTGATAATCATGAAGATCTCTCAGGAACTTCTGTCTTTTGTTGTCCATGAAATTTTGTTCAAATTTGCTAAGAGAGTCAGCAAGTTCTGTGTTAAGGGTATTATAAAAACCAGCCCAGTGAATACCTAATCAATCAGTAGTTTCAAGAAATGCGGAGACGGTGTCGCACAGGTGTCTGTGTCTGGGACCTGCTGAACGAATAGTGAAAAGTTAAAGCGGGAAAGTCCATCTGCCGCAGTATTTTCTGCACCACTGAGGGATCTGCACTGGATGTGAAACCGGAACTGGAGGGACAGCCAACTCAGCCTACTTACAAATGACATGATCAATAGAGAACTGGACCTGCTTTAATTCACAATCTCGGAGGTAGCCTGATTGTCTGTGGAAAATATGGCGGTTTGCCCTACCCAGTATCGCCCCATGCCTGTATAGGATATATTTCGAACAATGCTGACGTCTCTTCAGACTTGAACATACGTAAGATCTTGTTTGGCCATGGACCTACTAGCCAATGAGTGCCAAAAATGGCGGCATAGCTCTTAGTGGCTGTGGCATCAGTCCAGACTTGAGGAGAAGACCTTCATTCTGCAGGGATGAACGTCGCAATCCCGTTCCAATGTTGAAGGAACTCATCCCACATTTGTAAATCCGATAGGGCCATGGAATCCAACTTGACCCGAGAATCAGAGTCCGGGTCTGAAGGTAACAAGGCCAGCAGGTGGGAAATGAAGGATCTCCCCCGAGGGATGATCCTCATGGCAAAATTTAGCATGCCGAGTAATGACTGCAGCCCTACCCTGGAACCTGCTTGCGAGATCGTGAAAGCATGAATACGCTCTCTGATTCTATCTAGTTTGTCAGCCGGCAGACTAGCCTGCATAGTCTGAGTATCCAGTGTGATGCCTAAGAAAGTGAGTGAGGAGGAAATCATCCAGATAATGAATGATTTCTTGACAATGTACCCCGTGGGTGAGTATCCAGTTGAGCGCCTGCGCAAAGGTGTCAAAAAGCCAAGGGCTACTCTTGGACCCAAAAGTTAGTTTTGTGGCAAAGTAATACTGACCCCTCCATTTTATGCCATGCCACTGCCAGAGTGATGGCAAGATTGGAAGGATTGGAAGGAGTTTGAAGGCATCTGCTATGTTTGCTTCAGACAGGCAAGCACCCTTACCTGTCCTAATGATGCTTTGTATCGCCTGGTCCACGGATGCATACGTAAACAAAAATTCTTCTGACGGAATTAATGAGTTCAGGCTCGGTATGTGCGAACAATGGGGGGGGGTGATAAATCGTAAATCAAAGTTTGTTGGATAACTTTCCTTTGACCAAACCTAGGGGATTGACCCTCCAATGCTGAAACGGGGGTGTCAAAAAAGCCCCTATGATAAAACCTTTCTCAAGTTCTGACTGGAGCAGCAAATCTACCGCCTCCATCTCTGCATCTGCTGACCTCAGATTCTGACATTCAAATGTGTCTATCGGCAAAGAAATAAAACCTGTATGGAACCCTGGACCCCCCCTGCACAATTCCGCAGCCAGCGGACCCTTTTCGAATCATACTGTGAGGGCACCCATGCCCTCTCCAAGATGTACGCCCTGCTCATGGCCCCACCTGATGACTACATTATGCCGAGCCTTGGTAAATGGGAAAGGGACCTTGATAGGATCTTTACCGCAGTACAGCGCCACAACATCATCCACCTCTCATTAAAAACATCCATGTGTACACGTGTACAGAAGTCTAATTGCAAGCTCCTGACGCGCTGGTATCTCACCCCATCGGTCTTGGGTAGTTGTTACCCAGGGGCGTCGGACCATTGCTGGAGATGCGGGGGTGAGAGAGGCACCCTCCTACATATTTTTGGTTCTGCTCAAAGATTCAGAGGATCTCCCAAAAATTCATGGACTTTCCCATTCCGATGGATCCAGCCTTTTTCCTGCTCCATTGCTCTCAAATACCAATTAGGACTTACAAAAAGTCTGTGCTGCGCCACCTGCTCAATGCGGCCAAATCATGTGTCACCCTGTGTTGGAAGGACACAGAACCGCTATCCATTTCGATGTGGCTAAACAAGGTCAGAAGTGTCAACATCTTTGAAGACCTGGTATTGACCGCTCACAACAGAAGAGAACGTTACTCGAAAACATGGGCATATTGGAACATGTTTGTATGTTCAGACGAAGGGAAGTCTCTTTTGGGGAATCTCTTGGGAAATTGAGACCCTTGTGCCACCTACGTGGCCCGAACCATGCCTCTCGTCGCCTAGTACTCTTCTATATGATAGTCCTCTTATGATTTAAAATAGGCAATACAAATGTAACGCAAATAGTCGCTACCCGGCTATAACCTATGTGGAAGTCTCTGGCACGCCAGGGAACATACAAGCATCTATGCACAGGACTCCCTTTATTTACATTTTTTGCTGTATTGGATTAGCCTGTACCAATACTGACTCTGATCCTTCGGGATGTGTAACTATACGACTGTTGACTAGATGTATGTTTCTTGGTGTTTCACATGAATAAAGAATTTGAAAAAAAAAAACCTGTATGGAAACCTCTCGAGAAACCCTCCACCAGAAAATTCCTTATCGTGGGCAGCAGATGAGAAGCCAGACAGGCCTGTAAATATGACACATCAATGCTGCTTAGTCATGAAGTTTTATTTTTTAGCGTGCAAGCTGATTTTGGGTGAGCTCTAAAACCAGCACATACACTGGGGCAAAAAAGTATTTAGTCAGCCACCAATTGTGCAAGTTCTCCCACTTAAAAAGATGAGAGAGGCCTGTAATTTTCTTCATAGGTACACTTCAACTATGAGAGACAGAATGAGAAAAAAATCCAGAAACTCACATTGTCTGATTTTTAAAGAATTTATTTGCAAATTATGGTGGAAAATACGTATTTGGTCACCTACAAAAAAGCAAGATTTCTGGCTCTCACAGACCTGTAACTTCTTCTTTAAGAGGCTCCTCTGTCCTCCGCTGGTTACCTGTATTAATGGCACCTGTTTGAACTCGTTACCAGTATAAAAGACACCTGTATACAACCTCAAACAGTCAGACTCCAAACTCCACTATGGCCAAACCAAAGAGCTGTCAAAGGACACCAGAAACAAAATTGTAGACCTGCACCAGGCTGGGAAGACTGAATTTGCAATAGGTAAGCAGCTTGGTGTGAAGAAATAAACTGTGGGAGCAATTATTAGAAAATGGAAGACATACAAGACCACTGATAATCTCCCTCGATCTGGGACTCCACGCAAGATCTCACCCCGTGGGGTCAAAATCACAAGAACGGTGAGCAAAAATCCCAGAACCACACGGGGGGGACCTAGTGAATGACCTGCAGAGAGCTGGGACCAAAGTAACAAAGGCTACCATCAGTAACACACTACACCGCCAGGGACTCAAATCCTGCAGTGCCAGACATGTCCCCCTGCTTAGCCGTCTGAAGTTTGCTAGAGAGCATTTGGATGATCCAGAAGAGGATTGGGAGAATGTCATATGGTCAGATGAAACCAAAATAGAACTTTTTGGTAAAAACTCAACTTATCGTGTTTGGAGGAGAAAGAATGCTGAGTTGCATCCAAAGAACACCATACCTACTGTGAAGCATGGGGTGGAAACATCATGCTTTGGGGCTGTTTTTCTGCAAAGGGACCAGGACAACTGATCCATGTAAAGGAAAGAATAAATGGGGCCATGTATCGTGAGATTTTGAGTAAAAACCTCCTTCCATCAGCAAGGGCATTGATGATTAAACGTGGCTGGGTCTTTCAGCATGACAATGATCCCAAACACACCACCCGGGCAACGAAGGAGTGGCATTGTAAGAAGCATTTCAAGGTCCTGGAGTGGCCTAGCCAGTCTCCAGATCTCAACCCCCATAGAAAATCTTTGGAGGGAGTTGAAAATCCGTGTTGCCCAGTGACAGCCCCGAAACATGACTGCTCTAGAGGAGATCTGCATGGAGGAATGGGCCAAACTACCAGCAACAGTGTGTAAAAACCTTGTGGAGACTTACAGAAACCATTTGACCTCTGTCATTGCCAACAAAGGCTATATAACAAAGTGTTGAGATGAACTTTTGTTATTGACCAAATGCTTATTTTCCACCATAATTTGCAAATAAATTCTTTAAAAATGTGATTTTCTGGATTTTTTTTCTCATTCTGTCTTTCATAGTTGAAGTGTTTAATTCAAGTTTGAAAAAACATCATAGATATCGTGACTGCAAACCTCACCAAAATAGTGGAGTGGTGAAACAGTAAGTGCGTCTGGAACTGTAGGTCATGAAGCCAGACATGTAAATCTGGATAGTTGAAAACGAAAACCACTGGATGAGTGTTAAAATGAAAAAATGTTTGTGAATGCTTGCAACGATTGCAAGCTAAATATGTCTGAAAACGTGCTTGCAGCGACTGCAAGATGAAAAGTGCGTCTGTAATAGCTTGCCGTGATTACAAAAGAAAGTGCATCTGGATATGAGCTTGCAGCGGGTGCAACCTGTAGTGCATCTGTAAGTGCTTGCAATGATTGCAAGGACACAGAGCATCAGAAAATGTGCTTTGGTGATAGCACAACTTGGACCCGAGGATCTGTGTGCCCCCGACTGCAACTGCCTCTACAGTCCCTTACAAAAGTCTTGTCGCTTGTGTACAAATTGACTTGAAGTGCCGCTGAAATATATTTCTAATCAAGATTTTTTTTACAAGCAATGGCTCATTTTAATCCCAACAGCTTTTGTAATAATGTTTCAGTGCAAAACGAAACTGTCAAAAAGTATTCTAATATTCAAAGCTTGGTAAAGCCCATTGAGTCAATTTTTGCAAAGACATAAGTGTTGTTGCCTTGTCATATGAGCTTCACCTGTGACTAATAATGGATCAATTAGGTCTCAGGTGTGTATAAAAAGAAGCCCAGTACACTAGACCTTCACATCAACTGCAACTAGACCTCTTCAAACATGCCTAAGATTCACCCTGAGAATAAAGTTTTGATTATCAAGAGGCTGAAGAGCAGATCCACTGCTGATGTGGCAGACACCTTCAATGTGTCTCAGCGTCAAGTACAGAGCATAAAAAAAGATTTGAAGAGACTGGAGACGTTTTTGACAAGCCCAGGTCAGGCAGACCCTGCAAGACAACTGCTCAAGAGGACCGTTTGTTGGCTCAAAAATCCAAGGCCAGCCCATTTTCCACTGCAGCAGAGCTCCACGAGACCTGATCACCTGAAGTCCCTGTGTCAACCACAAGTTTGTCGGATTCTGTCTCGAAATGGCCTCCATAGTTGAATCAGTGCCCAGAAGCCAGCACTAAACAAAAGACAATTGAAAAACTGTGTGGCATTTGCCAAGGCCCACAGCCTGCTAAAAGGATGGACGCTAGAAAAGTGGCAGAAGGTGGATTTTTCAGATTAATCTTCTGTTGAATTACACCACAGTCGCCGCAAATATTGCAGGAGACCTACTGGAGCCCGCATGGATCCGAGATTCACCCAGAAAACAGTGAAGTTTGGTGGCATAAAAATCATGGTCTGGGGTTACATCCAGTATGGGGGTGTGCGAGAGATCTGCAGGGTGGAAGGCAACATCAATAGTCTAAAATGCCAAGAAATCTTAGCTACCTCTTATATTCCCAACCATAAAAGAGGCCAAATTCTGCAGCAGGATGGTGCTCCATCTCATACTTCCATCTCCACATCAAAGTCCCTCAAGGTAAAGAAGGTCAAGATGCTCCAGGATTGGCCAGCCCAGTCACCAGACATGAACATCTTTGAGCATATGTGGGGTGGGATGAAAGAGGAAGCATGGAAGACAAAACCAAAGAATATTGATGAACTCTGGGAGGCATGCAAGACTGCTTTCTTTGCTATTCCTGATGACTTCATCAATAAATTGTATGAGTCCTTGCCAAACCGCATGGATGCAGTCCTTCAAGCTCATGGAAGTCCTACAAGATATTAAATTTGGATCTCACAGCACCACTACTTAATTTGCTGACATATTTTTGTATTTGCAGTAAATTTGTTCAATTTCTGTATAGGCGACAAAACTTTTGTCTTGCCAAAATGTGACCTTTCCGTCTTGATTAAATGATAAATCTTTTTCCAGTGAAACTAATTTATTTCAGTGCATTAAACATCATTTGGGAGGGTTTTAGATTTTCATATGAGCTATTTCTAACACCAATTGATTAATTAAAAGTCAGGTTAATAGCAGGTGTTTCTACAAAATAGATAAGCGACAAGACTTTTGTCAGGGACTGTATGGATGAACAAAGTATGGTGGTGCCACCCCAATCTGTGAGACCCTGCCACATATAGCCGTGCATGCTGGAGACCATCCGGGTCCAACACAACATGGATCCCCCAAGCTTAAGACAACCCATGCCATCTGGCCTGGTATCACCCTGTATCACCCCTGTCACAGTGTAGTTGTGCTAACATACACCAATTTCCTGTCTCCCAGTGGGTGAGCCGCCCAGGAATGGTGATCACACATGAGGAGGAGAGGGGGGGCCCGGTGAAGCCTTATACAGAACCTGCCTATGCATGCTCTCCCCTACAGGCCAGCCTGAGCCGTGACCTCCCCCCGCCCCCATACTGCAGCTCATTGGAGAAATTAACACGAATAGACAGAACACCAGATGTATGCATTGCACAAGTCCATCCCCCCCAGGGTGATCAAGCCTGAACAGGTTCAGATGGTGAGAGCCCGGCTTCACATCTCCTAGCAACACAACAATCCACCACTCTGGGGACCCTCACTTAAAACAACAATGCCAATGGAAGCAGCACACATAGGTATATGACAGATGCCGATGGGCAGCCGAACTCCCAACAGCCCCCCTCCGGATCAATACCTAATCCCTGGTGAAACAAACAGGGAAAAGCGAGCCCTGCTTTGACACGTCCTTCCTGCCTAGGTGCCCCTGAAATTCCCTCCAGAAGCCGTACTGAGCCGTCATTGTGCTGCAGAGAGGAAACCAGCCCTGCTGTCTGCATCCACCTGTGCCGTCCGACAGTCACACTGGAAGTGACCTCTCAAGCAAGTGGGCGTCGCCAACATGAAAGAAATGTCAACAGGAATTGAGGAGGAGAAGGGCAGGCATTTATGTGGCCCGACTCCTCCTACAAATTCGGGCTGACCTGTGGTCAGCCTTCCCATTTAAGCACTTTTTTATCAAGTTGGCCACCTAAATTGTGCTTTATACAGTATGTAGCCCTAAACATACTACCCTGCCTAGGACCCGCCTGTATTGTTAAAGCAAACTGTTGACCAATCACTGCAATTACTCTCATTCACTTCCTCTCACATCAGGATGTCAAAAGGTGGTCGGTTCAACTAACGACCAGCTTCTAGAAATAAATAACTCAAAGTATATATCCTGTTCTACACAATCACAAATAAATGTTTTTTTTTCTGTATCATATATAAATTATTGACATCTGTGTACACTATATTACCAAAAGTATTGGGACGCCTGCCTTTACACACACACACATGAACTTTAATGGCATTCCAGTCTTAGCCTGTAGGGTTTAATATTGAGTTGGCCCACCCTTTGCAGCTATAACAACTTCAACTCTTCTAGGAAGGCTGTCCACGAGGTTTAGGAGTGTATGTATGGGAATGTTTGACCATTCTTCCAGAAGCGCATTTGTGAGATCAGGCACTGATATGGACAAGAAGGCCTGGCTCGCAGTCTCCACTCTAATTCATCCCAAAGGTGTTCTATCGGGTTGAGGTCAGTAGTGGTCCAAATCATTTTGCGGAGGGGGGATTATGATGTGAGGTTGTTTCTCAGGGGTTGGGCTTGGCCCCTTAGTTCCAATGAAGGGAAATCTTAAGGCATCAGCATACCAAGACATTTTGGACAATTTCATGCTCCCAACTTTGTGGGAACAGTTTAGATATTGCTCCTTCCTGTTCCACCAGTGCACAAAGCAAGGTCCATAAAGACATGGATGAGCGAGTTAGGGGTGGAGAAACTTGACTGGCCTGCACAGAGTCCTGACCTCAACCCGATAGAACACTTTTGGAATGAATTTGTGCAGAGACTGCAAGCCAGGCATTCTTGTCCACATCAGTGCCTGACCTCACAAGTGCGCTTCTGGAAGAATGGTCAAATATTCCCCTAGACCAGTGGTTCTCAACCCACTAACAGGCCAGGTTTGCAGGATAACTGAAATGCATCACAGGTGATATCATTTGCTGCTCAGTGATTGCAGTATTCTAGTCTGCATCTCCCCAAGGTAATACTTAAAATCTGGCCTGTTGGTGGGTCCTGAGGACCGGAGTTGAGAACCACTGCCCTGGACACACCCCTAAACGTTGTGGACAGAGGAGTTGAATCTGTTATAGCTGCAAAGGGTGGGCCAACTCAATACCGAACTCTATGGACTAAGACTGGGATGTCATTAAAGTTCATGTGTGTGTAAAGGCAAGCATCACAATACTTTTCGTATAGTGTAGGTGCAAAACCTTCCAGTACTTTGAATTTCATTAGCCTGTAGCTTAATGGGATGTGACTTGGAAGCCCCACGATTCTGTGACTGTCTGAGTGAACATCACTCTCCCCATTGGTGAGAAATGAGGAATTAAGAGCATGGAGGAGCAAAATTAAGCTATGTATTTATACCCATTTGATCTTATCCAACTCTCGGCAATTCTATTGACTAGCTCTCTGGGCACCATATCTGATATGCCTAAAAGTCTTTTTCCATATAATTTTCTACAAGGTAAGTTGCCAGGTCTTTCCTCAACTCTCCTCAATTCTTTGTCTTGGGGATGGCATGCAGAATGTGAGAGCACAAGTGCACAGCCAGTCTGTACACAGGTACAGTACTAAGGCCAATTTAGATGGGAGACAATGTCTTTGGACAATGGGAAGAAACAAGAGTATTTGGAGGAAACCCACAGAGAACATGCAAACTCCATGCACATACTGTCCTGGCTGAGATTCTACCTAACTACCCCAATGCAGGAAGGCAGAAGTGTTACTACTAGGCCACTGAGTCACCCCAATCTATATACAATGCACAAAAAATGAAAATTGTTTTAAATTGTGTAAGAAATTGGTGGAAGCATAGGGAAGAGAAAAAGTATAGTGAATGGCTCTCTTGGATGGAGTTTGTTTACTGCCAACTGAAGTGAAAGATGTAAAGGCAGAAGCTAAGTCAGCTGATAGCAATTCACACAGAGCATATATTAAAGAATAATTCCAGGCATCAGCATGTTATATAGAGTTAAATTGGTTCAGCTTGGATCAGTGTAACTATGTATATGACATACCTGACCATGCTAACAATTACTGAAGTAGACACCGCTACTTCAATGATCTCCAGTTGCTTCCAGGTCCCACACCGAGCAGCTATTCTCCTGCATTGTGAACACAGGAGGTCGGCTGCTTGACCACAAAACATTCTTCAATTGGACGAGGTGGAGAAGCTAGGTCGGCTGCTCGACCACAAAGCATTCTTCGATTGGACGAGATGGAGAAGCTAGGTCGGCTGCTCGACCACGAAGCATTCTTCGATTGGACGAGGTGGGGAGGCTAGGTGGTGACATCACACTCTTTTTTTTATCTCTTTAATTTCTACAAAATTTTTACTTACCTGATAGCTACTGCTATTTAACAACTGTGCTTTTGTCGACTGTTTGAGGAAAGCTGCGTTCACTGATTTTTGCTTGCAGTGCCTGTCTGTAAGCAGGGTCTTCCGTTCTTGGCCCCGCATCTTTTCCTTATTTATGCTTGTCTATAATGGTGCTCAGGAAATGTTCTCATGTATGCATTTTGTCTGATGAACTTTGATACTACCATCTTGACAGGGCTGGGCTCAGCTCTCCCTTCTCAGAACAAGCTGCTCAGCTGAGGGTTAATTGCAAGTCTCAGCTTCCACTCTGTCTCACCTGATGACCATATCATGTCTCGTTAAGCCAGCTCTGCTGCTATATAAACTGCCTGGATCAGATTGCAGATGCCTTCACCTTGGTCAACATTTCTGGAGAGATCTCTGCTTTGTTTTCCTGTGAAAGACTTTGCCTGTTTTACGTTCCCTTCTGGTTCCTGGATTCAAGACCCTGCTCGGCTGACTCTCCTTTTGGCTCCTGACTCTGCATTCCATTTGTTTGACCTCGCTGATCTCTGGACTTCTGTTTCACTGACTTGCTCTGACTATCCACACTGGTTACCAAACCCTGGCTATGTTTTGACCACGTTTACTCTGTTTATAACATTTTAGCTCTTTATTAAAAAGTGTGATTTTACTGCACTTCTGTCTGTCTGATTCATGGTTCCTGACACATCTGTAGCGCAGTTCTCTTAATGTTTCTCATCCTGATTTTTGTTGATGATTAATCTTTTTTTTTATAATACCTTGCTTTGAGTATATACCTAATCATACTTTTTGTTATGCAAAAAACAATAAAAACAGAATAAACATAAATATGTGGATTTGTTCGTCTGTGGAACATTTAGCTCTACTCATATCTTGGTAGCAGTACCATATTCTAGGTATCAGTGTTTTTTGAATATTGTTTCTTTAGTGTTGTATCTCAAAATATTGAAGACTGGCGCCTCTGTCCTGAGGAAATGATTCCCGCAAAACGCTGACAGTTGAATGCCAGGCGCTGTTACCTACATTCTGTATATACTGTATATATATGTTTTTATACAACTGAGGTGTTTTTTTTTTATTACCTCTGTAATGTGATAATAAATTGTGTATCTTCGCAAGTTTTGTTTGGTCTCCTGAGGGGTATATTCAAAGTCCCATTTTTTTACATAGCTTTTTGGGCAGTTTTAACTTCCATTGATGCCATGGCATTTTTTACTGGCTACTGTCCTGCCCCCCAACAATTTGACCTGCAGTATAGTGGCCCTTTTTTAAGTTTATGGACCCCTGTTCTAGTGGGTGATAAGGGGTCTGCAATGTTTGTTATTACCGTGTGATCATGTGATTATGGAATGCTTTTATTAGCGCTCACTTTCAACAAGCCTACTATAATAACCTATCACAACATCTACATAACATAATCAGTTTTGCATCTGCACTGAAGTGTGCAAAAGGCTTTATCCAAGTCTTTTTAATACATATAAATTACACTGTTTTTCTTTCTTAATACCTAGCTGGATTGCCACTTTAAATAAATAAGCTAGAAGCTATAATTTGCGGACATCTGAGCAGTGATGCTGTAGGTGTATGCTAAGTTTAATAGTTTGTCATCTCAACCCTGAATCACTCCTTGATCTACCACGAGTTCTGCAACTGCACAACTTAAAGGGATTTAACACACGCGGGAGTGCATTGACAGATGAATTACTGAGCAAATATAAATACAAAGTCCCCTTTGAAAAATCCAAGTGCTAGCAGCGCTGTATATTCCCATATTAAATATAGGAGTGCAACTGGAAAATAAATGGATGGGAGTGCAACTAGAAAATAAATGAATAAATGTGCAAAGTAAAAATGTTCAAATATAAAGTGCAGTCCACATCTGTGCTCAGAATAAATCCTCTGATGAATCCATAAATAAACAATCCTCCACCTGTGTCACCATGTGCCACCAAACACACTGGAGCTCACCAGAACTAAGAAGCAAAATCGCATATCTGCAACAGAGAGCCACAGCCTCCTCCTTGTGTAGAGATCACTAGAGTTTAAGCAGCGTATCCTGGTCAGGGCACCTCCACTTTCCTCACAGGTCTCCTCCAACACCGCCACTCATAAGGATGTTAAACAAACAAAAAGGCTCTCATAGCGCATCACCTCTTAATAAACAACTTTATTCTGAAATAATCTGCGCTTACATTTGAGTAAAAACAATGATCGTTTAGCAGAGTGCGAGCAGTAGCAGTTACCGATCCGTGACCCGATCTCCTCTCCTCTCCTGAGCTGGCGTCACTCTCAGTCCCTTCCTAGCTCCGTCTGGGTCGCCGTGTGGCCACACCACTGACGCGTTTCGTCACTTCCGACTTGATCACAAGGGCTCTTGTGATCAAGTCTCCTCAGGAGAGGAGATGAGATAGGGTCACGGATTGGTAACTACTACTGCTCGCACTCTGCTAAACGATCATTGGCATGCTGACACGCCACAAAGCTGGGCAGCTGAGCCTCCACCGCTCCCCAGTTGGATCCGATCGAGGGGCCCTCCGAATGTGTGGCGCACCGCGCTGTCAAGCACGGGGAGGCGGAACAGCGCCACGAGTTTACCGGTGCAGTGACCGGCATGTAAACAGCGGAGCAGGGCGAGCCAAAGGGCTCCCCCTGGTGTCCGGAGGATGGGTCAGGCTGTAATGTGGCGCTGGCCGGCATCCCAACAGTGGAGGGTACCGGTCCACAGCACATAGACAGAAGCCGAATGGACAGCCCACGACTCACCAGAGGTCAATCCGGATGGGGATGAATAAAGATCCATTCCATATGATGCTACTGAAACAAAGATTATTAAGGATTATATTTTATCGGCCACAATAAGAAAAGAAAGGGCCTCAATGTAAGATATTTATGAGCAATAGGCCAACACATAAATATAAACGCACCGACAGCAAATTACATCATGTATGTACAATCAAAATTTCAAATATATATTGTCTATTATCATAAAAATACAGTTGTGCACTAAACGGCACTCAAATGGGACTAGAGGATGTAAAAGGGGCAAAGGGGGAGACAATGAGGAGAGTGGCAAAAGAGAGGCAAGGAAAACAGGGAGAAATTTATACAGACAATGAAGCCAGAACAGCAAACGATTGGAGGCAACCGAGCTATGTCTAAAGGGGAGAACAAGGTTAAATATTGTTCAAGAGATGTGTATATCGAGGGAATCTATACATGTCCCTCCCACCCCCCTGAGGTAAACCCCTGTAGGACAGGTTTTCATTGAGGCCAGGAAAGACAGTCGCCTTGTATCTAGCAATCCAGCGTGTCTCACACTGAAGAATTGCTTTATCCCAGTCCCCCTCTCGTGGATCAGGGTGTATCCTGTCCAGAATCAAACATTTGACCCTTGGGAAAACACCCCGATGTTGTGTGAGAACATGCCGGCCTAGTGGTAGCTCGGGATTGGCTGTTTTCATACTGATAATGTGTTTATATGCTCTTTTCCAAAATTCCTGTATTGTTTTACCAATATAAAAGCATCCGCAGTCACAAAGGAGCATATATATAACTCCCCGTGTCTTGCAGTTTTCAAAATATCTGGGGGAAAATTGCATTCTATTTGGAAGTGCCAGATTCCTACCTGTATACATAAATTTACAGTAATTGCAACCTCCACATGGGAAGATGTCCACATTTTTGCATGGGTCCTGTTGAAGAGACCGAAACTCGCTGTGAACTAAATGATTGTTATGAAGACTGATGTTTGACCGTTCTCTGCCTTCTGTGCGCGTGCCCGTTCCCAAACCAGGGCCACAAGAGAGGTTGCCCACTGCACTGTCAGACTCCACCACCGAGTATGTGACAGAAACAGACAGCCATGTCTGAGTCTGAGCAGGAGCCCTCTCCTTCACATGAACTCAGCCTGCACTTGGAAGGGCTCACTCAAGCTGTCCAGAGCTTGCATGAAGGATACACCAGGCTGGAAAGCCATGTTCTGGAGCTCTCTTCTCCTACCCCATCGGGGGTCAGCCAGCTTGCAACTGACACCATGGTCACCTTTCCGCTGGAACCCACAGTCCCCATGCCTGAGCGGTTCTCCGGGGACCATATGAAGTTCCGTAACGCCTGTGAGTTATACCTCAGTCTTCAGCCTTGCACATTCTCCCAGGAAGTCACAAAGATGGGGTTGGTAATCTCCCTTCTGCAAGACGAACCGCAATCTTGGGCCCATCGGCTTCTAGAACAAGGGGCACCTGAAGTCTCTGATCTCTTCCGGGCCATGGACCAGTTATACGAAGATCCTCACCATGCCACCACAGCGGAGGCCACACTCCACATTCTCCGACAAGGCTCCCGACCAGTGGAGGACTATGCATCTGAGTTCATTCGCTGGAGTTGCGACACAGCCTGGAACGAGGCGGCCCTCTATTTTCATTTCTGGCTAGGCTTAGCCAACCCCCTGAAGGATGAGTTGGCCCGTGTTGGGGTGCCGCCCTCTCTGGATAAACTCATCGATCTTGCTATCCAGATAGACTGGCGCTTCAGAGAGTGCAGAGCGGAAAATTCCACTGAGAATTTCCGGCCTACATGGATGCTACCTCATGCCTCCGGCTTTCCTAGTTCCTCTCCTGTCTTCTCTGCCAAGCCCACCTCTTCTCCTCCAACTCAGTCTGAACCCAAGCAGCAGGGGGTGGCACATCCGGCGCTGACCCTTGAAGAGAGACAGTGCCGAAGGAACCTGGGCCTCTGCCTCTACTGCGGAGAGCCGGGGCACTTCGTACGAGCCTGTCCCGCCAAGTTAGGTAGAAGCCTGGCTACCTTCTCTGACCCTGCACCCAACAATGCTGCTCATCTCACCCTCTCCATACTCCTGCAGCTCCCTGGAAAGTCTGTGGCCATTCATGCAATCCTCGACTCTGGAGCCTGCAGCTGTTTTGTGGACTTATCGTTTGCTGCACAACAGGGGATCCCCCTGCAACCTAAATCCCACAGGATGGCAGTGCACCTGGCTGATGGCACCACCATTAAGTCTGGCCTAGTCACTCAAGAGACCGTTCCCTTGACCACCAGCACAGTCGGAGGTCATCAGGAGCTTCTCATTCTGGACACCATTGCCTCTCCTCTCTTCCCTGTCATCCTCGGCTTACCATGGCTCCAGGCCCACAATCCTACCATCAACTGGAATACAGGGGACGTCAAGTTCCGATCTCAATACTGCCACAGGCATTGTCTTCCAATGACCCCCGGGGTGGAGCTGTCCCTATTATGCATGGACTCTGACCCAGAACCTGATGTCTAACAGGCCATCCCCAGTGCTTACCATGAGTTTCTGGACGTTTTTAGTAAGAAGGGGGCAGAGGTCCTTCCTCCCCACAGACCGTACGACTGCCCCATCGAGCTCCTTCCCGGTGCTGAGACCCCTTTCGGAAGGATCTACCCGCTCACAGAGCTTGAACTCAGCACTCTCAAGTCTTACATTGATGAGAATCTCAGCAAGGGGTTTATCCGTCTGTCCACCTCCCCAGCTGGGGAGGGTATCTTCTTCGTGGAGAAAAAAGATTGTACGCTGCGCCCATGTATAGACTACCGGGAGCTCAATAAAGTGACGGTTAAGAACAGCTACCCTCTCCCTCTTGTACCGGAGTTATTTCAACACCTGGGAACGGCCACTGTCTTCACCAAACTAGACCTCCGTGGAGCTTACAACTTGGTGCGAATCAGGGAAGGCAACGAATGGAAGACGGCCTTCCGCACGCGCTTCAGGCATTATGAGTATTTGGTGCAAGGCTCCTGCCACGTTCCAGTAATTTATTAATGACATCTTCAGGGACTTCCTCAACCTCTTCGTCATTGCTTACTTATCTGGACGATATTTTGATCTTCTCTCCTTCCTTGGAGCTTCACCGCAACCATGTCAAAAGGGTACTGGGTCGTCTCCGTCAACACGGACTTTACGCCAAGCCAGAAAAGTTTGAGAAGCGCAGTATACAATTCCTGGGACTCATTCTTTCCATTGGAGGTATCAAGATGGACCCCCCAAAAGGTGTCTGCCATCCTGGACTGGCCAGCTCCGGCTGATAAAAAGGAAATCCAGCGGTTTGTTGGATTCGCAAACTTTTACAGGAAATTCATCCGGTGGTTCTCTTCCATAATCTGACCTATCACTCAGCTAACCAAACAGGGTACCCCCTTTCAATGGACTCCTGAGGCACAAACTGCTTTTGAAAGACTCAAGGATCTGTTCACCTCAGCGCCCATCTTGAAGCATCCAGACCCGGCTCTTCCTTATTTTCTGGAGGTCGATGCATCTGAGGTAGCAGTCAGGGCAATTCTCTCCCAGAGGCAGGGTAGCAAAGAGCTACTACATCCAGTAGCGTTATTTTCCCACAAACTGTAATCTTATGATGTAGGAGATTGTGAACTCCTGGCCCATCGAGAAACGATGGGACGGAGACCCTCTCTTAACGGGACTGACGATGGAGTCTACGTAGCTGGAGGTCTTTTATTCCTTCTCGGCCCAGACCTACGAAGTTCTACCCGCGACTCCACTTGTCTAGGAACTCAGAAAGTTTTCGTCAAACACGGAGTCCTCAGGTAACTTTCCCCCATGGGACAAACCAATCGACTCACTATCCAGTCTAATACCTTCTCTTGGTGGCCTACTTAAAGGACATTTTCAAACGCTTAGGTTGTTTGGCGACCTAAAGGAAAAATAGTCGGCCTC
>BLSH010267196.1:420515-439624 GCA_018402905.1 Glandirana rugosa | reverse complement strand
TTTCTCAAGTATTCATTGTAATTTGTAGAATAAGAGCTGCATGTCTGAATTTCTCTGCTCCTTTTGGCCGAAATCTTCAAAGACGCAGCTCATCAAATTTTCCCAGTCATGTCCTATATACTGCTCCATAATTGGGGGGGGGGGGGGACGAGAGCGAGGGAGAGGGAAAACAGTGTACAAAAAGCATCAGTCTAGAACCACTTGTGCCAGAGAAGTGTCAATATTGATAAAACAAAACCAAAAATATGATTAGATTTGTAGTGCCACATCAATGCCACAACAATGTGGCATTGTAGTGCCACAAAAACAATAGAAATATCCAAGCAGACGTCAATTACACCTAATGCATTTCGGATGCATTCCTTCTTCAGAGGTGTTTCAGAGACAGCATATATATATAGCTCAATGCATGAACTGAAATGATATATAACAATTAGCATTTATACAGACATATATTGCTGTCGAAACATAGACAGTGTGGGTGCCTGATCACCTTCAGAGGAAATATTATCAAGTTAATATATAATGGCTTTACAAATCAGCCCAGAGGTTTTGGCAGGAGACGGCGTCTCCATTGTCCTCGTTTGCTTACATATAGCGACTTTTTTGGACCGGTAATTTCCATTGTTCATCCAATATGGATACTATTGTACTCAGGTGCTATTAATCCTTCCACCTCTGGTTCTGATTACTAATAAGATAACTTATATGTACATCCATTTAGGTGTGCGGGGCATTACAAGACAGAGCCCCAACTCCTTATATTTCATACTTGGAGATTATCCTAAACAGGTATGATGCAACATACACCTCCTAAATATATATATATATATATATATATATACTGTATACTCTTGGGTCCTTGGAGCTACTTCTATAGCTCCTTTTACTATACATAATAAGAGCAATCCCATATATTGCCTACTCCTGCTGATATTAGATTTATTTACGTCTCCAGATTGTGTCTTTCACGTTTTTAGACAAGGATATCTACATCGTATATTTCTCTTTTTGCTGTGCCTCCTGGCCTCTACCCTCAACCTAAGTTTGGAATCCTGGACCCTCTGTGGGATATGCTGGCTCTCCCGGGCCGTATCCGGATGGCAGTCTATGGTTCAAAGAAGGTTTCACTACTCTGCCTATAATACCTCTGGGCTGATTTGTAAAGCCATTATATATTTTTTAACTTAATAATATTTTCTCTAAAGGTGAGCAGGCACCCACACTGTCTATGTTTCGACAGCAATATATATCTATATTAGGGGTGCGCATCTTCACTGGCCTCACGATTCGATTCGATTACGATTATCAAGCCAACGATTCGATTCAATTCCGTGATGCATCATGATTAGGATACAGGGGTGTCGGTGGGTGGTGATGGGTGTCAGTGGGTGGGTGTTGGGTGTCAGTGGGTGGGTGAGGGGTGTCAGTGGGTGGGTGTGGGGTGTCATTGGGTGGGTGTGGGGTGTCTTATTTCTTCCCAATTGTCAGACCTGTGATTGAAACCCCAAATTACATTTTAATTAGTAGATTAGTCCAGTTAATCTTCATGCAGCAGAGTTATATAGGAACATATCATGGTGTCTCTCTCGTCGCTTGTTACCGCCCAGCCCTGCTGCTTCCTCTCTCCTCTCCAGCAGACGTCAGTGGTGGATTCCACAGCCCCGCCCGCCTCTCTTCTGATTTGTCAGCTACAGTCAGTACGCGGGGCTGAGGAATCGGCGGTAACGAGCGAGACACCACGGTATGTTGCTACATAACTCTGCTGCATGAAGGATAACTGGACTAATCTACTAATTAAAAATTTAATTTGGGGTTTCAATGACAGGTCTGACAAGACATCCGGGCGGTTCACAAATAGGAGACTTGTCAGGTGACTTGAGTCGTCTGACAAGTCTCCTCCATGCAAATTGGAACTGTTCTTAGAAAAAGGTTCCTGTACGACTTGGGGGGCGACTTGCAATGACTTCTATTACAGAAGTCATTTGCAAGTCGCATTGTGCTGAGGTCGCCCACAAGACGGATGATGTCACCCATAATCGATTATGGGCAGTCGCTGCATCGATGCCGCATCGTGGATGACCAAATCGAGATGCATCGATGCATCGATTAATTTCAGCACCCCTAATCTGTATAAATGCTAATTGTTATATATCATTACAGTTCATACATCGAGCTATATATATGCCGTCTCTGAAACACCTCTGAAGAAGGAACGCATGCATTAGGTGTAATTGACGTCTGCTTGGATATTTCTATTGTTTTTGTATGACTTTCTACATCCATGGCGACTTAAAGTGTTTTTATGATATTTTGTATTAATAAAATCTCTTTTTTTAAATATATTCTATGTGTAACCCCTCTGTGCCTGAAAAGTCCCAAACCATTGAGGGAGTATCCCCTTTTTCTATTCTCATAACCAGGATGTGGCACCTGTATGTCCGCCATAAGTGCATACTTCATGTTCTTTAGCAAAGAGAGGGAGAGGAACTGAGGAAGAAGAGAAATGGCAGAATATTAGCCAGTACCAGTTTGCAAAGGTAGATGAATAAATCACCTCTAATGTTGGCCCACATGAATGGATGATGTTGTGATATGTAAAATTATTATTATTATTATTTTTTTTTTTTACATTGTAGAATGGGGTGCCTCAAGATTGTGCATAATTTTAAAGGGTGCCTTGTATAGAGGTTGATAGATCTATAAGGGAGCTCTTTGTTATTCTAGTATTACAGGTTTTGATGGGTGTTGTCTGTTGTAAAGCCATCCCAGCTTTTGTTCTGTACTGCTGATGTTTTCTGTGTACTAGCTGCAAAGTAGACAGACCATCTACAGCCATCACTTTGACAGGTAACTATTACATTTTCTTCCTTATTGTACTGCATATGTTATATATTGATAGAGAGGGACTGTTTTCTAGTGTGTGTCCTTCAGTAAGGTTTAAACTTTCTGGTACGTTTTTACTTCTGTTTGTGTTCTGGCAGGGAAGACTAAAGTCCCGCCTAAAAATAACAAGGAAGAATGAAAAGCCCATAAATGATAAATTAAAAGCAACTTTTGCTGCGATATTCTGTTTTTGATTTAGAGATTTCCCCACTGACATCCTCAGCCTGATGATCAGCATTGTTGAACCCACTTTCATCCTGGACCCACCTCAGCCTGTGACTGAACAGTGAAAGGAGAAGCAGGACAGTGATGAGCTCACCTCTCTATCACTCTGTTCTCTCCTCCTATCAGCATGCTTCTTGTCAGCACATGAACGTATTGGTACCTTTTGCAGCTACTTTTTCTCTCATGCCAGCTCTGCTTTACAGGGATGGCAAGAGGCTGTCAAATTCAGGCACTTACACTGCTTGCATGAAAAAAATAAAATACATGTAATTCAGGATTACAAAGCTGCATTAAAGCCCAACTCTGTAAAACTTTGAAATGATCCCTTGCAGAGGGACTGCTTCTGTACTGCAAAGGTTAATTGCTCATTTAGGTCTAGGGGACATAGAAAAAGAAAATATATTTAACCAATCCTCTGCTCCTCCGCATTACTAGACCAGTCCCTGTAGTGTCTTCTCCCCCATGCTCCACCAGTCTAAGGTCCTGATGTCATCAGGGTCCATAGTGGCACCAAAGTACAGTCCACTGCTGGAAAATAAGGGAGTGCCACCTGCCAGGGGATAGGGGTATCAGATGAGTTAAAGACCTTTTCCTCTCCCCTATACAAAATAAGCAGTTTACCCTTACGGTGTGGGACATTTTCCATAGTTGGGCTTAAATTTAAGTCTTATATGTCTGCCTAGAGTTCAGCTTTAAACCATTTATTTGCATTCCAATTGGGACAGTTGTTGAAGTGACAAATGTCTTAAGAGAGGATTTCCCCCACTTCAGAGAAATTTCCTTTCCCTTTGTATCTACAAGAAAGGAAAAGAAGGGAAATCTACGTAATGGGAAACAGAAAGTGATAGGAAAGGAAATCCAAAATTTGAGAGCAGTCACCCAAGCAAGATGTGAGGCAAAATTATCTGATGTTCCAGCAACAACTAAGACCCCATACACACTATCCAACTTTTGTTGTCAGATTTCCTTCAAATTTACCAAATCCATGTAGTGCAAGGGCCTGCCCGATTGCATACAAATTGAAACTCCTAAGGTTTGACCTCATATTATATGGTTTTGGTAAATCTGAAGAAAAAAATCTACAGAAAATAGGATAGTGTGTATCCAGCTTAGATGGGAATTTTACTTTACTTTTTGGAGACTTCCTCTCCAGGAAAGTAAATTTGGGGAATTCTCCTCTGTTGGCCACAATCAGCAATATAAGCTAATCAAAGTATAACTAAAGGTAAACCTTTTTTTAGAGGGATTAGAACAGCTGTCAGGTTTTTATTGCTGCCTGTGCCCCGATTCCCCCTCTATATTTGTCCTGTTTACCATTATCACTGAAAGTAAAAGAAAATCCCAAACTTTGGTGTTTCTCCAGAAAAGTAATAGAGGGGAAACCTTCCAATGGGGACACTAGTTCTGGTGAGCTGGGGGTCCCCAAGAGATTCCCTTAATTTGCAGAGGTTTCCCCTCACTTCCAGTTTAGCTATGGGACAGGAAGTGAAGGTAAATCTCCCCAATGGGACACATATAGCAAAAATAAAACTTACAAGGGTTATAACCCTCAGTTACTCTCTAAAATTAAGAAAAAAGTTTACCTATACTTCTACTTTAAAATTTTAACTCTTCTCAATAAATCTAAACAAAAAAAGTTTTAAATTTAAATTTTAGCCATACAAACACAAAGAATACTTTTAAACAAAGAGGAGGAGAAGTTAACCTATTATTTCACACGATTTGTAATATAAGTTTGGGAAGAGGAAAAATTGCCAACCTGCATTGTTCTTTAAAGTGTATGTAAAGCCACAGTTTTTAGTACCTGAGCCCCCCACTAGAAAGATTAATCCTTTCTATGGTGACTTGTTTATGGGACTGAAAAATCCAATTTTGTGTTTTCACAAACACAGAAAGAGAATCTTCCAAAGCTGTTCTAGTAAAAACTGATTAAGATGATAATCCCTCACTTTGGAGAGATTTTTTTCTCACTTCTGTTGTGTCTGCAAGGCAGGAAGTAAAGTGAAATCTCCAAAATGGGACACAGATGGCAAAAAAAAATAGTTTTGAGTTGACATCCAAAAAGGAATAGAGAGGAAATCTTACAAGTGGGACAGTTGTTGAGATGACAACTGTCCGAAGAAAGGACCCTACTTTGGAAAGATTTCCTTAGACTTCCTGTTTCTGTTGGGCACAGACAAAAACACTGACAGAGGTTTTAACCCCACAGTAACTGAAACTAAAAACTAGAAACGTTTTTCTCCAGATATTGGATGCTACCTAATGATCAGGCATACAGAAATACAGTCTGTTGCACTTAAGTAATCTTTTTTATTTTTATTAGGAGTAAAACAAAGAATTCATAAATCCGCGGAACCTGTGTACTCCACAAAAATGTCTAGTGTTATGAAATGTAAGTATAATTCACTAAAAGACCATGTTTACATAAATGTTCTGTTCATGGTCAGGACTAGAAGCTCCTCATATGTGTTAATATACAGTCTGTACCATAAAATCACTTACTTTTCAGTACCCAATCATATAACATACATTTGTATATTGATATTGATGCTAGCTCCACACTTTCAATTATACTTCCTCCTATATGTAATAGGAATGTGATCTGTAATGTGATTTTTGATCATCTTCTGATTAATCATGTAGTTTTTGGGAGGGACGATGATAAGGACAAGCATAAGGAAAAGGACAAAGATGAAAAGCATCACAAAAAGGATAAAAAGGAGAAGAAAAAGAAAGAGAAAAAGGTGAGAATTTCAAACTGGGCTTTTCATTGATGTGTTTCAAGGTGATTTTCACTTATTGTATTCGGTAGATGATATTAGAATATTATATAAATTATCTGTTTTATTCAGTTGCCTAGATTACAGATAATAAATACTGTACATTATAGTTCAACACTGAGCATTTATTTAACAAAATAAAAATAAAAAGTCCCTAGATGCTTAAAAAAATATCTGGCTACAATATACTTCTTCACTGCTGCCCCTGCAATACTCAGTGTTTGCCACAAGATGTCCTCAGTTATCAGGACTCAAAGATGCCCACCGTGATCCAGTCTGGAAGAGAGAGGACATACTGTGCATGCAGGGCATCAACAGCCCGAGGGTTGTCACTATGTTCCCTTTATTCCCCGTGCAATGATGCAGAGGGTGGCACCATGACTGCTGAGAAGCGCAGGCATGCTTAAACAGTTATTACCAACCATAAGAAAAACCTTGCCCCCCAGTAAAGACACACAAACTTATTTAAATTGGAATAAGGGCAAGGCCACAGCTTTATTGGACTACATTCAACTGTAACACCGTTCAACATACCACATAAGAATGCCAGTCACGGGTATACCGTGAGCATACATAACTAAACCAGATAGTCTAAGAGGCCTGTCTCCACCATCAGTGCGAGACAGGCATTAAACAGATCACCAATTTTAAACTTGCGGACATAGCCCATAAAGCAATATTAATCGCTGGCCAGGTAAAACCGCCAACAAAGCTGTGACAACTTCCAACGGGCGGGTGGGTGGGCAACTCTCGACGTCAGGTTCTCCTCAGAGTGGTGGGACTTACCCTTGCACAGCCTTTTCTCTTGAGTCCCGGCTCCACCCCGTCCCCTCATTCTTTAGTGGCCAATCCCATCTGTGCCACTTCCACAACTTGCTTTGATCACGCCCCATAGCTGCCACACTCCCCTCAGTCATGGCTCCCTTTCCCCAGTACAGGGGTGGGTCAAGGTGCCTTCATGACTGCTGAGAAGCGCAGGCATGCTTAAACAGTTATTACCGACCATAAGAAAAACCTTGCCCCCCAGTAAAGACACACAAACTTATTTAAATTGGAATAAGGGCAAGGCCACAGCTTTATTGAACTAGATTCAACTGTAATAGCGTTCAACATACCACATAAGAATGCCAGTCACGGGTATACCGTGAGCATACATAACTAAACCAGATAGTCTAAGAGGCCTGTCTCCACCATCAGTGCGAGACAGGCATTAAACAGATCACCGATTTTAAACTTGCGGGCATAGCCCATAAAGCAATAGGTAAAACCGCCACACACACGTCAGTGGTACACTGACGAGCGTCCCACCACAGCCAGCGCCTGTTCAATACCACCGATGAGGCCCAAGTTAAAAATATCGAGGCCAATGTCATTTAAATGTACCCCATCGGACTTGAGCAGATCGCTGTTATCACCTTCAAGATCTTTGTGACGCACTACGATGCCACCGATCCTGTGGGCAAATTTAGAGACCTGGGCGTTCACTTTCCACCTAAACTGCTCCAGGCAGTTACCCGGGATATGATGAGCCCACACCAACCGGGGAATTATTTCTGACCATATTACGGTCACATTGTTGAAAGTGGCACAGCATTGTGCAATATCGTGCTTCATGGAGGAAATGAGGTCCACAGAAGGAACCAAACCCACATCATTGCCCCCTGTATGAATGACCAGGACAATGGGGCCAGAGACAAACTTGCGGAGACGTAACAACTCAGGCAAAACTTGGGACCAACGCATCCCGCGAAGCCCACGCCAACGGATCCTGGCAACGTAAGGTGAGAATCCCAGTCCACTCCCGTAGCATCGGTTGAAGGCACGGCGAGCCGCCCAATAGACAAAAGAAGCACCGATGATCCAAACCAAAGCCGGGGGGAACCTAAAATCAAAAGATGAGGGCGAACATAAATAGAAAAACTAGATCAATCCCATCTACCCAGCCTCTGCAGCTCCTCGTCAGAGAAACCTATCCCATGGGCGGCAGCAGCCACACCAATGCGAAAGGAGTGTGTGGAAAATTCCATAGGAGGTAGGCCCAACCGCGAAAGACAAAGGCAAAAGACCCGCAAAAACTGGAACCTGCTGAGGATGAGAAAAACCCTTGCCGGGGGGTGACATGAGGAAAAGGACGATGCCAGGAAAACCGGGCAAAAGGGGCCACCTTAAGACTGCAAAACAACGCGCTTACCTTTCGCCGACTTGTCCGTGTTAGAGGGTCACAACAAAATAGAGACACAGGAATCGGAGATAAGGACATCCCCGTCTAAAATACCGCCAACCGAGCGTCAATCCTTGGAAACAAACTTGCTGATCCTAAAAGCTCAGAAGAAAGCCCAAGAAAAGGCAAGCTGGAATAAAAGAAGCTCAAATTCAGAGAAACAAATAGATGGCAAAGTGGAGAGAATGTTGGTCAGAAGGGAAATAGATACTGGGCACCGAGAATCAGGGAAAGAGGTCAACCGATTCCACCCTTTCAAGACCCGCTGGATGATGAAGTCCTTGGTGATATCCTCCCAACCGAGGAGCTTAAACCAGAAGGAAAGGGCAGAGAGAGTTGTACTCACCGTAGAGCCGGAGACCTCCTTGTCCTGCAAGTAGATTAGATAGAAGAAAAGAGCCATCCGCTGGTCTCGCAGGGAGGAAAGGAGGAACTCACCGTGCAACGTTGACACCCATTCATCCCAAACGCGCCGATAGGCTACTCAAGTATTTCTGGAGAGAGGGGCATGAACCGGGACTAACAGGCGTTGGAAACGAGGGTCCACAAGAATTTCGGGCAAGGGAGACCCACCGGTGCAGCAGTCGGGACTAAAGATCGGAAGCGGTCGAACTGTGTAAGAGAAAGCGAGTCGGCAATAGAGTTAGCTACACCAGGGACGTGCTTAGCTCGAAACCACACATTTAACTGTAGACATTTTAGCACCAAAAAACGCAACAGTGAAATCACAGGAGGTGAGCGAGCGGAGAGGCGGTTAATGACCTGAACCACACTCATGTTGTCCGTCCAAAAAAACACTCGCCTATTCCTCAAGTCCTCCCCCCATAATTCCACCGCCACTACAATGGGAAAGAGTTCCAACAGCGTCATGTTCCTTAACAAATCCAATTGGGCCCATGAGGCAGGCCAAGCTTCCGCGGACCAAGCTCCCTGAAAGATAGCGCCAAAACCCCAGGAGCCAGATGCATCTGTATAGAGCTCCAAGTGTGCATTAGGCACTTCCTCCAGCTGCCAGCATGAATGACCGTTGTACGTCTGCAGAAAGGACAACCACACCTCCAGATCATCACGCATAGGCCTGGTAATGCGTACGTAATGATGCGGAGCAGATATGCCCTTCATAGCCCATGACAACCTCCTGCAGAAAGCCCTGCCCATCGGGAGCACACGACATGCAAAAACCAGGTGCCCCAAAAGAGACTGAAGCTGATGCAGCCGAAGCTTCCTAGCATCCCTCGCGAATCTAACCAATGTCAGAAGTTTAGCCAATTTATCCGCAGGGAGCCAGAAGACCATCTGCACAGTATCAATCTCAATGCCCAAAAAGGACAAAACATGGACCGGGCCCTCAGTCTTGGCAGCTGACAGAGGGACACCCAGCTGGCAGCAAACCTCCTGAATGGAAGATAAAAGGCGTTGGCAGTGATCACTATCATTGGGACCTACAAACAAAAAGTCGTCCAGGTAGTGTAAGACTGCATGCAAACCTGAAGATTGAATCAAAACCCACTCCAGAAAACTGCTGAACAACTCAAAATCGTAGCAGGATATAGCGCAACCCATTGGGAGGCACATATCCACGAAATAACTACCTTGGAAAAAACAGCCCAGGAGGTGAAAACAGTCTGGGTGGACCGGGAGAAGGCGAAAGGCCGCCTCAATATCCGCCTTTGCCAACAGGGCAGAAGCACCTGCAGACCTCAGGAGGGAGAGAGCAGAGTCAAAAGAGGCGTACTGCACCCGGGGCTCCTCCCTGTCAATCCCATCATTGACTGAGGAACCAGAAGGAAAAGAGAGGTGGTGGATCAATCTAAACTTACCTGGTTCCTTCTTGAGTACCACCCCAAGCGGGGAAACCCCTCAAGTTGTGGTAAGGGGGAGAGTCAAAGGGGCCGGCCATGCGGCCCAATTGCAGCTCCTTCTCAATTTTATCCGCCACCACTGATTCAAACTGGCATGCAGATTTCAAATTGTCAGCCATGGTAGGCTCCTCAGATGGTACGAAGGGGATCCAGAACCCTAGGTCAAATCCGCCCCTCAAGATCGCTGCCTCCCTACTGAGGGGGTACCGATCGAGCCAGGGAAGCATCCTTTGGACGCTCACTGGCGTCCTCCGACTTAGGAAGGTCAGCCCTGGAACCTGGTCTGGTGGGGGGGACCTTCCCTTTGCGGAAACATCGCACTGCAGGGTGAGCCCCACTGCAAATGGCACACTCTTGTTTGAAGCGGCATGCAGTGTACCACTTGCAGTGGCTCTCATTGAACATCCAACAAATGCCTTTTTTGGACACTGTCGGCGCTCCGGCAACGGCGCCGGCAGGGGACTGAACGGACGCTGGCCTGTGCGGGCACATGAGGAGCAGCCAAAGGCTGCCATCCTGACAGTCAAAACGCAACTCCCTCCGGGCGGCCATCCGTTGACGGAACTGAGTATCGTAATTGAACCAGCATTGCCCACCATAAATTTTGTAAGATGAGATCAACATAACCGAAGAGCGAAGGGCCTAACTCCAGAAATTTTTCACAGAGCACCCCAGCGTAGGCGCAGAAACCCTGCAACCAGTTACTAAAGGTGCGAGGAAGCTGCTTAGACTTTTCCCCATGCAAAGTAACATCAATACGCCTAGCCTTATTCCGCCGTTTCCTTTTCAAAAGGCACCAGAGAAAGAACATCAATAAACTCACGGTGCCAAATTTTTTCTTTAATCTCCTGTGTTAAGTGACAGCTAGCAGGAGAAACTGACCATAAGGGGCAACCCAGGTGAGGACCAGACCCTGGGGGCGTGGGAGGCGCCATGCCTGGCGTGACGCCCAACCGCAACAGCACCGCCTTGACAGCTGCAAGGATGCGGTCATCAGCAAGAATTGTCCCCGAGGTATCCTGCCCACTAGCGCTACCCCCAAACCATATTACAGTCATACTCACGTATCGGAGATGGAGCCAGGGAACCCATCTGCCGACCGTCTGACATCACCGGTTGTGGCTGAGTGGTGCTGCGATGAGGCCCGGGAACGGACTGTTGAACCGCTGGAGGCGCACCCGGGACCTGTGGAGACAGTGCATTGGAAAAAGAGCTCTGAGAAAAGCTTAAATCCAAAGGATGAGGAGAGAGTATGCCATACGCAGAGTCAGCAGCAGGTGGCAGTGCAGAGCAGGGAATCGATACAGGACTGGAGAAAGCCTCCTGCCTCACGTGACCTGGAGGCACTGACAGGAGACCTGCAGTCTGGTCACAGGTGGAGGCTTGTGTCCGGGCAGCCATGTTGGAATGCGGGCAGAGGCGAGCATGGAAGCAAGCCATGCGGTCAGCCTCCCGTTGAGCTGACGCCTGATCGCTTCTCAGAGCGGGACCCGGAGCCAGTGACATCACTGAAGGAGAGGAGGGAAGACCTGCAGCAGTTCCCACCCAGCTGGGCGCCGGGAGCTGTTCCCTGTGGACTGGAATAGGAGCAGGCATGGAAGGGGACAAGGCCGGCATCGGGAGATGGCCCACAGGTGCAGGTGAGGAACGGGGGAGGTGCTGCCGGGTAGAGGTGGTGCTGCTAGAGCCGTGGCCGGAGACACTTCGGGAGCCATGAGCGGAGCAGCGGGAAGGAGCAGGAGGAAACAAGCCAGTGCCATTAGCGCCTGTGGCCAGGGAAGAACCCGCTGATCTGGTATCCCGGATTGCGACTCTGGGAGGACTGGGACTCAGTCTGGAGGGAGGGCGGGTGGTCCTGACAGCCCTGGGAGCCGGAAGCCTATCCTCCGCTGAACGGACCAGGGGAGTGGGGGAAGCAGTCTCACCGGAGAGTAGGGGAATCAGCCAGTCCGCATGCCCCTGGGAGAGAAGGTCCCTGACCCGGGCGACCACAGCGTCCTCATCCATCTTGGGTCCAACCAAGGCCACAGGGGAAGGAACTTGAGGTGCGGTCTTGTCCAACTCTCGACGTCAGGATCTCCTCAGAGTGGTGGGACTTACCCTTACGCAGTCTTTTCTCCTTAGTCCCGGCTCCACCCTGTCCCCTCATACTTTAGTGGCCAATACCATCTGTGCCACTTCCACAACTTGCTTTGATCACGCCCCATAGCTGCCACACTCCCATTAGCCATGGCTCCCTTCCCTTTCCCCAGTATAGGGGTGGGTCAAGGTGCCTTCATTCTCTGCATCATTGTGGAACCTTCACCTCGTGAGAGGAAATGACCCAGTGCAACATGTATGTGTGTTTAAACTGTGTGCACAATTATTAAGCAAGTTAGTATTTTGACCAAATCATCATTTTTATGCACATTGTCAGACTCCAAGCTGTCTAAACTTGAATGCTTATTGGATTTAAGCATATCAGGTGATGTGTATTTATGTAATGAGGGAGGGTGTGGCCTAAGGATATCAACACCCTATATCAAGGTGTGCATAATTATTAGGTAGCTTCTTTTCCTCGGGCAAAATGGGCCAAAAAGAGATTTAGCTGACTGAAAAGTCAAAGATTGTAAAAAGTCTTTCAGAGGGATGCAGCACTCTTGAAATTGATAAGATATTGGGTGTGATTACAGAACCATCAAATGTTTTGTTGCAAATAGTCAACAGGGTCGCAAGAAACCCATTGACAATAAAATATGCAAATTAACTGCCAGAGATTTGAGAAGAATCAAATGTGAAACTACCAGGAACTCATTATCCTTCAGTGCTGTCATATTCCAGAACTGCAACCTATCTGGAGTGCCCAGTACAAGGTGTTCAATGCTTGGAGACATGGCCAAGGTAAGCAAGGCTGTTACCTGACCACCACTGAACAAGACACACAAGTTTAAACGTTAAGACTGGGTGAAAACTGATTTTCAAAGGTTTTATGGACTGATGAGATGAGTGACTCTTCACGAACCAGATGGATGGGCCTGTGGCTGGATCAGTAACGGCTCCGAGTTCTATTTCGACCCAGACGCCAGCTAGTTGGACCTTTTCGGGTTGAAGATGGACTCAAAATCAACTCCCAAACCTAATGCCAATTTTTAGAAGACACTTTCTTCAAGCAGCGGAACAGGAAAAAGACTGCATCTTTCAAGAAGACCATGATATTTCTGCAGGACAGTGCTCCATCACATGTATCAAAGTACTCCACTGGGTGGCTAGCCAGTAAAGGCCTTAAAGATGAAAGAATAATGACATGGCCTCCTTCCTCATCTGACCTAAACCCTATTGAGAACTTGTGGGCCCTTTTTAAACTGGAGATTTACGGTGAACGAAAACAGTACACCTCTTTGAACAGTGTCTAGGAGGCTGTGGTTGCTGCTGCACCAAAAAGTTGATCTTCAACAGATCAAGAAGCTGACAGACTCCATGAATGGAAGGCGTATGACTGTTATTGAAAACAAGGGGGGCTATATTGGTGACTGTTTTTTTTGGTCAGAAATGTTTATTTGTAAATTTTGAGCTATTTGTTCATTATTCTTACTTTAAGGCCTAGTTCACATTGACACGATTTGGCATGGATTTTACATGCCAAATCACATGCCAAATCGGCGGCAATTGCCGGCAAATGGCACTGTCCTAATCGGTGCAACGCCGCACTTGTGGCACTGCACCGATTTCAAAAAGTAGTTCTTGTACTACTTTTTGCGATTTCAGGTACGATTTCCATAGGCATCTGTGCAGAAACCCGCACAGATGCCTGTGAAATTGCAGCTGAAATCGGGACTAGCATGCGGTAATGAAATGGTGAACTCACACCATTTCATTCCCACACTCAGTGTGAACCTAGAATAAGGCTGCATTCACACCTGAGCGTTTTGTAGCTTGAAGCCTGAAGCTACAAAACCCTGGAGGGGAAAAAAAATCACTGATTCTCTATGGAGATGGTTCACATCTCCACTCAAAAACGCCTGAAGCCAAAAGCCTGAAAATGCCTGAAGCACAAACCAGTTCTGGAGGTATTTTTTCAGGCAGATTTGGGCTTTTTTTTCTGCTTTTTACATTGGTGACTCTTTGACCTGTACAAAATCACGGTAAAAATCACGCTACTTTCTGCCTGAAAATGACATGCTCAGTTGTTAATGCAGCCTAGCAGATGAAAATAAACAAGTAAGATAGGAAAATTTTAATTTTTTCATTTAGTTGCATAATAATTCTGCACACCAATATTTACCCAATAATTGTGCACCCATAGATATTCTCCTAAGAAAGCCAAAACCTCACTTTTACATCCTTAAATATTCAGGTTTGAGGTTTATTAACGTTTTGTAGTGACCAAGAGCACTGTAATTGTTCAATAATTATATTAATCCTCCAAAAATCAACTTGCCTAATTGTGTACACAGTGTATATATCAGTGGCGGAAGGGTCACATGCACAGGCATAACGGTCAGTCAGGTCACAGGCACCCCCCTGCTCAGCCCCGCACTTACCCCTATGAACAGGGGCAGCGCTTCCTCTGGGCGTCTCCTCCTCCTCCTGGCGCTTAACGGCTGCTTCCCCTGCGTCTCCTCCTCGGCGGCCAATAGGATCGCTTCTCCTCTCGGCCAATCAGGTGACGTGTCCCAGGAACCACCTCCCGATTGGCCGGGAGGAGAATCAGGAAGACAATAGCGAATATTAATTCGCTATTGTCACACAATTGGTTGGAGCACTGCATCCCGAGCCAACTCTTTTTTGAAGCCTATTAGTCTTTAATCACGTGCTTCTAAAAAAAAAACAAAAAAACACCGGAATCCATATGTCCGGCATCCTGCATATAGATTAGGGGGTTGGACGCATTGATTAGGGGGGGCGCGCCCTGCATTACGGGCTGCCACTGGTATATATGTAAAACAAAATCATGCAGCATGGTTGGCCTCCAGGGGAAAGAGGCCCAGAGCTGGGGTTTAAGGGCCATGTCATGCTAGTGTCTTACAACTTGCCAGTGAAAGGATTGTAATTAGTGGCTAAAGAGGGTAGAGAAATAACTGCTTCCATGTGTCCCTCCCTCACTAGCTGGATGGATGAGCCATCGCTCCCTCGCTGGCAATACATGTAAGTAGGTGGTGATTATCTCTGCAATTTTTAATGATCCTGTCACTTGTGTGTTACCAGGAAGGTAAGTGTGACAACAGCCTTATGGGTTGTAAGTAGAGGCTTTTCAAACAGAAGTGTACACCAGAAATTCATCTTTACCTTTTTAAATAGATGTTTTATGCAAGATTTCATGCATGAAAGTATTAATTGCTCTTTAATTAGAATTTAATTAGGATTTTTCAAGCTGGCTATATACTATTAGGGTCCTTCACATGGGCTTGTCCATGTATGAGCTTTTCTCAGCAGGGATCGATCCTCTGATTCCCGCTGAGCAGGTGGATGTAAGGGCCCCGCTGTCCTCTATGGAGATCGGATGAAAACGGACCGCCTGTCTGTTTTCATCCGTTCTGATTCTCCAGACGGGTGAAAAATAGGGTTTCCATCTGTCTGGATTTCATGGACAGGATTGGATTGCATAGCGGCTGATATCAGTGGGACCTGTCACCGCTGACATTCACCGCTCCATAGGACTGAATGGGGCATCTGATCAGGTCCACCTGAAAAACTGACAGGCGGACCTGATCGGAACGCCCATGTGAAAGGGGCCTTAGACTCTCATACAAACTTCTTCGATCTAATGTTCTTACGAAAATTTGTTTGAAAATCCACTAGAGTATGGCTTGCTTTTGATTTCAGTGTTGTGTCTCCTGGCTGGTCAGAATAGTTCAAATGGAGAGCATCAAGGGGTAAAGTGATAAAACAAGAGCAGTAATCTGAATCTAATTTTGTTTATTCAGTGTTTTCCAGGATTGATATCTGACTTACGTTTCTTCTTTTTATCCCCAGGAAGGAGATAAATCAGACAGCAGTTCCAGCTCTGACAGTGGCTCTGATGTAAGACTCTAATGTAGATAGTGATCAGATATTGGTTTGCTCTGTCCGCTCAATGACTGCCTGATAGTTAGATGTGCATTGTTTCTATGGCTTATTTAATGTATACCTACACATGGTTATTGGAATATTATGTACAGTACAGTAATCCAAACCCCCTACAAGAACAATCGGAATGGCAGAAAATTTTTAATACTGTAGTGTGGGGAGAGTGGTGGGAGGTCTTCCCCCATTCTTTGCCTTTCTTGTACCCAAGAAGAACAAATACCGGGGACCTATGTGGATATTGGATTCAGGACTCCATTTTAAGACCTATACTTGTTCATCTGGGCGTTTCCTTACATTTACCTCTCTAGTGCAAGATACCTTTTTATAAAATCTTTATTTATATAAAGTTTTCCATAGAGTACAAACAACATGCACAATACGTGAGATGTCAACATTACATACAACCATTAGTGCTATAAGCATGTATCCATCAGAGGAAAGCAAGAGAGGCACTACTAACTGTATAGTTACACTTTTTTTTGCCATGTATGAATGTGTAAAAATATTTTTCATGTGTAGCCATTGCCCCCTTGGGGGTTGCTGAATGTAGTGGTTACACCCTTCGCACTGCCCTCAATCACACTTTTCCTTCCATCCGGAGTCATGAAACAGGCCAATATTTTGTTTTGTTTTTTTATTAGAGGATTGAACTTGGATAGGGATTGGGATAGTTATGGGATGCCCAGTGGATTGATTCCAACTTGAATCGGACCATACTATATACACATCCTGTATATACACTCCTTCTCTTCCAGCACACACTTGCTTCTCAAAGACTCCTGTTCCACTCTCCTGTATAAAACTTCTTTCAAGCCCAGATAGCACATGGTGAGGACTGCTGTAGTTTTAGCATTACCATTACAGGCAGGGACCTTGGGCCCCCAAAGTGTTGAAAAGTGCTAGCTAGTGTGATAGGCTACTGCTCCCAGCCCATCCTCTTCCAGGCCCTGCCAGCCCTTCCAGCTGCAATGGCCTTCTTCACTGCCACAGTGACACCACAGTTCCAAACTGGCTCTTGCATCCTTTTCAGACTGTCTCTCACCCCAATCTGCTCCAGCATGCCTCTCCAGCTTCCCAGGGTGTGTGTCACTCATCAACATTTGCTACCTGTAGTTCCTCTTCTGGAGATCTCTCCGATAGTGCTCTCTCCCGTAGTCCTTACCTGCTCCACCTTGTGCCTCTCTGCCAGGATCTTACATCTCCTGGATGTACCCAAGCTCCAGGCCGAGGTCCCCCCCCCCTAAACTAGGGGCTCCCTCAAGGCCTCAACACTATTCCATCTCTATTTCTTCCACCCGAACTCTCCTCCCAGACTGAGATGACCCCAGGTATTTAAGGCCTGCCCCCTGCCAATCCAGCTTGGGCATTGGTCAGAGCTTCTTAACACACCTCAGGAAGCTTCACTTCCTTTCCCCCACCCTTTCGTACAGAACTTTCTGAACCAGAAAGGAGGGGTTACCAAGGGGTGTCACTACCTGCAGTCACCAGTCACTCCCTAACCCATAATCAAAACAATTAGGCCTGCTCTCTGTCAGGCCTGACTAAATTTGCCTCTCCTACCAAAAAAAACTATCACTTAGTAACTACCTATGGTAGAGGGCGCTACACATGGGATATCCATTAACTGGTGTTAGATGTGACATACAGAATAATGACATTCATCCAATGAGCAACCCCAGTATCAACTTTTTGTATAGCAAAGTCTCTCTATATTAGGGGTCAGCAACCAGTAGATCGTGGCCAGGTGACTGGGTTTACTGACCCACCATCCCAGAGCATCAGAGGGCAATGCAGAGGGACTACTGGTAAAGCTGGAGCTGTAGTAGGGAGCAAGAGCCACATGAGCTGATGCCTCCTCTGTAGTGCTGGCTCCTGTCCCATGCTGAGTGATATCAACGTACTCCACCTCTTATCCCAGCTTATGCTCTCCAGAGTGGTGCCAGCAGCAGGAAAGAAGAGATCTTCAGGTCAGTGTGAAAGCAGTCTTATAGAAGGCTCAGAACAGTAAGGGTTCATTTACATTTGGAGTTTGAGGGGGGGGTGGTAAAACCCCATAGTTAAGACATGTTTCTTTATCAGACATCATGGGACACAGAGCAGGCTATATATTCTATACATACTGGGTTATACGCCACCTATAGGTGAATGGACACTGGTAATCAATAAAAAACAAACAGGAAGTTCCCCCTCCTATATAACCCCTCCCACACTGATAGCACTTCAGTTTTTTTGCCAGTGTCTTGAAGGTGGATGGTCACTTATACAGCTATGTGGAGCTTCTATGCTGGTTTCCACACAGGTTCTTTTAGAATCAGGGACAGCCTTCATACTGGATCCATTTCAAATGGCATTAAGCTAAGATAAATGGTACACGGACCTCGCTAAGAAGACAGAAGAAACTGCAAGGTTTTGCCTGTAAGCAGCCATATATGGCGCTAGATCCTGGGTGTAGGTAAACCTGGAACACTGAACCAAAGTAGGCCTGCAGGGTGCTGTACAGGTCCAAGGTAGTGGACCCTCAGAATGGGTACCCGGTCCTTGAGACAAAGCCCGCCGTGATGGGTGAAGGTTGGGACTGCAGTCTCCTCCAGGCCCTGTGGTGGGAATGGTGAGTAATCCCCAATGGGGATAATGTTACTGGACCCAGCTGGCTTCCTGCAAACATAGGAAAAAGTTTGTTTAAAGCGGAGTTCCACCCTAAAGTGGAACTTCCGCTGGTTGGATTCCTCCCCCCCTCAGGTGTCACATTTGGCACCTTTCGGGGGGGAGGGGGAAGAGGACACCTTTTGTTTGAAAAAGGATACAAACGTCCTTCGGTCGACCCAGGTCATTGTAATAGGGGTAACCCCTAATGAGTGGTAAGGGTGGTGTCCCGGACCTCCTCTGACGTCAGGGTTGGAAGTGGGTAGTGCCGCCCGAAACAGAGTTCCTGGCCCATGGGTAAGACTCCCAGGTGATGGAACCTGGACATGTCGTGGGACGTCCGGATGAAACCAAGTCACAAGGTCCAAATGGATGTGGGTCCTAGATCGCGGTATATACCGACGAATGTCCGTTTTGGAACGTCAAAGAAGACAGAAGAATCGCTCC
>BLSH010267196.1:397708-418553 GCA_018402905.1 Glandirana rugosa | reverse complement strand
TCTTGGCCTTTCTTAAACGGGGTGTTGAGCAGAGGTTGGCCTTCAGTACCATCAAGGGCCAGGTGTCTGCCTTAGCAATCTTCTTTCAGCAACCCCTAGCCATGCACTCTTTAGTTCATACCTTCATTCAAGGAGTCCGACACATGGCTTCACCTGTACGGTCTCTTTTACCACCCTGGGATTTGAACATGGCACTCTCAGTTCTCCAGAAACCTCAGTTCGAGAATATTCGGGAGATTCCCTTATCTACGTTGTCCCAGAAGGTGGTATTCTTGGTGGCTATTACATCTGCCCGTAGGGTGTCAGAATTGGCGACATTATCCTGTTGTACTCCCTATTTAGTTGTCCACAGAGACAAGGTGGTTCTTTGACCCTGTCCATCGTTCCTACCTAAAGTGGTCTCGGATTTGAATGCGGACATTGTGTTACCTTCCTTGTGTCCCAAGCCGGATCATCCTGAGGAATTTGCTTTGCCTAGATTTGGATGTGGTTTGTGCGATTCGGGTGTATCTGGCAGCCACGGAGTCCTTTCCGAGGTCAGACTTGCTTTTTATGGTTACACAAGGACCAATGAAAGGGCTGGCCGCATCTTTGCCTGCCATCTCCAGATGGATCAGACAGACAGTGACTTTTCTATTAAAGGTCGGGTTCCTCCTTTCCCTGTCACAGGCACTTAGTACTTCTTGGGCCTTCCTTCATGAAGCGTCAATATTACAGGCGTGCAAGGCTGCTTTTTAAGAGGGGACTGTTCCCTCTTGAGGTGTGACCCGGTTAAGGTTCCTGTGTCCTGGTTTGGGCTCTTATGGTTAGTCTTGGGTTATTTTCCCCACCCCTCATTTTATTTTGGCACTGCTTTTGGATGTTCCATGGTCAAGATTAAGAAGGCGCTGTGTCCGTTGATGAACTAAGGAGAAAATGGGATTTTTTTACTCACCGTAAAATCTATTTCTCTGTATTCATGGACAGACACAGCACTCACCCCTCTATGGAGTTTTGATACTTCTATTACTGCTTGCTACTAAACTGAATACCTAGGGCAGGGAGGGGGTTATATACCAGCTGAGGACGGCCCATGGGGCGTAGCCAAGTTTTATGTTCTGCCTAGTCCTACTCCTGCAGAGGCGATATAACCCCTGGCCAAGATTAAAGCGGAGTTCCACCCTAAAGTGGAACTTCCGCTGGTTGGATTCCTCCCCCCCTCAGGTGTCACATTTGGCACCTTTCGGGGGGGAGGGGGAAGAGGACACCTGTCTTTAGACAGGTGTCCTTTTCCATACTTCCGGGAGCTCTGGCCGGCGGACGCGGCCGCTGACGTCAGAAGCCCGGCTCCCTCCTCCCTGCTCGCTCTGCTACTGGCCGCCTGGCAGAGCTCGCGCATGCGCAGTAAGGTGCCCGGCGTGAAGCTGTACTGCTTACACGTCCGGGTTCCCTTACCCGCGATGGAGGCGGCTGCACCCGTCCCCCGATCCGAAGATCGGCGGCGGGTGCCGACATCGCTGGACTCCAGGACAGGTAAGTGTCCGAATATTAAAAGTCAGCAGCTACAGTATGTGTAGCTGCTGACTTTTAATTTTTTTTTTAGCCCTCGGACCTCCGCTTTAAATTTTCCCTCCTTTTGCCTGTACTTCTTTTTTCTCACCACCAGAGGGCTCGGCTAGAAAGACACAGTCATGATTGGTCTTGCCTGCAGTTCCTGTGAAGCTGCCACCAGGGGGAGCCTGCGCCAGTACTAATCTGTCTTTTCACTAGGTAAGTGAATGGACGATCGCAGGAAGTCAGGACAGGGCTGGAAAGCAGGCTAAAGATCCTCCTTGTGACACGTGAGTCTAGGGGTGGGAGCTGTGTCAGGCTGGGCAGGAAGCTGGGTTCGGGGAATGTGGGCAAAGCAGTGCATGCACTAGCAGCCATGGCTTCCAAGAAGCAAAGGGGAGCGAAGCTGCCTGTAATAAGGCTAGAGGCACAGGTGTGTTACCACAGCCCTTGCTGAGGCTAGTCGGATCACTGTTGCCATTGCTTCCCCTGAGAGACCAGAAGTGACCGGGCTATCTGAGCCGCTGCGGCTGTCTGGTATGGTAGCTGACCCATCATATGTTTCCTCACAGTATGTTACTAAAGATGACCTATCGGCAGCCTTACTGAGCTTGGAAACCAGGATTGCTGGTATGATGGCTTCTATCACACAGGGTGAGAAGGGTGACAGGTCTCCCTCCCCTAACCCTCCGATTCTGGAGTGAGAATGGGTTGATGAGGGAGAGGAGGTAGCTACAAGGGATCTGGCCGATTCTTTTGCAGACACTTCTGCTTCAGAGAGTCCTGAGCCAGAAGAATCCCCAAGGACACCTGCCTCTCAATCACAGAGGCTGCTGATCCAGGTACTTACACATAAGGTACGTGCAGCATTCAGGCTACCTCCAGCGGAGAGTCCTGTGGATGTGTATTCCTCCCTTGGGTCATTAAAATACCACAAGGTGTGCAGGGATTCGCTTTGCATCCTCTCCTTGAGAGGGTGATATATGCTGACTGGGTACACCCAGACAGATTGTGTGTTCCTTCTAATATATCCTATGCAGGAAAGCTTTTTGGAAGGGGGGAGTACCAGCTGTCCATGCAGCAGTCACATCCCTAAGTAAACCCCTGGCCTGCCCTGTTGATAATGCCCAGGTGTTAAGGACCCTTCAGATAAAAAGCTGGAGTCCTTATTAAAGGCTTCTTTTTCCTTGGCTGGGCATCGGAGCTTATTATTTATTTTTTTTACTGTTCTGAAGCAGCATAGAGGCCGCATTGGATGCATATGTGCTTGGCTCATCCTGCTTGAGCCCGGTTGCAGTTGAACAGGGGCATGCTTGCAAACTGGCTTAAACGCATGGTTGCTAAAAAAAAGCACATCTGCCTAAATGAATGTTTGCAGGAGCACGTTTGCTTAAACGCTTGTTTGCTTAAAACACCTTTGTTAAACATGGTTGTTAAAACACATGTGGGCTAAAACACAGGGTTGCAAAGTGACACATGTTGCATAAGACTCGTGTTGCATAAACTTGTGTTGCATAGAGACTTGTTGCATAGAGACATGTGTCACATAGAAACTTGTGTCGCATGGGGAAACTCAGGTTGCGTGGGCCTGTGTTGCATGGGCCTGTGTCGCATTGAGACTTGTGTCTGCATGGGCGCCTCGCTGCATAGGTGTCTGCATAGGTTGCATGATGCATAGCACACATGCTGCAGAGACACCTGATACCTATGAATGCATGTTATGCATAAACACATGCATGCTTACTTACATAGGCACGTCTTGCATAAACACATGCCTGCTTGCTTACTGGTCGAACCTATTACGGTCCAAAGGCAAAACGGGGAGGTAAGGCCTATTCTAGATCTCAAGGTCCTAAACCAATTTCTTGTGGTATGGCCGTTCCATTGAGTCAATCCACTCAATGATTGCCTCGCTCCAGGAAAGAGATTTTTTGGCATCAATAGACATCAAGGATGCATATTTGTCTGCGCCAATTTTGCTACCTCATCAGAGGTTTTTTTGCGTTTTTCGATAGAAGAACGATGCTACCAGTTCTGGCTCTGTCATTCAGGATCACAATAGCTCCCTGAATCTTCATAAAGATTCTGGCTCCAGTGATGGGCCTTCTCGGGTCATGGGGTTGCCTGGACAACCTCTTGCTCAGAGATCAGTCTCGGTGCAGACTCAGGCAGAATGTGACCCTAATAATCCTGGGAAGCAGGGGTTGGGTCATGTATGTAGGGTATTCCTTACTAGACCCAGTTCAGTCTCTGGAATATCTAGGTCTATAGCTAGATAGAGTCCAAGCAAGGATACTCTCACCGCTGAGAGGATCAGCAACCTCAAGGCTCTGGTAAGCCAGATGAAGGCGATGAGACACTCTTCAGTTCTCCTCTGTGTGAGGCTGCTAGTGAAGATGGTAGCCTCTTTCGAGGAAGTTCCTTATGCACAGAGTCAACATCCTGGCAGAGTGGAACAGACAATTGCAGACTTCGGATTCCTGCATATCCTTATCTCCCAGGGCTTGATGGAATCTCGTCTGGTGGTTAGTAAACCAGAACCTGTCTCAGGGCAGATCTTTTCTTCCAGTATCTTGGAAGATTGTTACCACAGATGCCAGTCTTGTAGGCTGGGGCGTGGTCATGGGGGATTCCACAGTCCAGGGGAGATGGTCCTTGGTGGAGCAGAGATTGCCCATAAACCTCCTAGAGCTACAAGCTATTTAGCTATCTCTGAGGGATTGGACATCCAGGTTGCAGGGCTACCTGTTAAGGGTACAGGCCAACAAGACCATGGCAGTGGCAAGTTTGCAAGACTCTCTGCAGTTCACATCCCAGGCGTGGGAGAATTGGAAGGCGGACTTCTCAGCCACCAACAGATACACTCGGGAGAGTGGTCACTGCAGCCCGAAGTGTTTTGGGAAATTTGCCTGTGCTGGGGGACGCCAGAGGTTGATCTACTGGCATCCCGATTCAACAACAAAGTCCAGCTGTTCGTGTTCCGAGCAGGGAATTCTTGTGCTATAGGAGTAAGGGCTCTGGTGATTCCATGAGCCCAGTTCTCCTTGATATATGCCTTTCCCCCAATCTCTTCTACAGCATCCCTTGCGCAAAATTCGGGAGGAGGCGGCGACAGTCATTCTGGTGGTGCCAGATTGGGCCAGGAGGCCTTGCTACCCAGAGATAATGAGGTTAATGGTGGATGGGCCTTGGCAGCTTCCAGTCCGATCCGATCTTCTCTCTCAGGTTCCTATATTCCACCTGAATTTATGTGCGCTAAGCTGACGGCATGGCAATTGAAGCCACGGTATCGAGAGATCCTGGGGTTTTTGGGCCCTGTGTTATCTACAATGATAACGAAAAAGTTGGTCACCAGGAAGATTTATCACAGGTTCTGGAAGGCTCACATTGCGTGGTGTGCGGCCAGGAAATGGCAACCCCGCAAGTATGTGATGGGTAAAATGCTAGCCTTTCTTCAAGCAGGAGTAGACTTGAAGCTGGATTTGACTACAAAGGACAGGTTTCTGCCTTGTCCATATGTTTTCGGAAACCTTTGACTTCTGGCTCCTTGATCAGGACCTTTCTTCTAGGGGTAACTCATCTGTTACCACCTGTTAGATTTCCTCTCTGTCCATGGGATTGAATCTGGTTTTGTCAAAGGACAAGTTTCTGCCTTGTCCATATATCCCCAGAGGGTTTGGCTTCTCACTCCTTGATCAGGACTTGTCTACAAGGGGTAACTCAGCTGTTACCTCCAGATAGATTTGAATTTGGTTTTGTCAGTGCTGCAGAAGCAGCCTTTTGAACCTATTAGGGAGATTCCCTTGGTCTTTTTGACTAGGAAACTAGTCTTTCTCTTTGCCATCACCCCAGCCAGAGGCGTTTCGGAGTTGGTAGCTCTTTCTTGTAAAGAGCCAGACTTGAGATAGCACCAGGATAAGGTGGTGTTGCGGCCTCTTCCATCCTTCCTACCAAAGGTAGTATCAGCCTTTCATCTCAATAAAGATATTATGTTACCTTTTTTTTATTCTCAGCCCTCCTCACCGGAGGAGAGACCATTGCACTCTACATGTGGTGCATGCATTTTAAGATCTATCTGAAGAGATCTGCAGACATCAGTAGGACTGATGCCTTTTTTTGTTGCCTGAAGGCCCTAGGAAGGGTCGGGCGGCATCCAAGGCAGCTGTTTTCACTGTGGATTAGCCAGCTGATTACTCAAATTTATGGTTAAAGGGGGAGAGCTCCCCCATTCAGGGTGAGAGCTCTTTCCACCAGGAGATAGGGACCTCCTGGGCTTCTGCCACCAGACATCGGTGGCACAGATTATGAGGCCACTACATGGTCCTCAGTACATACATTCACAAGATTCTATCAGGTGGATGTAAGAACAGCAGAGGATTCCGTTTTTTGCCCACAGCATATTAAGGGCTGTGGTTTACTTGGAATTGTGTCTCCCTCCCCTCAGGCATTGCTCTGGGACACCCCAGTATGTATAGAATATATAGCCTGCTCTGTGTCCCATGATGTCCAAGAAAGAAAATTGGATTTTTTATACATACTTACCTGTAAAATCCATTTCTTTCGAAGGACATCACGGGACACAGAGGTCCCTCCCCTATCTGTTTTTGTGGAGTTCATTGCTTGCTACAAAACTGAAGTGCTCCCAGTGTGGGAGGGATTATATAGGAGGGGAACTTCCTGTTTGTTTTTTATTGATTACCAGTGTCCATTCACCTATAGGTGGAGTATAACCCAGTATGTATAGAAATTATTTAGCCTGCTCTGTGTCCCGCAATGTCCTTAGAAAGAAATGGACTTTACAGGTAAGTATGTATAAAAAAATCAATTTTTTTTACCTCCCCCACCCCAACTGCACCCCCTTTAGCTGCAATGGCTAGGGGTGTACACATGTCGTAGCCACAGCAAGAGTTCTACTCCCTGTCATGGCTGGTGGTTGTTGTACCTGCCAAGCATTACCCATTCAAGTGAACGAGGCCGCTCTGCAAGTGCCCTGCAACCTTGAGCAGTACAACAAACAAGGGGTTAAAGCTGGCAGTGTTGTGTTGCTTTCTCATCACCTGCTTTAACCCCTTGGACCCCACAGAACTATGCAGTTGCAGGGAGCTTCCAGAATGACCCCATTTACTTGAACAGGTTGCCTTGTGGTTGTGCACAGCTAATCACTGGGAAGGACAGTGTACAGTATTGCTCTCTGTCCTAAGGCGGACCATATACAGCTCAAATCCCTACTGAACGGCTTGAGCTTCGAACCGTTAATAGACAGGCTGAATGTACCAAGTTGATCGATCAACTTGGGTTCAACTGGCCTACTGGATTCTCCTGCGATTATCGGTAACGGCTGCTATAGCCGCTAGCAATAATCACTGTCTTCTCCCAGTGGGGACGGCTTCCCTCACCTTCCCCTGCTTGGAGGAGACAATGGCCTGGCAGGAGGGATTCTCGCATCAACACTGTCTGTGTTAATGGGGGAATCAAGCGAATTTCTTTCCTGCAACCCATGGTTCCAGGAAAGAAATTTGCTCCATGTATGGCCAGACTAACACACCCCTTGCATTCTCCACTCCCAGCTCTTATGCAGTTGAGAATAAAGGCTATTGATCACCTATTAAAAAAAAAGTGAGGTTCACATATGCTTTAACCGCTTGCCGACCGGCTCACGTACATTTACTGCTGCAGAGTGGCAGCGTAGCGCAAATCACGCTATATAAATGGCTCTTGTGCCCGCCGCACGCTGCGTGAGTGTGGCCACAGGTCAGGCAGACTCGTTGTCCGCCGGCGTTCCGCGATCGGCTACTACAGAGGGAGGACGGGGAATCGCCGATGTAAACACGACGGTTCCCCGTTCTGTCAGGCGGCACGACAGTGATCTACTGATCCCTGTCATTGGGATCAGTTAGATCTGTCATGCCCCTGCCAGCCCAGCCCCCACACAGTTAGAACACAGTGAGGGAACACACTGCCAGTGACATTTACACAGTAATCAGTGGCTATTTTTAGCTCTGATCGCTGTATAGATGTCAATGGTCCCAAAAAAGTGTCAAAAGTGTCCGATCTGTCCACCGCAATGTTGCAGTCCCGATAAAAATCGCAGATCGCCGCCATTACCAGTAAAAAAATAATAATAATAATAAAGATGCCATAAATCAATTCTTATAGTTTGTAGACGCTATAACTTTTGCACAAACCAATCAATAAGCGCTTATTGTGATTTTATTTGCTAAAAATATGTAGACGAATATATTTTGGCCTAAACTGATGAATACATTTTTTTTATATATATATATATTTTTTGGATATGTATTATATCAAAAAGCAAAAAAAAAAAAAATATATATATATTTTTTTAAATAGTCACCCTTTTTTGTTTACAACGCATAAAATAAACACCACAGAGGTAATCAAATACCACCAAAAGAAAGCTCTATTTGTGGGAAAAAAGGACATCAATTTTGTTTGGGTACAACGTTGCACGACTGCGCGATTATCAGTTAAAGTGACGCAGTGTCGAATTGCAAAAAGTGCTCTGGTCAGGAAGTGGGTAAATCCCTCCAGGGCTGAAGTGGTTAAAGTGTAGGGGATGTGATGCAATTGCGATTTATAGCTATGCATTTTTTCATTTAACCACTTAAGCTTCTGAAGGTTTACCCCCCTTCATGTATGCCTTTTTTCCCACAAATAGAGCTTTCTTTTGGTGGTATTTGATCACCTCTGCGTTTTTTATTTTTTGTGCTACAAACAAAAAAAGAGCGACAATTTTGAAAAAAAAAAAAACATTTCTTACTTTCTGCTATAAAACATATCCAATGAAAAATGGAAAAAAATCAAATTTCTTCATCAATGTAGGCCAATATGTATTCTGCATCTACAAACTATGGGATAGATTTTTTTTTATTTTCATTTGTTTTATTTTTTTTATTAGTAATTGCGGTGATCACCGACTTATAGTGGGACTGTGGCATTGCAGCGGCCAAATTGGACATCAAGTGACACTTTTTGGGAACCAGTAAATAAATAAAATGACTCTTGTGAGCTGCCACACACCCAAATAATAATAATAATGTAATATTAAATAATAATCACGTAATATTAAATAAAAAGCTGCCAGCACCCTCTACACTTCCTTAAAGTGAAATAACACAATATGTGTACATATAGTGCAGCATTACTAATAAAGTGCAATAAAATTATTTTTTCACTAATAAAATACAAAAAATAAAACAGACACAAATAAAATGAACAAATGTCCAAAAATACAAAAAATTAAAGTGAATGTCTCTATAGATTGCATCGATCTGACCAATGTCCAAAAAAAAATAAAATCCGTGCAAAACAAATATAAAAGAATTTGTGCAAAAAAGTTCCTCAGTCACTGGGGACCGGTGACACTAATACAGTGATCATTGCTAAAAATGTGCACTGTCACTGTACTAATAACACTGGCAGGGAAGGGTTTAATATCAGGGGCGGTCAAGGGGTTAGCTGTGCGCCTAACCTGTAGTTGTGTACACTGCGTGAGGTGCTTGTACTATGGGAATGCAAAGATCTGTGTTCCTGCTTCGCAGGAACATATGATCAGAGCCTTCCCTTCTCACAGAACTGCGATCTGCCATGAACACCCTTGTGCCTGTGTCCCGAATGATCGACGGGTCTCGGCGGACCCACTGATTGGCTCCCGCTGTGTCCAATCACAGCGGGTCGCTGGTGGCGCGTGTGTGCGCGCCCTAGACTCGAAAGTGCAGGATTATGTATAGATACGTGATCATGCCCAGGAGAGCTGCTTTGCCGCCATATATATACAGTATACGGTCGGCAAGCGGATAATTAGTACCGTAAAAAAAATACAAGCTCTTATGCATTTTGCGCTGCTTCCAGCCCTTTCCCATAGTTTTTGTTTTTTTTTAGCAAAGTACAAAGCAGTACAAAATACTTAAGGTGATTGTAAAGTCTCATTTGAAAAAACAAAAAAACAAACATATCATACTCACACCTCTGTGCAGTTGGTTTTGCACAGAGCAGCCCTGATCCTCCTCTTCTCGGGTTCCTCTTTGCTGCTCTTAGCCCCTTTCTCCTGTTGAGTGCCCCCTCAGCAAGCAGCTTGCTATGGGTTCACCCGAGCCGAGCTGCAGCTCCGCATGTCCATTCAGATACGGAGCTGCCATTTGGCCCTGCCCCCTCTCTCCTTTCGATTGGCTAACTGACTTTGATTGACAGCTGCAGGAGCCAACGGTGCCGCTGCTGTGTCTCAGCCAATCAGGCAAAGAGTCCCTGATGGCTGAAGGAATCGTGGACATCACTGGACAGAGATGGAGCTCGGGTAAGTTTTAAGGGGTGCTGGGGAGGCTGCTACACACAGAAGGCTTTTTATCTTGATGCATAGAATGCACTCCTTTAAAGAAGAACAATGCAGCCTCAGGTCCCCAGAGCTCTTGCCATAATGTGGAAGTATGCACAGAATATATGCACATTATGAAAGACCTAATTCCCTCCTTGAGATAGGGTCCATGCTCTCCCTCACTGCTCCATCACCCTTGCTGCAATCTTCTATGTCCAGAATCTTTATTCTTTAGCCAGTTTTCTCTATTGGCTAACCGGGAAATAATGTAACCTCCATGTATGTACACGGGGTCACATTTTCCTGGAACAGATGATGTGATTGTACAATGATAGCAGGCAGGGAAAGAAGCTTCATGGCAGAAGAGACATAAAATCCTACCTGCTAGCATTTTTATAAAACGATAGTATAGATAGTGTATTCCTATTAGCCAGGGGCATCACTAGTGTGGGGCCAGAGGGGACCATGACACCCCAAAAATGTTCTGGCCCCCCCATGTGCCCCTCCCAATCAGGAGCGGACTGATCCCGCCCTGGCTGCTGTATTGAGATGGGCGCCAGGATGGGAGGCAGAGACAGTCAACTGCACCCTTGCTATCAGCAAAACTAACAATATTGGTGACAGTGTCCATTGTGTGAGATTGTTTTGCGTCGGACGGTATGTGATTGCTGCTGTGCCTCTGAGCTTGGAGCGCCCAGCGGCACTAGGACCCAGTGATAGTAGCAGATATAAGGAGGCATGCCCCTATTGGCCGTTGACTGGTCCTAAAAGGAGGAGTAAGGCTGGCTCCGCCCCAGGTGCTGATGTGGTGGGAAAAAACGCTCAGGATTACCCCTGACTGATGGTGACTGGTGGAGGAAGGCGGCTCCGCCCCATGTTCTACTGTGTGGGGAAATGCGGGCAGTGTGAGGTGGCCCGTACCGAGTAGAGACCGAGCGGGTGCAGGTGCAGTGACCGGAGAAGGGTGTATGCCGCAGGGAGCCGGGGACTGAGATACGGAGGAAGCAGGTAGGAGGACGCCAACACCCCCGCTGTGCACATCACATGATGTTTGTCCTCTCTTCATCAGTGCCTGCTCCCATCAATGGCTGCCTTTCTTACAAAGGTCCATTGCTCTGCCGACACCGTCCATTGACCTACTGACACCATCCACTGACCTACTGACACCACCTACTGTCCTCATCCACTGACCTAATGACACCACCTATTGACCTTGAGGCCATCCACTGACCTACTGATACCATCCACTGACCTACTGATACCATCCACTGACCTTCTGACACCACCTATTGACCTACTGACACCATCCACTGGCCTACTGACACCACCTACTGACATCCTCCGCTGACCTACCTGCGTCATCCACTGACCTGCTGACACTACCTACTGACACCATCCACTGACCTGATGACACCACCTATTGACCTGCTGACACCACCTATTGACCTGCTGACACCATCCACTGACCTGCTGACACCACCTAATGTCCTGACACCATCCATTGACCTGCTGACACCATCCACTGACCTACTGACACCACCCACTGACCTACTGACACTACCTACTGACACCATCCACTGACCTACTGACACCACCCACTGACCTGCTGACACCACCTACTGACCTGCTGACACCATCCACTGACCTGCTGACACCATCCACTGACCTGCAGACACTACCTACTGAGCTGCTGACACCACCCACTGAGCTACTGACACCACCCACTGACACCATCCACTGACCTGCTGACACCACCTACTGACCTGCTGACACCATCCACTGACCTGCTGACCACATCCACTGACCTGCTGACACTACCTACTGACACCACCCACTCACCTGCTGACACCATCTACTGCTCTGCTGAAACCACCTACTGACCTGCTGACACCATCTACTGCTCTGCTGACACCCTCCACTGCTCTGCTGACAAGGTCCACACTTTGGCATCTTCACTCTAAGCAGTGAATGACCTTGTTACAGTATAGTGGGGGGGAGGCACCGCCGCGCCGACCTGGGTCTTTGCCCCGGGTGTTTTATAGTTGGCCCCCCTACTTTTGTCCCTGTCCCACCATGTATCCCCCCTAAATATGAAAGCTGGAGACGCCACTGCTATTAGCTGTACTAAAATAAAGAAGATTTTCTGCTATTCCAATTGCGTGGTAATCTGGAGCTGCTCTTACACAGTATATTACAGTACATTGTAATCCTCGCAGGATTTTGTATAAAACAAGAACTTATATTTCAATCATTACTAATATATTATCATCCATGAAAGAAATGTTAGAGATCTGATAGATGTCTATAGATATCAATAGACATTATGGGGGAGACATACTAAAACTGGGGAGTGCAAAATATGGTGCAGTTCTGCATAGAAACCAGAAATCAGCTTCCAGGTTTGTTTTGAAAGATTAATTGAACAAGCTAAAATTAGAAGGTGATTGGCTACCTGAACTAGATGTAGCACTCTACAGCTTTGGTAAATCAATGACAGCCTTCTAATCCACCCCTATTGGCCAGATCTGGAGACAATCTAATGGACATGCAACAGCCATATTGTTGACCAAAGGAAATACAAGTATGGTTTTATGTGCATCTGTTTTTTTCTAAAACTTTTTTTTTTTTAATTTAATAGTGTGAAAAGAAGAAAAAGAAGAACAAAAAATAGTGTCTCAGCACTGACCCTTACCACTTTTTGAAACGTAACTCTTGTTTTATAGCATATGTATTTTACCTCTGTTTTATATTGCACTTTGTATGCAGCTGTTACGAGGTTCTTAATAAATTAATTCTAACAAATTTGTTGTCAGTATAATTATTATATAATAACGTGGTTACATAGACAGCTGTACTTAAATTGGTTCTAAAGTTAAAATGTTTTTTTAACTTAATGCATTCCCTGCCCCCCCCCCCCCCCCTGCCTGAGTCCTCTATCGATCCAGCTGAAGCTACCCTCTTCCCCTTTTCCTAATCTCACAGGAGACTCAGGCAGCAGTTGGAGTCATTGGCTCCTGCTTCCGTCATTCAAATCCTGTGGGGAGGCAGTGGAGTGTGTGGCCAAGCCATGCTCTGTGTGTCTATGGAAACCCAGCCTGGTTCAGGACCACACCCGCCCCCATAGCACACGGCTTGGTTAGGGGGCACATGAAGGGGGGAGTGGACAGTGCCAACAGGGGGACTTCAGAAGATGAAGGGACTGCTCTGTGCAATACCATTACACAGAGCAGATAAATATAAACCTCTTTTTTATTTTAACTAAAAAGATGGTGTTGCAACCACTTTAATAATGTTACAATGGTATTGCTGGGACAAGGTCTCCTGGCTCTTTGCTGGAATGATGTGGCTCTTGCACATACGCATAGTAGGCACATCATCATGGCACAGAGCCGTGCCATAAATGTACTCCGAGCTGCACATACAATGTCAATACATTGTTAACGACACCCCTTTTCAGCTCGCTCATCACAGTGCGAACTGCAAACTCGCACAGGAATCGGATCGCATGGGTATGAACACCCGATCCGATTCTGCTGCGGACAGAAAAAAGGGCCCTGTGCCTGTTTGGTCTGAATGCGATGCGATATCAGGCATACAATCGCATCACACAGGCATCACATATGATTTGCAGTGCGGTGCGAATCATATGCAATATTGCTGAGCGCACTGGTGTGAACCGGGGCTAAATTCTACTTTAACTAAAACTGTAACTGAAACATTTTAGGTTAAAAACTACTGTAAATTATATTACACAGATAACCTTGATGTTATCCCTCAAATGCCTAGGTTAGGTAATTAAAATGAACACTGCTAGATTCTGAAAAGATACCTTATTCTAGTAACCACAAAAGTTATTATTATACACATTGCAAATGGGAAAGTGGAGAAGTTAAATTAGTGTACATGCTAATTGGTACAATACAGATCAGTTTCTATAATAGTGTTATTTCATATATATGGAACCGTAAGTGTTCATGAACAATGATTTGGTGTGAAGGAGATGAGGAAGGGAGATGACAGAGTAAAGGAAGTATTGCTTGTTTGTATCTTGTATACTTTTTAAATCTCACTAAATAGAGTTAGCTACACAAATAATATAATAAATTATATACCCAATAAGGAAAATTATCAAAAAAATAAGGGAAAACGGGCATGAATGAGTTCATTAAACCTAACTAGGATTAATAAGAAGGGGCCAAAATGTTGTTTAACTAGTTGCAGACTTTGGGTGTGCTACAGATTTCCAAAAAAAGGTCATCATTGTACACAGGACATGTGTAACACATCTATTCTCTCTGACTGCTTGCCAGGACTCCCCCCCCCCCCCCCATTAAACAAATTATGTTGGCTTTGATTAATCAATGCCGGAATGGTTGTGTACGCATTGAAGATGGGCAGCTTCTTCTGTCACAAAACAAGCAGTCTGACAGTGTTTGTAAATAACACTTGCTACTGAAAGAGCCATTGCTCCAGAGCTTAGTAAATGAGCAGAAGCTCTGCTGAATTCTGTTATGTATTAGTGTGTTATACTGTTCTCCATCCAGTAGGGGGAAGCATTGTAAACATGTTCTCTTGTTTATTGTTCTGGTAGAGCTATGTATCTTTTCACATCTATGGTCAGTGTATGATGTGTTGGGAATAAGTAAAAAGTCTTGCCGAATGTCTGTCCATGTCGGTGGTTCAAATACATTTTAAATATTCAAAACATGGTGACGAGGATGGGATTTCAGTGAATGGACACTTCAGAACACATGGAATCAGCTTGAGTGAAGAATCAAAACTTATGTTTTAGAGACACATCTATAAATATCTCCAGCATGGCTTCTCTGGGACACATGGAGGAAATTGATGTGGCTAATCCATCCTCATGGGACTCTTATGCTGACAGGTTAGAGTTTTTCCTGGAAGCTAATAAAGTGGCTGATGCTGTGCAAAAAAGAGCTGTGTTACTGAGTATTATTGGATCTAAGAGTTTTGATATTGTCCGCTCACTGATATCTCCTGCTAAACCAAAAGACTGCCCATATGAGGAAATACTGTCACTGTTAAAAAGATAATTTTTCACCCACTGCATCTGAAACAGTGAGGCGTTTCCATGTAAACAGACGAAACCAGCAACTGGGAGAGAGCATTGCAGCATATATTGCAGAACTGCACAAGCTATCTGAAAATTGCAATTTTGGTGCCAGTTTAGAATCTTTGCTAAGGAACAGGCTAGTGTGTGGAGTACAAGATGAAGCACTGCAGAGGAGACTTCTAGCCAAACAGAATTTAACTTTTATTACTGCACAAGAGGAAGTGCTTGCATATGAGGCTGCATACCTTCATTCAAACAAAATTCAATCTTCCTCCAGCAAAGATAATTCACTAGCTATAAATCAAGTGGCAAAGGTACATTTTAAATTAAAGGCCTTTCCACCACACACTGATGTCACAGTTCCATTTACAGGGAAGTGTTACAGCTGCAGCAGGAAACATGGGTGTAATACATGTTGTTTTAGAAATGCAGTTTGTCAGACATGCAAACGTAGAGGTCACATACAGTCTGTCAGACAAAAGATCAGTCTACAAAAGTGAATACAATACCAACGGCAGCACACTCCATTAATGTGCCAATTGTTGTTCCGAATGATGAAACCCCTACAGGTGTTTATACAAATGACTATGTGTATAAAGTGGAAAACTCTTCATCAGGACTGAAGATTTACACCGAGATTGTGTTACAAGATGTTCCATGCAAAATGGAAGTAGATTCAGGGTTTGCCTATTCCTTGATTTCAAAAGAAATGTTTATGGCCTCACAATGCTCCTTCAATAGCACCCTGTGATATCCAGTTGGTAGACTACAACAAACAGTTTGTGGAAGTTAAGGGTGTACCAGTGAAATATGGAGATTTCAGAGGATGCTTACGCTTCATAATTACTAAGGGACAAAGAGCAAGTTTGCTGGGTAGAGTGTTTGAACTCCTTGGAACTTCATCAGGAATTCATAATGTATCTCCAGTTACTCTACAGAAGGTGATAGAGGACTTTAGTGCAGTTTTTGAAGAAGGCCTTAGCATGTATAAAGGCCCTCCTGTTTGTTTCAAATTAGACCCTACAATAACCCCAATTCGCATGAAATCGCACAAACTTGCATTAGCTCTCAGACCATAAATTGATGCTGAGATTACACGTTTTGTGGAGCAAGGTATACTTGAACCTGTTACACACCTTAAGTGGTGTACCCCAATAGTTCCAGTATTGAATCCATATGGTGACGTTAGAATTTGTGCTGACTATAAATATACAATGAGCAAAGCACTGCAGGAACATCCCCTTCTGACTACGTTAGCAAAAGAAAAGGTATTTGCCAAACTGGATATGGTACAAGCTTACCAACAATTACCTGTGGATGACGATGCTGCAGACGCACAAACAATAACACACAAAGGAGATTTCCAAGCAAAACGTTTGCAGTTTGGAGTTTCCACTGCTCCAGGCATACTCCAGAAATTAATAGAGGACCTCTTCCAGGTGTAGAGGTGTAGTACTTCTTTTCATGATGTTCTTATTGGAGTGGATTGCATTCAGTTTTTGGCTTCACAGATACAAATTGTTTTGAAACATTTTCTTGATGCTGTTCTCAAACTTAAAAAAGAAAAGTGTGTTTTTGGGGTAAACAGTGTAGATTTCCTTGGATACAGAATTGATGAACACAGAATCCATCCAACTGATTCTAAGGTTGAAGCTATCCATAAAGCTCCAGTCCCAACAAACAAGAGCTGCAAGCTTTCCTAGGGTTACTTAATTTTTACCATTCTTTTCTGTCTGACAAAGCCACTGTTGCTGAACCCTTGCATTATTTACTAGATAAAGATGTTCCATGGCAATGGACTGACATTCTACAGCTTTCAATGCTGCAAAAAAAGCTGTTATCTTCTGACAATGTACTTGTACACCATGATTTAAAAAAAATAAAAAAAATAAACACTCTTACCTGTGATGCTCTCCATATGGCATTGAAGCTGTCATGTTTTGGAAACTGGTGTTGAGGCTCCTATTGCATTCTATTCAAGGACCTTGTCTATGACAGAGAGGAATTATGTTCAAATTGACAAGGAGGCTTTAGCTTTTGTGTCCAGGGTAAAAAAAGTTTCATGACTATTTGTATGGGTGGAGGTTTACCATTGTAACGGACCATAAGCCTTTGCTGAGTCTGTTCACCAGAAGTACTCCCAACCCACAAATTATTACCCCAGCAATGCTCAGATGGTCACTTATGCTGAATGCCTATGACGGTAATTTTGGGTAAAATCACAGCAAACCATATATCAGTATAGGTGAGGACATGTCTTAAAAGACGGCTAAGGCAAGGTGATTGAGAGAAAAGGCAGGCCTGAGCATGAACAGGTGTCATTAAATAAACCTTTATACAACTGGGCCTAACTTTGATAAAACAACCCCGCCATCTAGTGGCCAAAAAAGCATATACCTATGACTGTAATTTTGAATGTCACTCTGTCAAGAATATCACTCATGCTGATGGAATGAGCCGGTTGCCTTTGTTTTCTCCGGATTTCCTTGTCCCTCCTGTGATTGAGGTTCTCATGTTGGAATACATTCCAAACCCTCCCTTACATGCTGGTATGACTGCTAAAGATCTCTTGCTGGCCCTTGTGCTCAACTAGGTGTGGAGGGGATGGCCCAAAAGTCGATGAGAAGTTCAAAACATTTTTAGTGTGCCAATATGAACTGTCTGCCTATAAAGGTTGCCTATTATGCAGAAATAGAGAGGTAATTCCAAAGGCAGGACAAGCTCAAGTACTGCATGCTCTCTACGAAGGACATCCTGGAATAGTCTGCATGAAAGCGTTAACCAGAAGATATGTTTGGTGACCTAAAATCGATGATGTTATTGAGAAGTAGGTAAAGAACTGTGTACCACGTCAATCCACCCGTCATGCTCCACCGAAAGCCTCAGTCCATCCCTGGGAAGTCACTAGGTCACCTTGGTCATGGTTGTAATTTCATGTACCTTTTCAAGGACAGATGGTTTTTTTTAGTTGTCGATTCCTTCTCAAAATGGCTGGAAGTTGTATTAGTTACACCCCCCACCTCAGCCACTGTCATAAGAGTTTTAAGGAGGCTGTTTGCTACACATGCGTTGCCAGATACAATCGTGTCTGATAATGGAATGCAATTTACCTCTTCAGAATGCAAAGCCTTTATGGCAAGCAATCTTATCATCATCAAATGGTCAAGCAGAATGTATGGTTCAGACCACCAAAGACTCATTGAAGAGAATTGTTCCAGGAGATTGGAATCAGTGCCAATTTCCTCCTGCAACAACATGTGACATCATGCTCAAGCACTGGTTGTAGCCCAGCAGAGCTCCTAATGAACCATTGTCTAAAAACATGTTTGGAACGTTTACACCCTGATCTGATATTGGAGTTACAAGCAAAGCAAGAACTGGATTTAAAAAAAGGATGCTAATATTCAGTGAGAGTATTTGAGCCTGAAAGTGCTGTCTATGTCAGAAACGATGCTGCTGCGTAGTGTTGGATACCGGCAAAAGGTGCTTTTGGCTACATGACCTTTATCATACAAAGTACAAATTACTGATGGTTGAATATTACGAAGGCACATTGATCAGATCCAAGAAAGAAGTGGTGAAATTGTACCTGCTGCTGGTTCTAGCGGTACTGTCAGTGACGCCAGATCATGGTGAACCATTGGTTGATACAGGTTCTATTCCTCCAGAAAATGTTGTTGCAGAGCCAGTTTCTCTCAGTCCATCTGACACAGCACAAGAAGAAAAATTGCACCCAACTGAGGGTTGCAGGGAACTATCCCAAACAGTGGTCCTTAGACGTCCAAGCAGAAATATTCATCCCCCGTTATCTCAGACTTTGAGGTCTAGTGGGAAGGAGTGTTATGTATTAGTGTGTTGTACTGTTCTCCATCCAGTAGGGGGAAGCATCGTAAAAATGTTCACTTGTTTATTCTATCTTTTAGCATCTATGGTTAGGGTATGCGGTGTTGGGAATAAGTAAAATAATTTCTGTCGAATGTCTGTCCATGTCGGTGGTTCATATACATTTTAAATATTCAAAAACTTCCATCATCCAATCATGTGCAAGCAAAGATGTCTGTTTTTCTTATTTTCCATGCATGTGATTGGATATTCTTTGCAAAGTGAAGCTTTACCTCATTTACTAAACTCTGGAGTAACTGCACTTTGCAAAGTGCACAGTCTATTTGCCTTTAGTAAATGAACCCCAATGTGTCATTATGTTTCATTCATCTGCAGATCAAAGGGATCAACTTTGATCTACAGATAATGTTAAAGCAACCTGACAAGTAAAAAAAAAAAAAATAATAATAATATATATATATATATATATATATACACATATATATACACACACAGGTGCATCTCATAAAATTAGAATATTATCAGCAAATGTATTTATTTCAGTAATTCAATCCAAAAAGTGAAACTCATATTTTATATAGATGTGTTACTCACAGAGTGATATATTTCAAGCATTTCTTTCTTTTAGTTTTGATGATTATGGCTTACAGCTAGTGAAAACCCAAAATTCAGTATCTCAGAAAATTAAAATATTACACAAGACCAATGAAAAAAAAAAAGTAGTATTTTTAATACAGAAATGTAGGCTTATTGAAAAGTATGTCCATGTACAGTATAGTATGCACTATACCAATACTTTGTCGGGACTCCTTTTGCATGAATTACTGTATCAATGCGGCGTGGCATGGAGGCAATCAGCCTGTGGAACTGCTGAGGTGTTATGGAAGCCCAGGTTGCTTTGATAGTGGCCTTCAACTCATCAGCATTGCTGGGTCTGGCGTCTCCCATCTTTCTCTTTACAATACCCCACAGAGTCTCTATGGGGTTTATGTCAGGCGAGTTTGCTGGCCAATCAAGTACAGTGATACCATGATCATGATCATTAAACCAGGTATTGGTACTTTTTGCAGTGTGGGCAGGTGCTAAGTCCTGTTGGAAAATAACATTCAAAACTCTAGACAATATGCCAACTGAATAGCACCACATCCCTTAAGTTAGATAGCAAGCATGGGAAATTGCGGGACTTTAAAGCTGCGTGTATAATGAATCATCAAAGGGATATATTAAAAGTTGTGAATTTTATTAAATATCATAAAATAAGTGTCTAATGCATAACAACAGTACAGCATTTGAGACTCAAACAGCATCGTCTTTGTGGATACAGCATGTTGGTACAATTCCTGACGTGTTTCGCCTAAAAATAAAGGCTTTTTCAAGGAATGCTGTCCACTAGGATAACAGAGCCTTCTAGATAAAATAAAACATAATTATAAGTATAATAGCATTGTACTGTATAAATCAATATAAAGAAGAAAAAATAACATAATGCGTACATCAATTTCATATACATACATAAATTACATTGATTGGGTGCATACATTTATTTATAGTTATCATGCATGTTTGTGTATGTGAGCTCCCACTTACCCTGTACTGTAATGTTGATAAAACGAACACACGCTTGATAAAAGTCAGAAAAAAGCAAGGAAAAAGCGACCGGAACTGCAAGGTCAGATAGACTGCTGGTAATCACAGGAGGCATCAAGGAGCCAACTAGAAATATTTGCATAAAATATATATCAAGTAGACTACAAATATGAGACGTAACACCTTAGTAGACACCACCACAAACGTTAGATAAAAACTAAAAAGGTCTACGGCGAAACAAATAGGGAAACCCTGCACATAGGCACCCGTGGAGTATATAACGTCCCGTCAGAGACGTTCATAAACAAAAATAATATGAGGAGATGAACTTCGAGACCATCGAGGGGAATACAATATAACTATATATAAAATACGTTTATAAAGATCAACCGAGGAACTACGGAGGACACTAATGGTCGTCAGATAGACTGGAACGTCAAGGCCAGCGAAAAAGGAACGAAAAAAGACTGAAAATA
>BLSH010267196.1:382450-393364 GCA_018402905.1 Glandirana rugosa | reverse complement strand
CCCCCCCCCCCCCAGTTAGGAATTGTTTACATGCGTTAAATAGGTCACACTGAGTATGTTTTGAACTTAAGCTGCCTCTGAAGCTGAGGCAGATATTCAATATTTGTCACGAAAATAGGTATACCTTTGTAACTAGCTTGGTGTATACCTTACCTTGTGTAATGCACTTGTTGGTTCTATAAAGGAATTACAAAAAAAAGAAGGCATTACATATGGTGCAGTGATATATAGTAGAAGTAGCAGCAATAAGGCTGGTAAATATTGTCAAGGTAACAAAAACTGGTGTGGTATAACACCTACTAGACAAGAACATTCAAACCTCTACACAATACGCCAACTGAATAGCACCACATCCCTTAAAAGTTATGGCGAGCATGGGAAATTGCGGGACTTTAAAGGTGCATGTATAATGAATCATCAAAGGGATATATTAAAAGTTATACATTTTATTAAATATTATAAAAGAAGTGTGTAATGCATAACAACAGTACAGTATTTGAGACTCAAACAGTATCGTCTTTGTGGATACAGCATGGTGGTACAATTCCCGACATGTTTTGCCTAAAAATAAAGGCTTTTTCAAGGGATGCTGTCCACTAGGATAACAGAGCCTACTAGATAAAAGAAAACATAATTATAAGTATATTTGCATTGTACTGTATAAATCAATATAAAGGAGAAAAAAACCCAAAAAACAACATAATGTGTACATCAATTACATTAACTGGGTACATAAATGTATTTATAGTTATCACGTATGTTTATGTATGTTGCCAAGAGCTCTCATAGGAACCGCAGGGTCAGATGGACTGTTGGCAATCACAGGAGGCTTCAAGGAGCCAACTAGAAATATTTGCATAAAATATATATCAATATAACATAAGGGGAGCTACCAGAGCTTCAAGTAGAGGAGTGTAATACAAATAGACACTTACAGACTGCCCTGCAATATATGAGGTACTCAAGGATACACGTCCCAAAGGGATAAACAAAGCGGCATCAGGAAAAATCAAAAATAGATTGCAAACACCACCGCAGATGATTTCAAAGTACAGAGTATAAACATCAACAGATGCTTTTGATGACACAGCACCATAAACAAAGTCCACGCTATGTTGATAGCCATTGAGAAACAATGGAGGAATAAAGAGATTTGGCTTGCTTGGTTTGGCTCCTTGATGATTGCCAGCAGTCCATCTAACCCTGCAGTTCTGGACGCTTTTTCCTGCACTTATATCAAATGTGTTAGTTCTAAAAATGACAATCTACAGCGCTAGCCTCCTCTTGTGTTGTGTACCTTGTGACTTATTTATGTGAGCACCTGCTGTAATCAAAGAAACATGCTGCTGTGTGCATGCTCACTTTAACTGCACATGCTCCATTTGTATACCTTATTAAACAAATTGCTTGAAATTGAGGTACACGTTTTTTTTTCTTCTTCAAATTGAGGTACACGTATGTTTTTTTTTTTCTTCTTCTTTATATTGATTTATACAATACAATGCAATTATACTTATAATTATGTTTTCTTTTATATAGAAGGCTCTGCTATCCTAGTGGACAGCATCCCTTGAAAAAGCCTTTATTTTTATATGTCGGGAATTGTGCCAACATGCTGTATCCACAAAGACGATACTGTTTGAGTCTCAAATGCTGTACTGTTGTTATGCATTACACACTTCTTTTATGATATTGAATAAAATGTCTAACTTTTAATATATCCCTTTGATGATTCATTATACATGCACCTAAAGTCCCGCAATTTTCCATGCTCACTATACTGCTGGAAGATGAAATCAGCATCTCCATAAAGCTGGTCAGCAGGGGGAAGCATGAAGTGCTTTAGAATTTCCTGGTAGAGGGCTGCTCTGACTTTGGACTTGATAAAACACAATGGACCAACACCAGCAGATGACATGTCTCCCAAATCATCACGGACTGTGGAAAATTTTGCATATCATGGTCCCAGAGTTTGGAGGAAGAGTGGAGAGGCACAGAATCCAAGTTGCATGAGGTCCAGTGTGAAGTTTCCACAGTCAGTGATTATTTGGGGAGCCATGTCATCTGCTGGTGTTGGTCCACTGTGTTTTATCAAGCCCAATGTCAGCGCAGCCCTCTACCAGGAAATTCTAGAGCACTTCATGCTTGCACTGAAGTGCACTGGGCTTCCATAACACCTCAGCAGTGCCACAGGCTGATCGCCTCCATGCCAATGCAATAATTCATGCAAAAGAAGCCCCGACCAAGTATTGGTAAAGTGCATACTATACTGTACATGGAAATGCTTTTCAGTAAGCCAACATTTCTGTATTAAAATTGTTTTTTTTAATTATGTAATATTCTAATTTTCTAACACTGCTCAAAAAAAAAAAGTGTGTTTTGTTTTTTTTTTGTGTTTTTATTGTCCAAGGATTGCAAAAAGGAATCATTGTTGCTAGACAATATCACGAAAAAGGGATTTTATTATAACTTACCGTAAAATCCTTTTTTTTTAGTTCACTGACAGACGCAGCCCTTCTTATGACACATGGGTTATGCTCATATCACGAGGAGTAGACTAGGCAAAAATAAAACAAAAGCATAGGTTGGCCCCTCCCAGGGGGCCATCCTCACCTTAACATATAACCCCCTGCTAGACAATAGCATATCAGTTCGTAACAAGCCGTACAAACTCAACAGAGGGGTGAGTGCTGCGTCTGTCAGTGAACTCAGAGAAAAGGATTTTACGCTAAGTTATAATAAAATCCCTTTTACTCTTACGTTCACTGACAGACGCAGCCCTTCTTATGACACGTGGGGATGTCCCAAAGCTGTGCCAATCAAGAGGGGTGGGCAAACTATAACAACTGTACCCAACAAAAAAAGCCCGCTCAGGCGGCGCCAGTCGTGCCTACACTGCCGCTTGTAATACTTTGTGGCCAAAGGCAGCATCCGCAGATGCTGAAACATCAACCTCGTAAAACTTAGTAAACATGTGCACTGAGGCCCATGTAGCCACTTTACACACCTGAGACACCGAGGCCTGGTGTCTACCACCCCAGATGCGTCCCCACTAACAGGCCCCCACCGGCCGGCTACCTTAGAAGCTGCCCAGGTGCCCACTCTCCGCACCCCTAGGACGGAAGAGGGGTCCACTCACCAATCCGACGGGCACAGCGGATAGCCACCCGGAACAGACTTCCCTCCCCACGGAGAGGAATGCTGCTGGCCAGGCCACTGGACAGGAACAGAACCAGTCACTGGGCTCTAGTGGGATTAGCCACTGGCCGCTAACCGGAACGGGCGCTATGCGGCGTGCCCCCGCTAAGGGTAGCTCGCTCAGACATTGGCCAGACTGGGGAAAGTATTTGGATTCTAGATATCCTCTATACCACCAGCTGGCTTCTTGATAGTAGTCTTCATCATAAAAAACCTCAGAATACCGCAGATCCCATAGGGAACCAGGTCTACTCCTTGCACTAGGCAATTAAAAACTGATTTGCTATTGTCTAGCAGGGGGTTATATGCTAAGGTGAGGACGGCCCCCTAGGAGGGGCCAACCTATGCTTTTGTTTTATTTTTGCCTAGTCTACTCCTAGTGATATGCGCATAAGCCACGTGTCATAAGAAGGGCTGCGTCTGTCAGTGAACGTAAGAGTAAGAAAGCCCTGTTTGTCCTTAACCACTTCAATACTGGCCACTTTCCTGCCCAGGTCAATTTCCAGCTTTCAGCGCAGTCGCACTTTGAATGACAATTGCACAGTCATTCAATGCCGTCCCCAAACAAACTTTTTATATATTTTTTTTTTTTTAGACAGAGCTTTCCTTTGATGGTATTTAATCACCACTGAGTTTTTTATTTTTTGCTAAACAAATGAAAAAAAAAACAAAAAAGAAGTTTTTCTTAGCGTCTGTTACAAAATTTTGTAAATAAGTAATGTTTCTCCTTCACTGATGTGCGCTGATGAGGTGGCACTGAAGGGGAGGCACAAATATGCAGCACTGTTGGGCACTGATAGGTGGCACTGGTATGCGGCACTGATAGGCATCACTGATGAGGAGGCACTGACAGGCATCACGGATGGCCACTTACAGGAAGCACTGATGGACACTAATTGGCATCAATGATGGATGGGCACTGATTGGCACCACTGGTTGGCATCACTGGTGGACACACGTGGGCATCGCTGATGGGGATGCACTGATAATCAATGCACTGATTATCAGCACAGATTCCCCCTGTAAGGAGAGCCACTTATCGGCTCGCTTCTACTTACGCCCTGTCAACACGAGTAGAGAAATGGCAATAACTGGAGACCATGGATTGTAATCATTCGATCTACGTGCCAGCTAGGCTGTGCTCCTCTACCCTGGGAGTGCTCAGATCTCCTGATACTGAACAGGTGACTGTCATTGACTGCAATTTCCCTGTGTAGTCTGCAGGACTGGCAGTCATTCCCCAGCTGCAATATATTCAGTTATACCATCCAGATCAAATATATGCAGGCTTGACCAAGGCAAAGGCAGGAGGGCTTCCTTTCAGAGGCTTCCATTCGTAACAGAAATGTTTACATTGTCATCACATGATACGCCAGCCTCTCAGAATGGCCAGGTACTAAGATCTGCAAGCCGCTGTGTCCAGCAAATGGTGACATACATGTACATGATCCAGCCTGCCAGTGCCATACATTTACTGCGGGTGGAGCGGGAACTAGTTGACATGAAAAGAAAACATTTTTTGAAGTTGTGACATTGTAGAAGTGAAAGATAAGTTTTGTTCCTAGGTCAAAATAAAACAGGGAGGTCCTTCACACTGGTGAAGATCAGTTAGGTATATAAAAGCAACAGTGATTGTCTCAGATGTCCTCTTGTGGAACATAAACAAGGGTGCCTGAAATTCACAACAGAAGGGAGGGAGGAGAGAAAGTGGTTGATATGAGTCTTATGTATCCTTTGATCATTCCCAACTTTTGTGCGTAATTTTTTTTCTTGTTTCAGCCAGTGATCAGGAGAAACATTTGCATGGTGACAGACACACAGAATTTCAGTTTTTGTAGAATACCAATCTTATGCCTCTTAGCCTACAGTGGCTGCCACAGGGATTCTAAAAGCCCTAAACCAGTAAGTGCTCAATGATTAGCATTTCTGGGTTCGGTCCAAGCAGAAGAGTCTGGGGAACGGAAGTTTCTATTTCTCCTCCTGATCTCCTTTCTCTAAAACTGCCAAAACATTTCCAATTATGGGTTCAGACTCCCGCCAGGCTCTAGGCACCTTCCTGTGTCAAAGAGAGGGATGTTCAGGTGTATGCCAGACAGCATGATAACCTTAAAAATGCAAGTGCTATGGTGACAACGGTGAATGGTGAAACCAGGTATCCAAAAGGCCATATCCTCTGTCAGCAGAACATCCAGATTACTAAAATGAATTAAACATATATATTTAATAACTTTTCAGAGGCTATATGAGTCCTTTCATCAAACCACAGTTACTTGATGAAGGGAGCCTTATAGTGACTCTAAACCATTGCTATACAGATGTGAATATGAATTAATTGTAGTAGTCAAGATGGACTGCTGGTGACATGTTTTATAGACTTAGGCACCTTCCCAGTGTGCCTTCTGGGTGAAATGGCCCTGATTATACATGTGTCCAAATACATACATAAGCAACAGTTGCATAGTTGAAAATTCAGTTACTGGTAAATCCTTGTTTTCTAAGAATTGAACCACATATGCAAGGGGGTTGGTTCATAGGGTTTTTCAGGGGCGCTTTACCTGGGCGTTGGAAGTAGTAAAGTCTTCTGTAAGATTTTGAAAGGCCTTGTAAAGGCTGGGCAATTGGGCAGGCACTGTTGATGATAAGAAGTCCCCCGGTGGACTTGGGGCCCAAGCAGAGTTTGAGACCTCCAGAAAAGAGATGGGCTTTATGCGCAGAGCTGAAACATCAACTTTGTAAAACTTAGCAAAAAGTGTGCACCGAGGCCCATGTAGCCGCCTTGCACACTTGAGACACCGAGGCTTGGTGTCTGGAAGCCCAGGAAGTGCTAATCGCCCTGGTTGAATGAGCCGTGACCGGAAAAGGGGGTTCTTGGCCCCAAACAGTCTACGCTTGGGTCACCGTCTGTCTGAATCCAACGGGATATAGTAGCTGATGAGGCCGCCAAACCCTTGCGCGGTCCTTCCGTCAGTACAAACAAAGCATCAGACTTCCGAAAAGAAGCTGTAGCCGACAACATCCAAAGAGTGCAAAGCAATCTCCTTAAGATGAGACGGGTGTAGACACAATGAAGGGAGAACAATGTCTTCATTAATGTGAAAAGAGAAAAACACCTTCAGTAGAAACGAAGGAGAAGGGCGCAGCACCGCCTTATCCTATGAAGGACCAAGTAGGGAGACCTACAAGACAGGGCTGCCAACTAGCGGATGTGATGACCACCAAAAAGGCCACCTTCTGTGACAACAATGGTAAGGGAATGTCCCTGATCCTCTCATATGGTGGTTTCTGTAGTACAGATAGTACTAAATTCAAATCCCACGGTGCCAAGGGCGACCGTACCTGAGGAGCCACATGGGGTACACCCTGTACAAATGCCCGGATCAAGGAATGCGTCGCTAACGGACGCTGAAAAAAGATTTCCAAAAGCCGAAACCTGGCCTTTGAGCGTACTCAAAGCCAATTTGTTATCCAGGCCTTGCTGTAAGAAAACCAGCACCCCAGCTATGGCGAAAGAGCGGGGGTCCCAACCCCCCCCGCCTCACACCAGGCAATATAAGCCTTGTGGTGTGATGATATATCTTGCGTGAAGTACACTTGCACGCCTTAGGCATGGTAGGGATCACGGAGTCAGAGACGCCCCTATCCCTCAGCACCTGGGAGTCAATAGCCAAGCCGTCAAAGCCAGTGAGGGTAAAGCAGGTTGCAGGATGGGTCCCTGCATACCAAGGGCGCCGAGGCCAATCCGAAGCCACCAGGATTGTCGGGATCCCCTCCGCTTCTATCCTGCGCGGATAGAAGCCGCGGTAGATTGAGGGGAGGGAAGGCGTACAGAAGCCGGTACCGAACCAAAGGTGCTACCCGTGCGTCCGTGGCAGCCCGCCAACGGATCCCTTGTTCTGCACACGAAGGTCCGCACCTTGTAATTGAACCTGGACGCCAATAAGTCCACGTCTGGTGTGCCCCACCTGGGGCAAATCTGGTGGAACACCTCTGGATGTAGGGACCATTCCCCCTGATCCAGTATCTGGTGACTGAGAAAGTCCGCCTGCCAATTTTCTACGCCCGGAATGTAAATGGCGGAGATTGCCGGCACGTGAAGTTCTGCCTACCTCAGAAAGAGGGCCGCTTCCGCAGCTGCTGCCGAGCTCCTTGTTCCGCCCTGATGGTTCACATACGCCACTACTGTGGCGCTGTCTGACTGAATCCGAACCGGGAGGCCGCGCAGCCTTGCCGACCAGTGGGAGAGACAGAGCCTGATCGCCTTCAACTGCAGCACATTTTATCGGAAGGCGAGATTCCTGCGCTCACCAACGGCCCTGAGCAGACAACTGCCCCAGGACCCCTCCCCAGCCCGATAGGCTGGCGTCCGTCGTGACTAACGACCAATTTAAGGGGAGAAACGACTTCCCCAGAGCCCGAAGCCACCAGGTCAACGACCCCCTGGTCTGATGATCCAATTTGATCAGCTGGTCCAGGGACAACGGAGACTTGTCCCATCGTAACAGGATCGCTCACTGTAGGAGCCGAGTGTGACTCTTGGCGTAAAGTATCGCCTCAAAAGCCGAGACCATGAGCCCCAATACCAGCATACAGAACCGCAAGGAGGACCACAGACGTGACAGCAGGGTTCGCACTGCTGCTTGCAACGTCAGCAACTTGGCCGGAGGTAGGAACACCATCGCCAGCTGTGTCCAATATCAGGCCCATATACTATAGGCGACAGGACAGGGTGGGTGACGACTTCTGTAGGTTCATCAACCAGCCGAAATCTCGCAGGGGCAGGGAGGTCAGTGTGATAGCAACATTGTCTTCCAGAGCCGGAATCAACTCTGCTCGCAGAAGTAGATCGTCCAGGTATGCTACCACAGCAATGCCTCTCTGTCTCAGTAGAGCCAGCAACGGAGCCAACAACTTGGTGAAGACCCGTGGGGCAGAGGCCAGACCGAAAGGGGAGTGCCACGAATTGATAATGCAGGTCCCCTACCGCAAAGCGCAGGAAGCGCTGATGCCGGAGGCAAATGGGAACATGCAGATAAGCGTCCCTGATATCCAGGGATGCCATGAAGACCCCTTGGTGAAGGGCGGCCACGACCGAATGGACTGATTCCATCCTGAATTTGCGCGCTTTCACAAAATGATTTAGCGCTATTAGGTCCAGAACTGGCCTGACCCCGCCCTTTTTGGGCACCACAAGCGGATTGATAGAAGCCACGGAACCTCTCCACGGAGGGGCCGGCACAATCACTCCGTGTTCGGACAGCCCCTAAGAGAGCTTCCCGACGCCCCGGTGGAAGCCTCAGGTTCGAAGGGAAGAACCTGTCTGGAGGTAGAGTGCTGAACTCTAACCTGTCCTCGGAGGACACCACTTCCCGTACCCACCGGTCGGAAATGTGAGCAGTCCACCTGTCTGTGAACCCCAGAAGTCGGCCCCCCACCCGAGAGTCGGGCGGGGGCAACCCATATGCGGAGGAGGATCCGTCCTCAGTCTTTTTGGGCTTGCGCTGCCAGGGACGCTTACTGGACCCTGAGGCAGACTTGCCAGACCTTGAGCCCTTGCCCGCTGAACCGAGCGCATGACAAAAACCGCTTCTGGGCCGAGGATGAAGGACCCTGTTTATGACGGTAGTCCCGCTGCTTGGGTTCCGGAAGAAAGGTACTCTTCCCCGGTGAAATCCTTAATGATTTCATCCAATTGCGCTCCGAAAAGCCGACCACCCTGAAAAGGAAGGTCCGTGAGGCCCTTTTTGGACGCGGTCACCCGACCAACGCCGCAACCACAGCAACCGTCTGATAATGACTGCAAAAACAGACATCTTCGACAGCATGGGGAGCGGGTCCAAGGCTGCGTCACACAGGTAGCGGAGACCCTGTATCAGATGTTCAGCCCATTGCAAGGCCTCAGGGGAGCACCTGCAGCCCAAATCACTGTGCAATTCTGTCGTACATTCCGTAAGTGACTGTGCCGCCATGGCCGACGCCAGAGCTGGCCTCATGGCTGTCCCCGCCACCAAGAACAAAGCCTTGGATACCGCCTCCGTCCGCCTATCGGCCGGATCTTTAAAAGATGGAGACCCTTCCAAGGGAATGGTCATCGCCTTATTCAGGCGAGCCACCGGGGGGTCCACTGTGGGGGATGCCCACTTCTGCAAAAAAACTGTCCTCAAAGGGATAGCGCACAGAGAAATGTTTGGGCAGTGACAAGGAATTCTGCAGACGCTGCCATTCCCTATACACAAAATGGTCAAAAATTTGGACATAAGGATATGCCTTAGGGGTCCGTGAAGGCTGAAAGGACCCACAAGCATAAGCAGTCTCCTGCGACTCCCCGGCTTGGTCCAGCCGCAATGACTCACAGACATCGGTGATCATGGAGGCCACCAGCACCCTTTTGCGCGCCATCGAGGCCCCCTGGTCTTCCTCACCGTCCGAGGGTGCCAGTTCACCATCTGAGCGCTCCACGGGGGTCCCTGTGACCACAGAGGCCCCTTCTGGTTCAGGTTCCTCCTCAGAGGAAGGAGGTGGACACTATATAGTCACCCCCTTGGCACGGCTTGGTACCCCCCGGGCGAAAAACTCCCCAGGAATGGAAGTTAACTGGTCCAGGGGAACCAGAGGTCCCAGCGCAGCTTGCGCTTCTGCGGACCCCTCCGGAGAAGAACCCGCAGGTTCGGCCGCCATTTTACCTCCGGAACTCTTTCAGGGCCTATGGGCCATGACACCCCACAATGCTGCCCCACCAAACTGCCCCACAGAGCGACCAGGGTATGCCCAGGAGGACTCTGCACCGACGCCACCGACACCGCAGGGAAAGTCAGCCATACCTGCTGTTCTGTATGCCCCTCTTAGCCACCGTAGGTGTGCTATCCGCCACTGCCAATTTTTGCTGCCACTGCCGCTGTGTGTGCACCACTGATTCAGGAAGAAAAAAACAGCGCTGACACGCACGATTTCCAATAGTAAGGCACACCAAAGATGGCCACCGAGCGGTCACAAGAGGCCAAAAGCACAAGCTAAAAAGGCCGCGACTATGGCAAAATGGCCGCCGCGTGGTCACTAGAGGCCAAAACATCCATTAAAATGGCCGCGGCTATGGCAAAATGAAGGGAAAATGGTGGCGGCACACCGCCGCATGGCTGCGAAAAAGCGCCGCATGTCGGTATAGTAGTGCGGGGGGTGCGGCGCGGGAGCGGGGAAATAGTAAAGGAACCTTGACCCCATGACCCTCCACCGGACTTACGGTACCGCCAGTCGCCCCCCCTCCGCACCCCAGAGGGGGAGGGTGTCACTCACTATTCCCGACGGGCGCAGCGGGTAACCACCCGGTAGCAGACCTTCCTCCCCCAGGTAGGGAGGGATTCTGCCGGCCAGAACACCCCTGGACGCGAGCGCAGCCCGGTCACTTGGACGTAACTGGGGTTCACCCACTGGCCCCACGCACGGAACGGGTAAGATGCGAGGGAATACCCTAGACGCCAAGGGGTAAAAAAGAAGAAAAAAGAAAAGAGTTCGATAGACTACTTCTGACGATAGTTCATCGGCCGACCCCGTATCTCCTCTGGAACTTAGGACTTTAAAGGGGTCGTGCCGGCTGCCTACGCTCGATGGGAATCGAAATCACCCCAGACGGCGTAGAATGGGCAAGGCACGCACCCCGGTCACCCACTTGGGGTCAATGCAGGTTCACTGGCCCGACGCGAGCGCAGGTCCCCACAAGACCGG
>BLSH010267196.1:364179-382440 GCA_018402905.1 Glandirana rugosa | reverse complement strand
AGCGGGTAACCACCCGGTAGCAGACCTTCCTCCCCCAGGTAGGGAGGGATTCTGCCGGCCAGAACACCCCTGGACGCGAGCGCAGCCCGGTCACTTGGACGTAACTGGGGTTCACCCACTGGCCCCACGCACGGAACGGGTAAGATGCGGCAGACCCCACTAAAGCTAAGGGTAGCTCGCATCCGTCGGCCGTGCTGGGGAAATTTCAGGATTCAAGGTCTCCTCTATGCCCCAGCCGGCTACTTGATAGCAGTCTTCATCAGATAGCTTGAGAAAAGAAAAAAGAAGAAAAAATGGGGAACCGCAGATCCCATAAGGGAGCCAGGTCTAACTCGGATATCTCTAAAACTGATATGCTATCCAGAGCTGGGGGGTTATATGCTGGAGTGAGGACGGCCCCCTGGGGGGGGGGGGTCAGCTTGCTTTTTTCTTTTTGCCTAGTCTACTCCTAGTAGGATGTGCATAAACCCACTTATCAATGAGAAGGCTGCGTCTGTCAGTGAACGTAAGAGAAGTATAAATAAAATCAGCCCCAAATCTCTTTATAGATGCTGATGCACACACACGTAATGCAAGGTATTAAAAATCTGACCTCTACCTCACCTTATAGTAAGCCATGCACACGCCCATGATGCAAGATATATAAACAGTCTGGGGCTGCTCTGCAGGTATCTGAGATTTTATCTTATTATCTTACAACTAATACCTAATTTATACATCTTATCAATATTATATCTATCGTATCTATTTTGGTTTATCTTACCTAACCATCAATTTATTATTTATATCTACAGTATATACAGCATCTCACAAAAGTGAGTACACCCCTCGCATTTTTGTAAATATATTATATCTTTTCATGTGACAACACGGAAGAAATGACACCTTGCTACAATGTAAAGTAGTGAGTGTAAAGCTTGTATAACAGTGTACATTTTCTGTCCCCTCAAAATAACTCAACACATAGCCATTCATTTCTAAATCACTGGCAACAAAAGTGAGTACACCCCTAAGTGAAAATGTCCAAATTGGGCCCAATTAGCCATTATATCTCCCCGGCATCATGTGACTTGTTAGTGCTACAAGGTCTCAGGTGTGAATGGGGAGCAGGTATGTTAAAGTTGGTGTTATTGCTCTCACTCTCTCATACTGGTAACTGGAAGTTCAAAATGACACCTCATGGCAAAGAACTATCAGGATCTGAAAAAAAAAATTGTTGCTCTACATAAAGATGGCCTAGGCTATAAGAAGATTGCCAAGACCCAGAAACTGAGCTGCAGCACGGTGGCCAAGACCATACAGTAGCTTAACAGGACCGGCTCCACTCGGAACAGGCCTCTCCACGGTCGACCAAAGAAGATGAGTGCAAGTGCTCAGCGTCATATCCAGAGGTTGTCTTTAGGGAAATAGCCGTATTAGTGCTGCTAGCATTGCTGCAGAAGTTGAAGGGGTGGGGGGTCAGCCTGTTCGTGCTCAGACCATATGCCGCACACTGCATCAAATTGGTCTGCATTGCTGTCGTCCCAGAAGGAAGCCTCTTCTAAAGCACAAGAAAGCCCGCAAACAGTTTTCTGAAGACAAGCAGACTAAGGATTACTGGAACTATGTCCTGTTGTCTGATGAGACCAAGGTAAACTAATTTGGTTCAGATGGTGTCACGCGTGTGTGGCAGCAACCAGGTAAGGAATACAAAGACAAGTGTGTCTTGCCTAGTCAAGCATGGTGGTGGGAGTGTCATGGTCTGGAGCTGCATGAGTGCCGCCACGGGGGAGCTACAGTTCATTGAGGGAACCATGAATGCCAACATGTACTGTGACATACTGAAGCAGAGCATGATCCCCTTCCTTCGGAGACTGGGCCGCTGGGCAGTATTCCAACATAATGACCCCAAACACACCTCCAAGACGACCACTGCCTTGCTAAAGAAGGTGATGGACTGGCCAAGCATGTCTCCAGACCTAAACCCTATTGAGCATCTGTGGGGCATCCTCAAACAGAAGGTGGAAGAGCACAAGGTCTCTAACACCCACCAGCTCTGTGATTTCATCATGGAGTGGACGCCAGTGGCAACCTGTGCAGCTCTGGTGAACTTCATGCCCAAGAGGGTTAAGGCAGTGCTGGAAAATAATGATGGCCACACAAAATATTGACACTTTGTGCCCAATTTGGACATTTTCACATAGGGGTGTACTCACTTTTGTTGCCAGTGGTTTAGACATTAATGGCCATGTGTTCAGTTATTTTGAGTGGACAGCAAATTTACACTGTTAAACAAGCTGTACACTCACTACTTTACATTGTAACAAAGTGTAATTTCTTCAGTGTTGTCACATTGCCTGTCCATTTCCACCTGGACCGTTCTGCCAGACGGATGGCGAATGGATCCCCATCTGTCTCTTTTTAGTGGATAGACTCAGATGTCGGCAGTGTAAACGGACAGCCCTATTGAGAGCAATGGATGGCCCAATCTGATCCATCTAAAAAAACTGGCAGGTGGACCAGATCGGTCTGCCCTTGTGAAAGGGGCCTAAACCTCAAAGTTATCTTTCCAATTCCTCAGTCACCAAGAAAATACAGACACCAATAATAAATTTGTAACAGTTACTTCAATTCTAACACTTAAAGTTATCTCTCCTCCTAACGTGAAACCTTTCCTGAACCCTCAAACGTAACCTCCCAAATCGTAAATCCAACTGTAACTTAAAGTAGACCTTCAGTCTTTTTTATTAAGTGCCTTCTGTTTGTCATCGGGTGTAAGCTGCTGCATCTACCAGAACAGAATGGGCTTTGGCTTCGGGTGCCCTTAGTTAAAATGGCTGCTATCAGATAACAGGTCAGTGCTTTACTACTCAATCTTTGAAACACAGGCTATTTTTGCCTCCTACATGTATTTTTTTTTAAACTGCAGTTCCTCTTTAACCCTTAGCCTCCTTAGGCTAACTTGACCCCAATTTTTATCCTATATCCTGACTAATGCTCCAAGACATAAAAAATAGCTCTCAGAGGTAATAACACCATGGGGAGAAGTACCTGCAGCAGAACTAGATTCTATTTATCTTAAAGACATATAATATATGAAGCCTCAGGGTGAATCAAAAACCCAGAATCTACTCATAGCTAAAGTTGATTATGGGTACAGAGAAACTAACAATTTACTTAAAAATAAATTCACTTAAATAAAATGTTTAAAAACTCTTGGAAGGAAATGGAGTGAATATTAGTCCGTCAGCATGGAATGTACATTTGTGAAGATAACAGCTTTAGGCGCTCCATCATGTGAAACCTACTTTGAGGCTTTCTAGAAGTCGGGTCTGTCAAACGCCTGCTGAGATTCAAGAACATTAAATATTCCATGTTGTTTCCTGCACGGTTGCGTGTTGAAGATGAGGATCGCGCCATTTTCTTTGAAAAACCGGAAGATGCCATATCTTGGCTGGAGGGCAGAGCCACTGGCAGGAGAGCGCAGGATTGAGTGGGCCCACGGACTGCATCATTATCCCCTTTGACACAGTACCAGAGATTATCATACACCGTAATGGCAGCAGAGTTTCGCTGTCATGAAGGTACTATGTTGCTCGAGCAATCGGGGACCTCTCGATTATACCTTTTTCACTCCCCTTCTTTTGGCATAGATGCAGTTGTCCCCTGTGTCTGTCACTATACACTCACAGGCTCCAAGGAGCGCTCCCTGCACAGACTGCCTGTGAGGATGTGTCGAGGGAGAAGGTGAGACTTCTTTGCTTTTAATCCTTTGGCCCCCCCGCTACATAGTTCAATAAGTATCGTGTCTGCAGTACCTCACAGGACAAACGACAAAGGTCGCGTAATGTAACCTTATATACTTTACTGTTGTTAATTCCCTTTGTTAATCCTAAATAATTGAGGATTGTAATTGATTCGGAGTGATAGCAGTCCTATCATATGCTAATCACGTGCAGTGAAGATTCGCCCCCACTGCACTCCCAGAGAGAACTCGGACTATAAGTACGCTGCCCTAAAGTTTGGTTGGGGTCCCTTCCTAATATACATTCTAAGGTGTATGCACGCCAGCGTTTCCTGTACAACAATCTGCTGTGTTATGGTGTTATAGGTACCACCTTTGAGTTTCTCTATGGGACGATTACACCCGTCAATGGGGATGGCGTCTCCAGACGGACATCTTGGGTTGAAGTTCAGGGGTTATACCCGCACAAGTTGGGGATGGTGCCGGGTTGGGTGAGGGGAGGGGAACGTTCAAGTGCATGCACAGTACTCTAATGTTGTCCTTACAATATGGTTATCTTGTTTATTTTGCAATGTCTCACCTATTTATGCGATCATCAGCCCTGCCAGATATTGTCAATGTGTTTATAGCAAGAGGAAACTGCAGCTGCATGGGTTATGGACTCCCCCTGGCGGCAAGATCCAGTTCTATGCTCACTCTCTCCTTAAGTATACTTACAGAACAAACCATGTCTTCTGTTAAGCTCATGACATGGAACGTTAGGGGGGACAAAGTTAAAAGGATGGTGGTCCTTTCCTTTCTTAAAAAACAGGGAATAGGAGTTGCAGTCCTAACTGAAACGCATCTGGACGGCAACCTACACTTAGCCCTAAGATGCCCATGGATTGGATGGGCGTACCACTCAATCTACTCATCGCATGCCAGACGGGTGTCCATACTCATAGCCAAACATGTTCAATTTGAATTATATAATCTTATCATGGACCCTCAGGGGAGGTATGTGTTTTTACAGGCCAAAATTCAGGGGGAGCTGCTATTACTTATGGCCTTCTATGTTCCACCGCCATTCTCTAGTGGGGTGGTCACGGAGGGCTTACAGTTTATGGCCAAATACCCAATGTCCCGCGCTGTTTGGCTGGGAGATTTTAATTCTGTGCTGGATGTGGGCTTGGACAGGCTACAGCAGCCTGGCCGGGCCCATCCCTCTAGTGGCCAGACCAGATTTGCCAGGTTGATCTCCCAGTTTCACCTAGCTGATACATGGCGTACATCATCCCCACACCAAGGCATACTCCTGCTTCTCCTCGTCTCACAACACGATGTCTCGCATTGACTTTATCTTGCTATCCCAGGCATTGTTACCCAAATTACAAGAGGCTGCCTTTTGTCCGAGGCTACTATCAGACCACAGCCCTTATTGGGTTAGATTGGTTTTTCAGACACCTAAGCCTCTAACGAGATGGCGCTTAAATCCATTCTGGCTCTCACTTTTTTCAGAAAGAGAGGGGATCGAAGCCATCTGGAATCAATTCTTTGTGGATAATGAGCAGTCCTCGTCCATTATTAATGTATGGGAATCATTTAAACTACATGCTAAAGCTACCCCAACGACTCGTATTAATAGACTTAAAAATCAAACCACAGAGCATTTAGATGGAGAGCTGACAAAACTGACTGAGGTGGAACACCAATTTGAAATAGACCCCTCCCCAACTAATACATCCCGTCTCAAATTACAAGCCAGAACAGTGGATCAGTTACACTACGAAAAAGCTAATCAGAGAATTTTTTTTTCCAAGCAGAAAACTTTTGAGCACGGAGGAAAGGCGGGTAAGCTACTGGCATATATGGCTCATAATGAAGACAGACCCCCAATAGTGATATCCTTGCACGCCCCCTCAGGCACATATATTACTGACCCAATTGAGGTAGAGAAAACACAATACCCTTGTGCAACATTACAGGAGAATTTGGGACTTAGCCTCTCACAAACTAGATGTAGCCCAATATAATGAATATACCCCTATATGGCATAGCAAACACCTTCCAGAGCTTAGGCAGATACCTGATGCAGCGGAGTGGAGCAGACTGGGTATTTTCTATCTTTCTCACATATTTTCGGCAGGTACTCTTAAAACTTATGACAGGCTGAAGGAAGAATTCTCGCTCCCAAATCCTATGTTTTTCAGATTTCTTCAGATACGACATGCTATCCAGACCCAATTCCCCCAACAGATTCCAGATCTGGCCCCCAATCCCCTTATGGAAATGGTCAAATGCTCAGACCCGCAAAAATTGATATCCATCTTCTATAACATGCTAATTACCCCTGTATCAACGCAAAGGGCATAAAAGATCAAGGCGAGGTGGGAAAGACACTGTGGCAGTATAGAAGATGAAGATTGGGGAGAGGCCCTAGATACATGTAAAATGGTCTTGCCTAAACTGTCTGATAGGCTAACGCAGCTATATATTCTGCACCAAGCGTACCTCACACCACTCAGATTGCATAGATTTAACAGTGGAGGGTCTGATGTCTGTCTCCTTTGTAAACAAGAAACGGGGACTTTCTACCACCTCCTATGGGCGTGCGCGTATGTTCAGGGCTATTGGAGGCAGGTGGTGGCATTCCTCCATGATAATATGGGGTCACCTCTTACCCTGGACCCAAAATCGTGCCTGTTGGGCATTTTCCCGGACATAGACCTGGACAAATACAACAAAACCTTCTTACCTGAAACTGTATTCCTGGCACGGAAAAATATTGCTAAAAATGGATGAGACAAACACCACCAAAAATTTCTGAGTGGATAGGAGAAGTTAACGCCGCGCTTCTGTATAAAAAATGCATTTACATTCACAGAGGTTGTCCTAATAAGTATAATAAAATTTGGGACAGATGGCTGGCGGTATCGGACACATGCACATGATGAGAGAGACCCCAGGGGTGGTGATCTGGCAGAGACAGACAAGAGCCATGAGGTTTAAAACTATTTTATTGAGACTGGCATACAGACACTATATTTTTTGCAACAAGAAATGGCGATGTGTGGAGGGCATATGTAACCATTGTATGGTAATATGGGTGAATTTTGTACGCTGTGCACTGGATTTACCTGTTTGTTTTTTTTGACAATAAAAGTTGTTAATTAAAAAAAGAAGAAGTCGGGTCTGTCCTTGTAGGATTCATGTGGTATGGATTTTGTGTTGAATGGAATTTCCAAGTGTAAATGACATACAAGATCTTTCAAATGATGGTCCAAGCCAAAAACTGGAAAAGCCGACGACTGACAGCAGATGGACGATTCTCAGGTTGCAATTGCAAACAGCACAATACTGAAGGAATACCAGTCCATGGCTGCACTGTACAGCTTCCATATTAAGTACTGCTAAGAAAAGAGAGATAAGTCTTGTGACCTGTACCATATTACAAAGAATATCATAGCAGACACCAACTACAATACAGAAACTATTATGCAAGTACAACATAGCTGTCTGATATCTCTGATTACCAAGTACTCTCCTTGATAAGTTTGAGCTGAGGCATGTTTGGATACTAGTCCGAACCCACTTGAACTATCCTGACAGGAAGCAGTCTTCGCGGAGCACCAATCATAGGCGACCAAAACATTCCCTGCCCTGAAGCTGCATGTTATAAAAAGGGGTGTATAGACGTGAGGTTGGGGGGTGGAGAATGCCTCAGCCGCCTAGGATTTGAAGTCCGCAGTGACTGTTTCTTGTCGGGCAGCTCAGGCAGGTCCAGACTAATATTCAAATATGCCTAAGGTCATCCCTAGTTCTTGATACAGAAGATTTGTCCTGGAAATATCCCTGAACTTTAGATGTGTTCAAATCTATTACAAAGCCCACTTTTTATAAATGTTACAGTTAGAAAAAGTTCTTTAATTTTTTTTTGTTAAAAATGTAATTGAACAAGATTTAGATGAAAAAAAAAATAGTTAAAGCGTTTGTTAACCCAAAAAAAACCCCACAATGCTGCTCCTCTCCCTTTAATGGGCAATTAGCAGCATGTTGCTTTTTAAATTATCCCTCTGTATCTCCTACAATATCTGTTTGATAATGCCAGGTCCTGATTTCCCCTTGAGTGCAGACTCCCATAATCATATTAACTGATCCTGAGAGACCATAGTCTGTGCAGTCTGTGTCACTTGCAGCTCTCCTATTCTCTTGTGCCTTTCTTCAGCTCCCCCCTCCTTTCCCTCCCTCTTCCAGTTAACACGTAGTCTCTCTCCTCTCTGCTCTCATAATTAACTTTAAAAGCTCCCATCTCCTCTGTATTAGAACAAGAAGTCCCCCTGTGTCCATGTTATATCAGAAATATGCTTATGTTATAACACAGGCACAGGGAACTTATTGTTGTAATAGAGAGGGGGTGGGGGCATTTTATACAAGTGGCTTAACAACTACTTTAAAGGAGCTCTCTGGTAACAGATGATGCACTCCTAATCATACATATACAAACAGTGCTGACATAGGTAGCAAAACTAACACGACTTACCCTTGGGGCAGCATAACTGAGGGTCCCTGCAATGTCCCCTCAAAACTTGTCCATTGCTTGCCCAAAATCTGCAATTCTATTGTGGCCATCTTTCCAGAATCTTTCAATTCCTGTAGATAGTTGGGACACTGTAAAATTTACATGAAACAGAATGCAATTATTTGCAAATCTCATAAAACGCATATTTTATTCACAATATAAAATATATCAAATGTTTAAATTGAGAAATTGTACTAATTTAAGGAAAAAGGTAAGGTTATTTTGAAACTGATGGCAGCAACATGTCTCAATAAAGTTGTTACAGGGCAACAAAACGCTGGCAAATTAAGTGGCACTAACAAGGAAGAGCTGGAAGAACTTTTTGCAACGAAACAGGTTCATTGGCAACAGGTCAGTAACATGATTGGCAATAAAATGAGCATTCTGAGTGTCTCAGAAATAAAAATGGGCATAGGTTCACCAATCTGTGTCTAAATATTGTCAAAAAATTTCAGAATATTATTCCTCAATGGAAATTGCAAAGACTTTAAATATATCATGATCTACAGTACATATTACCAAAAGATTCCAAGAATCTGAACAAATCTGTGTGTACAAGAGACGAGGCCAAAACACCTTTCAACCCTTTTTGGAACTGGGGTTGTGTTAGAGCACATTCACACCAAAGCACTCCTATTTGATGCATTAAGGCATGCAGCATTTTTGAGTCACATGGTACCTTAATGTATGGAAGAGCATTTCCCCTCATTGTGATGTGCTGCAATGCATTCATGTAGGAGGAGCACTGCCTTGAAAATTGATTGGTAATGCACTAATGTGTGTGTAGCGCTACCCCCTTAGGAGCCGCTTGAGTTTGTTCAGTCCACTATTCTGCCCTTCAACCCCAATAATCCTCTCAGCCCCTACTGGCACACCTAGCAATAGGGTTAGTGGTAAAGTACAATTAATGAGACACCTTTTGAACAGTTTTAGCTCTCTCAGCTATACTCAATCAAGAGAAGAGACTTAAGAGGGGTATTAGTCAGCCAAGACCTGGATAAAAAGCCAAGACTCGGTTCAAATAGTTCTTAAAACAGTCAAATAATTTGCAACAATAAGAAAATAATACCATTGTACACAATAACAGACAATCAGTGAATGGATTTCTCAAGAAGGCTATTGGTTACTGTAAGTACCACCACTGCAAGCAATAAACACACGGGAAAGATAAAAACACTTAATTTTAAGAGAGCAAATTTTACAATGATGAGGGCTGCTCTCCAGGACTTAGACTGTGAGAGAATATTGGCATCGATGAACACAGAACAGAAATGGGAATTTTTAAAAAAAAAACTGTATGCGAACTCACTGCAAAGTATATTCCCATGGGCAATAAATTTAAAAGGCTAAAAAGAAAACATATGTGGCTCACGGCCAAAGTTAAAAAAGTTATAAATAAGAAAAGAGCATTTAAAAAATATAAGAATGAGGGAACACTATCATCTTTCAAATGTTACAAAGAATATAACAGAATATGTAAAAAGGAAATCAAGGATGCAAAAATTCACAACGAACGACAGATTACAAAAGATGTTAAGACAAACCCCAGAAAATTCTTCAAATATATTAATAGTAAAAAGGTCAGGTCTGAGCATGTAGGCCCTTTACAAAATAATCTAGAGTGCGTGACTGGGGACAAAGAGAAGGCAAATTTATTAAATACTTTCTTCAGCTCTGTGTATACAAAGGAGCATGGGGGAGCTCATGTCCACCTCGGGGGTGGTAGTGACACAGCCCCAAATGATCCACAATGGTTCAAATGTGAAATGGTCCAGAAGTATTTAGACAGAATAAAGGTAGATAAAGCACCTGGACCAGATGGCATCCATCCACGGATCCTAAAGGAATTGAGCTCTGTCATTTCAAAGCCATAGTATCTAATTTTTAGGGACTCCTTAATGACTGGAATAGTACCACTGGATTGGTGTAGGGCCAACGTGGTGCCCATATTTAAAAAGGGATCAAAGTCTTTACCAAGTAACTATAGACCTGTTCGTTTAACTTCTATAGCTGGGAAGATACTGGAGAGTTTAATAAAAGACCACATAGATGAGTTCTTGTTGGATAAAAATATTTTAAGCAACAGACAGCATGGATTCATGAAAGACAGAAGTTGTCAAACAAACCCGATTTCTTTTTATGAGGAGGTAAGTAAAACCTTGGACAGAGGGGTGGCTGTGGACATGGTATACTTGGATTTTGCGAAAGAGTTTGACACCATTCCCCACACACGGCTAATGTGTAAGGTAAAGTCTACAGGCTTGGAAAGATCAATTTGTAAATGGATAGAAAAGACCGAATTCAGAGAGTAGTGGTTAATGATTCTTATTCTGAATTGTCTAAGGTTATCAGTGGTGTACCCCAAGGTTCAGTGTTGGGACCCTTACTTTTCAATTTATTTATAAATGATATAGGGTCTGGGATTAAAAGTACCATTTCAGTGTTTGCAGATGACACCAAGCTATGCAGTGGAATAACGTCCTTGCAGGATGTCTCCAACTTACAAGCAGACCTCAATGCACTGTCTAATTGGGCGACTGTGGCAAATGAGGTTTAATGTTGATAAATGTAAAATTATGCACTTGGGGGCTAAGAATATGCATGCATCATACATAGTAGGGGGAGTACAACTGGAGGAATTCATAGTGGAGAAGGATCTGGGGGTTTTGGTAGATCATAAGCTTAATAATGGCATGCAATGCCAAGCTGCGGTTTCCAAAGCAAGCAAAATCCTTTCTTGTATTAAGAGAGGTATGGGCTCCAGAGATCGAGACAGTATTTTGCCCCTGTACAAATCATTAGTAAGACCTCATCTGGAATATGCAGTTCAGTTTTGGGCACCAGTTCTCAAAAAGGATATCGGGGAACTGGAGAAACTGCAGAGAAGGGCAACCAAACTAATAAGAGGCATGGAGGAGCTCAGCTATGAGGAAAGATTAGGGGATCTGAATGTATTCTCTCTTGAGAAGAGGAGATTAAGGGGGATATGATCAACATGTACAAATATATAAGTGGTCCATATAGTGAACTTGATGTTCAGTTATTTACTTTAAGGTCATCACAAAGGACAAGGGGGCACTCATTACATCTAGAGGGAAAAATGATTTCATCTTCAAATACAGAAAGGTTTCTTCACAGTAAGAGCTGTGAAAATGTGGAATAGACTCGCTCCAGAGGTGGTTTTGGCCAGCATTAGGTTGATTGCTTTAAAAAAAGGCCTGGATTCTTTAATGTAAATAATATAACTGGGTACTAACATTTTTAGGTAAAGTTGATCCAGGGTGAATCCGATTGCCTCTCGGGGAATCAGGAAGGAATTTTTGTCCCAGTTATATGGAAAATTGGATCACGCTTTGCTGGGGTTTTTTGCCTTCCTCTGGATCAACTGTGGGTGAAGGATTGCATATGGGATTATTTGTATGTATGTATGTATGTATGTATGTATGTATGTATGTATGTATGTATGTATATATATATATATATATATATAAATGTTTTTCTTTTTTTTTTTTGGTTGAACTAGATGGACTTGTGTCTTTTTTCAACCTGACTAACTATGCTAAAGGGGAACCCCAGGCTGGCCTATAATACCTTTAACCCTAGTGAGAGATGAGGTAATAAAGATACCAGAAACGTGTCCCCTTTAAGAGCAATAAGGTAACAGTGTTCGGAATACAAGGCCTTGTAAATGTCTTCACCGTCAGTTGGAGCTCATAGAAGACACAACATCTTCAGAGTCTAATGAAAGTAAGTCATTAGACAGCACAGAGGATTTGATATGGCAGTAACAGGTCCTCTTTGCACTTCCAAAAGTGCATATGTCGACATGACGTCGGTACATGCAAAACACTGCATATCTCCTGAACCGTGCAGGTTTGGGAGATATGCAGTGCACCTACAGGTAAGCTTTATTCTAGGCTTACCTGTAGGTTAAAGTGGTTGTCACAGGTTGACAACCACATTAAGAAGTCAGTGGGGCTATTTGGTGATAGGACTTCATGTCCCATAGTCCTCTGCAGCTGCTCCTCCTAGATTATCTCCCTCCTCCTGCCAATAGGGACACAGCAGAGAGAGCAGAGCAGGCTGATGCTTGTGTGAGCGCCGCTCGTCACTGCTGAGAAGGGGAGGAATCCCCGCAGGAACTGACAGACGCACTGTGTCAGTGTCCCTTTAATCTGGCAGTGGCCAGCTTGACAAGGTACCCGCTACATGTGTATGTCGCTTTGCAATGAATTTCATGATCAATACACAGGCCTCCAATCATAGGTGGCCAAGGAATTCCCTACCCTGCAGCTGCACGCTAAAAAAAAGGGGTGTATATGTGAAGCTGGGTGGGACGGGAAATGCCTTGGCCACCTACGCTTTGCATTCCGCAGTGACAGCTTCCTGATGGATAGCTCAGGCAGGTTCAGGCTATTCAAACATGCCTAAGGTCATCCCTAGTTCTTGATACAGAAGATTTGTCATCCTGGAAATATCCTTAAAGCGGTGTTCCGGTCAAAATTCAACATTTAAGACAAAAATACCTCTTTAAAAGTCATTCTTAGTGTATTATAATAAAGGTATGCTGTATACTGAGGTTTGTTTATCATGATAGCAGCATTGATTTCTTACCTTATAAAATTACAGCAGAGCGTGGCCATCTTCTGTGTGGGCTTCCTGTATTCCCTCCAGTCTCTCTTCCCATAATGCACCTACAAATCTCGGACATGCTCTGTGCTGTGTAATGGCTTGTGGGTCAGGTTTCCATAGCAATGGGAGGGTTAGAGGAAGTTCCCGCCCCTTAGCGAGGAGACAATAGGCATTTCCCGGCCATAGAATCGCATTCATTCCAAACAGGAAATGACGCAATGCGAGACGGCGCCTGGCCGGCCGGGGCCATCTTTAAAAAGGTTTTGCCAGTCCTTTGTTTTCATATGCTTGATTCCATGTGATCGTTTGTCTGGCATTCTTGAGGATTGGAGTTATAGAGGTCAATCAGCTCTGTTAGCAGAGCCTAGGGGGACAGCACAAGGGGGCAATAATGAAGGTGCAATTATGAGGGGGCAGAATGATGGAGGAAAATAAGGGGTCAGAATGACGGGGATATGACAATTATGATGTGGCAATGATGACGGGGCAATTATGATGTGGCAATGATGACGGGGGCAATTATGAGGGAGCAATTATAAAGGGGCAATTATTAGGGGGCAGAATGATGGGGCAATTATTATGTGGCAATAATGACGGGGCAATGATGAAGTGGCAGAATGACAGGGGCAATTATGAGGGGCAATTATGAGGAGGCAGAATGACGGGGGCAATTATGAGGGGCAATTATGATGTGGCAATGACGGCAGGGGCAATTATGAAGGGCAGAATGACGGGGGCAACTATGAGGGGGCAGAATGATGTGGGCAATTATGAGGGGGCAATTATGATGGGGCAAATATGAGGTGGCAATGATGACGGAGAAATTATGATGGGGCAATTATGAAGGGGCAGACTGACGGGGGCAATTATGATGTGGCAATGATGACGGGGGCAATTATGTGGGAGCAATTATGAGGAGGCAGAACGCTGGGGCAATTATGAGGGGCAATGATGACGGGGGCAATTATGAGGGGGCAGAATGACGGGGGCAATCATGATGGGGGCAATTATGAGGGGGCAAATATGAGGGGGCAGACTGTCGGGGGCAATTATGATGTGGCAATGATGACGGGGCAATTATGAGGGAGCAATTATGACGGGGGCAATGATGACGGGGCAATTCTGAGGGAGCAATTCTGAAGGGTCAATTATGAGGGGGTAGAATGACGGGGGCAATTATGATGTGGCAATGAAGAAGGGGCAATTATGAGGAGGCAGAATGACGGGGGCAATTATGAGGGGGCTGAATGGCAGGGCAATTATGATGATGGCAATAATAATAATTGACCCCTCACAATTGTCCTGTCATCATTGCCCCCTCATAATTGCCCCGTCATAATTGGCCCCATCATATTTGCCCCCTCATACTGCTCCATTATAATTGCCCCATCATACTGTCCCCATGATAAGGCTCCCATGATAATTTCCCCAGTCAAAATTGCCCCGGTCATAATTGCCCCATCATTCTGCCCCTGTCATAATTGCCCCATCACAATTGCCCTGTCATATTTGCCCCCTTATACTGCTCCATCATAATTGCCCCCATCATACTGTCCCCATGAAAAGGCTAAATGTGGGTGGAACTCCACTTTAAACTTTACATCTGTTAAATATATTACAAAACCCACATGTTCAACATGTTACAGTTAGAAAAATGTCTTTAATTTTTTTTTGTTAAAAAATGTAATTGAACAAGCTTTAGATAAAAAAAAATAAATAAATCGTTTTTCTACTGCCTAGCAACCACATGGTTAAGGGAGCTCTCTGGTAACAGATGATGCATTCCTACTCATACATATACAAATAGCACTGACATACAGTGGCGGTCCGTCCATTAGGGCGCATGGGTGCCGCCCCCTCTCACTTGCCACCCCCTCTATACCATGGATAGATTCATGCATAGCATGAATCTATCCATAGCCGCCCGTTACCACCCCCTCATTCATGCGGCTGGCCCCTTTGAGGTGCCGGCCGCATGAATTACCGCGGCGAGGGGTTTCCATGAAGCATCTCATTAGAGCCTTTCTAAGACTGAACCCCTCTCAGCCAATCAGGAAGCGCCGGTATGTTACCGGTTTCCTGATTGTCGGAGAAGACAGGCGATCCTATTGGTTGCCTTTCTGGGAGGAGAAGGAGGATGTCGTCGGAACACGGACAGCACACTCCCCGCGCTCGCCGGACTCTGCGCCTGCCTGCTCATAGATGGGGTAAGTGGGAGAACCTGTCAGTGCCGCAAACTCCGCGGCGGTGGGGGGGGGGGGGGTGTGGCTGCAATGCACCCCACTTGTGTTGTGTTAATGGCTGCAATGTACCCACCTGTGTTACTGGCTGCAATGTACGCCACCTGTGTTACTGGCTGCAATGTACGTCACCTGTGTTACTGGCTGCAATGTACGCCACCTGTGTTACTGGCTGCAATGTACCCCACCTGTGTTACTGGCTGCAATGTACCCCACCTGTGATGCTGAGCTGTATACTGTGTCCTGAGATGCTGAGCTGTATACTCTGTCCTGTGACGCCGAGCTGTATACTCTGTCCTGTGACTCCGAGCTGCATACTCTGTCCTGTGACGCTGAGCTGCATACTCTGTCCTGTGACGCCGAGCTGTATACTCTGTCCTGTGACGCCGAGCTGTATACTCTGTCCTGTGACGCCGAGCTGTATACTCTGTCCTGTGACGCCGAGCTGTATACGCCTGACACAATATGTGGAATACAGGGGATAGAGTGGGTGGATTCTATAAGGGGTGTGACTTATGAGAAGTAGGAGGGATCAAAAAGGAAGGGCAGGGCTTGGCACCCGCCCATCCTAAAACTTCACCAGCCACTGCCAACATAGGTAGCAAGACTAACATGACTTACCTTTGGGGCAGCATAACCAAGGGTCCCTACAATGTCCTCTCAAAGTTTGTTGTCCATTGCTTGCCCAAAGTCAGCAATTTTATTGTGGCCATCTTTGCAGAATCTTTAGATTCCTGTAGATAGTTGGGACACTGTGTAAAATCTACATGAAACATAATGCAATGATTTGCAAATCTCATAAAACGCATATTTTATTCAGAATAGAAAATAGAAAACATATCAAATGTTTAAACTGAAAAAATGTATCATTTTAAGGAAAAAAATAAGGTAATTTTGAAAGTGATGGCAGCAACATATCTGAAAAAAAGTTGGGACAGGGCAACAAAAAGCTGGCAAAGTAAGTGGTATTAACAAGGAAGAGCTAGAAGAACATTTTTCAACTAATCAGGTTCATTGGCAACAGGACAGTAACATGATTGGATATAAAACGAGCATCTTAGAGAGTCAGAGTGTCTCTGAAATAAAAATGGGCAGAGGTTCACCAATCTGTGAAAAGCCGTGTCTAAAAATTGTCAAAATTTCAGAAAATTGTTCATCAATGGAAATTGCAAATACTTTAAATATAGTATAATCTACAGTACATAATATCATCAAAAGATTCCAAGAATCTGAAGAAATCTGTGCTTACAAAAGACAAGGCCAAAACACCTTCCAACCGTTTTGGAATTGGGGGTTGTGTACGAGCACATTCACACCAATGCACTCCTATTTGGTGCATTAACGTATGCAGCATTTTTTGAATCACATGGTACCGCAGTGTATGGAAGAGCATTACCCCCTCATTGAAGTATGCTGCAATGCATTTGTGGTAGGAGGAGCACTGTCTTGAAAATTGATTGGTAATGCACCAATGTGTGTATGTCCCTTTGCAATGAATGATAAATACACAGACCTCCAATCATAGATGGCAAAGGAATTCCTTTCCCTGCAGCTGCAAAAAAAGGGGTGTTGTCAGGGATCCAGACGAGCGTTGCGATCGAACGGATTCAAACGAAGGTTCCCACGACCGCTCGGAGGCACGCACATGTACACATGCGCAGGGATGTTGTCAGGGCGCCAATAGCAGGATGACTCTAGAACCCAGAATCCGTCAGAGCAGGAGGGCTCTAGGACCCAGCATCTCTGCCAGCACATCACATGGGCCTTTAAAAGGAAGCCAGACTTTGGCTGAAATGCTGTCTGATCTGCAGCTTGTCAGTACCTGTACCTGCTTGCCCATTATCTGCTACCTGATTGACCCGGCTTGTTTGGACCACTCTGCCTTCTCCTATCCTGACCCGGCTTGTTTTGGACCCTGCTTACTTCTGCCTGCCTGATACCCGCTGCCGAACCCAGTTTGCCTCTTACCATTCTTCGCCTACCGATTCTGCTGCTCCGGAGAATTGTGTCGATGTCCCAATATTTATGGACCTGACTGTATTTACTGCTAAGAACCAAAATAGATATTCATCAACTGGTCCCGTCCATTCAAGTGTGAATATAAATAGGCCTGAAATAATTGCACAATGTATATATGATTTTACACCCCTTTCCTGCCCAGGACCAGTACAAATGTGTTATGTAGGGCTGGTGAACCTGATTAAATATACTTCACCACTCAGAAATTATTCAGAGTGGCCCAGGAGTCAGTGATATCTGCCGGACATTATATAGCTACCTGCTTTGCATTCAAACCTCCAACCACAGCATCTGGGAGAGGAAAGTCCCTCAGCACCAACTTCACATGTGCCTCTGAGGTGTCATATGACTGAATGTAAGCAATAAAGTACTGTGCTAGCAATCATAAAATAATAATGATTATTAGAATAGAGTGAACTTGGTCATTGCAGAGACCCACTACTAAATCCATAGTGCATTTGAAGAGTAATAAAAAATCCAAAGATGAATTAATAGAAAACAGTCCTCGTTCATATCTTGCAAGTAGGTATATAGGTGCAAATAATACGCAAATCCTCTTAGTGCCACCGTGCTTTGGGAAGTATTGTGAAAAAATCCCACCACCACGCTGTGATTACGCTTACCAAAGAGAGATGGTCTCTTATTACAGGAGACCGGAAGGAGCCTTTTTTATATCCACATAAGAACGTGCTGTCAGGGAGTATCCAGACCCCTACTGTTGTGTCTATGTCACAGGCAATCTTATCCCCATACCGGAATGTGGGATAATACATAAAAGAAAAAGGCTCCAATAGCGTAATACAGTAAAGGCAATTAATGTTTAACCACTTGCCGACCGCCAACCGCAGGTTGACGGCGACAAGGTGGTTCGTTATCGCAAATCGCCGTCATACGACGGCGGCTGCGATAACGCGCACTGTGAGCGCACTGCCGCTAAACGCTATTGCTTGGTGGAACAGCGGCAGTTGGACGCCAACCGCCAGCCGTTCACCAATTTGTAATTAACGGAAATGACATAATGCGATAACCTCGGAAAAAGAAAATACATAATAGGGTGTAAGGCCATACCCCTATTCTAACGGACACTG
>BLSH010267196.1:289313-300880 GCA_018402905.1 Glandirana rugosa | reverse complement strand
GAGGAACCCCCACGCCAAAAAAAGGCGTAGAGTCCCCCCCAAAATCTATACCAGACCCTTATCCGAGCACGAGCGAGCACCCCCCCCCCGGACCATACCAGGCCGCACGCCCTCTCAACATGGGGAGTAGAGCCTCTTCCCGACAACCCTGGCCATTGGTTGTCGGGGTCTGCGGGCGGGGGCTTATCGGAATCTGGAAGTCCCCTTTAATAAGGGGGCCCCCAGATGCCACCCCCCCACCCTATGTAAGTGTGTATGTGGTACATCGTACCCCTAACCATGTACCTGGAAAAAAGGTGTACAAAAAAAAAAAAAACACACTACACAGCTTTTTAAAATATTTTAGTAAATCAGCTCCGGTATCTTCTCCCCTCTCTTCTCCCTCTCCAGCGTCTTCTTTCTTTGGCTCTTTTGCGGGGTCTTCTGTGGAGTTTCTGTCTTCTGAGGTATCTTCTGTTGTCTGGGGGGGGGGGGGGGCCCTATGGCGTTTTTTCGGCGTGGGGGTTCGATCGAAGAGCCTCTTGGGGGGGAACCCTACGCAAATTTTTGCAGTGGTTCCCTTTCAAGATCCTTAGCACACAAGTCGGACCATCATGATCCGACTTCTGGTGCGACTTCTATTCAAATCAATGTGCTCCCATAGGGAACCATTGATTTTGAATAGAGCAGAAAAACGCTGCAAAAAGCTAGTGCGGAAAAACGTGCATGGACATCAGCACAAAACGCAGAAAATAACGCCAATTTTTCCCTGGCGTCAGGCCTGACGTTTTGCTTATTTTTTTGCATACGCCCTGTGTATGAGGTCTAAATGTACTTAAGAGATAACATAGGGGAGAGTTCAGGGGCAGCTGACAAAAACGCCCAACTGCTCCTTAACATCCATTTAGCAGCAGCAGTGTACATGAGGCCTTAAGGAAAAAAAATAAGGTAATCTTGAAACTGATGGTAGCAACATATCTCACAAAATTTGGGTCAGGGCAACAAAAAACTGGCAAAGTAAGTGGTATTAACAAGGAAGAGCTGGAATAACATTTTGCAACTAATTAGGTTCATTGACAACAGGTCAGTAACATGATTGGCTATAAAACGAGCATCTTAGAGAGTCAGTGTCTCAGAAATAAAGATGGACAGAGGTTTACCAATCTGCAACTCTTGTAGAGTTTACTCTTGAGAGTTGCTCTTTCCAACTGCAGCAGTACAGAAGTGCAGTAGGACAAAAGTGCAATAGTTTTGAACAAACAGTAGTTGGATACAGTAAGTTTAACTACTTCCCGCCCGGCGTATAGACAAATGACGTCCGGCGGGTGGTTCATTATCCTGACTGGACGTCTATTGACGCATCGCGGCGATCGGTGGTGTCATGAGTCAGTCTGACCCACCGCATTACCGACCGAGGTAAAAGGCTTCGATCCGAAGCCTTTTACCATGTGATCAGCTGTGACCAATCACGGCTGATCACAGTGTAAATAGGAAGAGCCGTTTATCGGCTTTTCCTCTGCTCAGGTCTGCAGACCTGAGCAGCGGAGAGCCGATCGGCTGCTCGTCTGAGGAGGGGGGGCTGCGCTGAACATTTATCAGCGCAGCCACCCTCAGGATCTCCCCACTGGACCACCAGGGAGCCTGCCCAGGACCACCAGGGAGCCCCCCCGGACACCGCGAAGAGGCCGCCCAGGACCACCAGGGAGGGAAAATGGAGGCCGCCCAGGACCACCAGGGAGCCCCCACTAGACCACCAGGTAAGGACATTACAGTGCACTGTAGGGATGGCACTGTGCCCATGTATGATGCCTGCCAGTGCCATCCCTAACAGTGCTATATGCACCAGTGCCCACCAGTGCCACCTATCAGTGCCCACCTGTGCCACCTATCAGTGCCCACCTGTGCCACCTAAAAGTGCCCTCCTGTGCCACCTAAAAGTGCCCATCTGTGCCACCTAAAAGTGCCACCTCTCAGTGCCCAGCAGTGCCACCAATCTGCCCATCAGTGCCACCTATCAGTGCCGCCTATGAGTTGTCCATCAGTGCCACATATCAGTGCCACATGTCAGTGCCCGTCAGCGTTGCTTATCAGTGCCGCCCATCAGTGCTGAATATGTGCCCCATCATCAGTGCAACCTTATCAGTGCCAATCTGTACTGCCTCCTCAGTGCCTGTCAGTCTAGCCTCATCAGTGTAGCCACGTCAGTGCCCGAAAATGTACTTTATACAAAGTTTTGTGACAGAAACAAAGACATTTTTTTTTTTCAAAATTTTCGGTCTTTTTTAATTTATAGCGTAAAAAATAAAAAACGCAGAGGTGATCAAATACCACCAAAAGAAAGCTCTATTTGTGGGAACAAAATGATAAAAAATGTGTTTGGGTGCAGTGTCGCACGGCCGCGCAATTCTCATTCAAAGTGCAACAGCACTGAAAGCTGAAAATTGGTCTGGGCGGGAAGTGCTCTAAATGCCCGGTATTGAAGTGGTTAAATTATTTCTAGTTTCCTTAAAGTATTTCAAATTGCTTTTCTTAAATTGTTTGCTTGATAACATTGGTATTTTGGCTGTGTTGTCATTAGTGATTGTTTGCTAAGTGCTGTTGAGGTGTTGAATACTGGGTGTTGTCAATTAGCATATGTAATAGAGGTGGGCTGTGGACCAAATTGGTGCTTAATTAGTGTTGTATTTAAGAAGGGAAGCAGTACAGAAGTGCAGTAGGACAAAAGTGCAATAGTTTTGAACAAACAGTAGGAATTTGGAGACACTCAACTCTATTTGATTAGTGTCTGTGTTTGAATTTAAGTAAATCTCTCTTTAACCACTTCAGCCCCGGAAGGATTTCCAGCTTTAGGACCGGAGCCCTTTTTGCGATTCGGCGCTGCGTCGCTTTAACTGACAATTGCGCGGTCGTGCGACGTTGTACCCAAACGAAATTTGCGTCCTTTTTTTCCCACAAATAGAGCTTTCTTTTGGTGGTATTTGATCACCGCTGCGTCATTTCTGATCGCCGCTATAAACAAAAGAAGAGCGACAATTTTGCAAAAAAACCCAAATTTCTTACTTTTTCCTAAAATACAAATCCAAAAAAAAATATAAAAAAACATTTTTTTTCACCGTTTTTGGCCGATTTATATTCTTCCTCATATTTGCGATAAAAAAATCGCAATCGGCGTTTATTGATTGGTTTGCGCAAAAGTGGTCGCGTTTACGGATGATGAGAATTCATTTTTGGGGTTTTTAATTTTTTTTTATTTTTTACTAAAAATGGCGGCGATCTGCGATTTTTTGCGGTACTGCGATATTGCGGCGGACATGTCGGACCATTTTGACACTTTTTTGGGACCATTGGCATTTATACAGCGATCAGTGCTATAAAAATGCACTGATTACTGTGTAAATGTCAATGGCAGTGAAGGGGTTAACCTGCAGGGGGCGCGCTAAGGGTTAACTATGTTCCCTGGGCGTGTTCTAACTGTATGGGGGATTGCCTAACTGGGGAAGGGAAGTGGTCACAGCCTTCACGTAAAGGAAGGCTGTGATCACAGCCCTTCCCCCTCACACAGAGCGGAGGTCCGTGTTTACATACACGGACCTCCGCTCATTCGCTCCGGGGGGGCCATCGCGGGTAGCCGGCGGCAATCGAAGCCGCCGCACCCGCTCCCTGGCCCCCCCTGGACACTCACTAAACCCGTTCCCGCAGCCGCCGTCGTATGACGGCGATTTGCGGGAACGAGCCACTTTGCCGCCGTCAGATGCCGATTGGCGGTCGGCAAGTGGTTGAAGAGGTTTGGTTTAGTTCAGTGCAATACTTGTTTGGCATTTATTTTTTGTGGTGCTTTGTGGAAGCTGGGACGCTGTCCCATTTGTATGCAGGTTTCTAGTCTATGTGATGACATTCAAAATTAAAATGATGATGCCCAACCTAAAGAGTTAAAATTAGCATCAACTACAAATGTGTGAACAGATGTGTAAGGAGTGTATACAGTGTGCATACCATATAACCAGAATATTATATATATATATACCATAAATATACAGAAACTAGAGTTGAATTGCAATGAAGCATCAAATGTGTATATAGTGAAATTCTATATTGGACAACCAAATATAGATAAATGATAAAAATAATAAAAAAGGATTACGAAAAAATAAAAGATATGAAGAAGAAATAAAATCTTCACTGGGAATAGCTGGATCTTAAATGTGATATATAAAAATAAGTGTATGAAGTGACGGAACAAGGGAAGTCACTCAAAGAGTCCTTCAGAGCTGCGTGTCCACAGAAAGGGGAGAGGGGAACCAACAGATCGATGAAGAATGTCAAAGTCTATTGTGTTCGACAATTCAGCATATCTGAAAATGAGGAAGTTGATCCCACATGGGGTATCCGGGAAGAGAGGAAACTCATCCATAATCATCATAATACACCAAACACCTATTGGGAACTCGTGTACATTGACATGTGGAACAGGGAATCCGGAAATGTATATAAGCGCTGGACACCCCTCTTCCTTCACTCCTAGAGGATGTTAAACTGAGACACTTATATACTCAGTGTCTTCAACAGCCCACAAAAGTTTTCTCTTTGATATGTTTTATTCCACTTATCCACACCAATGTTACCTTGTATGTATATATACATTTACTGCATCCGAAAGCTATGCAGCAGACAATGACTGAATTGTCTCTTCCTGTAACTATATACAAAAGTTTTCTCTTTGACTTGTTTTTTTTTTTTTTACACTTATTCACACCAATGTTACCTTGTATTCATATATGCATCTATTGTAACCGAAACTATGCAGCAGACAATGACTGAATTGTCTCTTACTGTATCTAAACTTATACCAATAAAAATCTTAATGTGGAAAAAAATGAGGAAGTTGGTGGGGGTGGTGGACTCCCATGGTGCAATCCGACCCCTTCCAAAGTAAGGCTTACCAGATGTAGGATATATTCAGGCCTGAATATATACAGGAAACTGGACATCAAAATGGGCAGAACAAATGTCACACTCCACGGTGGCTCCGGATCTTTATAGAGGTGATCGATCCTCCAATGACGGGGTACTTCTAGATCACATGCTAGGGTCCACCCGATCCACAAGATCTCTTGAAGAGGTTACTCCTCCGGGATCCACAGGACAAGGGTGTCCAAAAGTGTAAATGGGGGTTTAAGGAGACAAAAAGAGACTCTCCATAGTGTAAAAAAATATCTCTATGAGGTAAAGGCTTTATTGGTAAAATATAATATTATTATTATATATTGTCTAAATTCCTTGGTTTGTGCTCTGCAGTCTGAGATCAGGAGGTTGTCTAAGCCAGTTTGTTGTGTTGAGCTGCCCTGCAATAATCCACCTCTTCCTCAAAGACTGCGCAGGAGAAGGGCAGTGTGGACAAGTGTTGGGTCTGGAAGAGTAAGGCCTGTGGACCATAAACATGTAGCTTTTGGTTTGACATTGCATAACCCCTATAGCGTTCTTTCTGAGCTAGAAGCAGATACAAAGGCTGCAAACATAGCTGCTTGTGAGATTGGCAACCCTTTTCTGCACATGAAGGAGCTTGAGAACAAAATGCAATTCCAAAAGTAATTGTTTTATCTGAGGCTGCTCATCAGGCAAGAGTTGTGGATAAGGCTCCTAAAAGGAGAAGTCATCTTCTTGTTGGCAATTCAATTGTAAGAGGTGTTGCTATAGGAAATCATGTGGAAGTGTCAAAGGAAGTTAGGTGTTTGCCTGGTGCTACTGTTAGGAGAGATAAGAGAATTGTCAAAAAAGCTAGCGAAGAGTGCAATGTTGATGTTGTTGTGCACCTTGGCACAAATGATTTCTCCCAGAATGATATGCATTCTGTGCAGAAGGATTTGCAGAATTTGGGCCAGGATCTTCAACAGTTGGGGTGTACTGTTTCAGAGGTCTTAACTGTGCATAATGGACAACACGAGAAAGTACTTCGTATAGCAGAGTTCAATGTTCAGTTAAAGAATTGGTGCAAAGCTGAAGGTTTTGGTTATGTTAGTCGTGATGCTACCCAGTGGTCAGACATTGAACTTTACAAGAGAGATGGCCTGCATCCCTCACACAAGGGCACTGAGCTTCTTGGTATGGAATTTAGGAACTTTTTGGACATGCATTTAAACTGAGAAATGGGGGCAGAGATGTAATTGTTGAGGAGAGTTTCTGTCCCCAGCAGGTCGAAACAAATGTTATGGTTTGTGTTGGTAATGACTGGACTGATGAGGTGGTCACTTCAGTTGAAGTTTCTGTTAATAAAAAGAAAGCATTTTTAAAGTAGTGTTTGTCATGTCATGTGCACTAATGCCTGTAGTTTAGGCAACAAGCTTTGTGAGCTGACAGCTCTTATGTCTAGGGACAACTTGGACCTTGTTGCAATTACAGAGTCATGGTTCAAGGATTCAAATGACTGGGAAATAACTAAACAAGGGTACACACTATACAGGAATGACAGAGTAGGGAAGAGGGGAGGTGGAGTTGCCATATATGTAAAAAATGACATAAAACTAACATTAATTCAAAAAACAAATGAAATACTTGAACCCCTCTGGGTCTGCCTTCCAACCAGGGAGGGATCTTCCCTTAGAATTGGAATAGTATACAGACCCCCAGAACAGAGTGAAAATTATGATAACTTGTTGATTGATGAGATAACTCAAATGGCAATGAAGGGAGAGGGTTTGATTATGGGTGACTTCAACATGCCTGACGTTAACTGGAATTCTCAAACTGCTATTACAAGCAAGAGCAGGGATGTAATGGAAGCAATAAATGGGGTTTCTCTAAAACAGTTAGTAAAAAGCCCAACCCAAGGTGATCATATTCTTGACCTAGTACTGACAAATGGGGATCAACTGTCTGATGTTGAGGTGGGGGAGAATTTGGGTTCTAGTGATCACCAATGTCTTTGGTTTGATATTAAAACAAGAACTGAAAAATCATATACAAAAACAAAAGTTTTAGATTTTAAAAGGACAAATTTAGCTGAAATGGGGAAATTTAAAAAAAAAAAAACGAACTGAAAGGTTGGAGTAAAATGACAGGGGTAAGTAATCAGTGGGCACTATTAAAGTCTACCATCGTGGAGGCAACTAGATTATATGTCAGGCAAGTTAGTAAGAATAAACGGAAGAAAAACCAATATGGTTCACCAAAGAGGTAAGCAGGATAGTAAAGGGGAAAAAAATGGCATATAGAAGATTCAAGGAATCAGGAGGTGGAGCTGACAGAGTATAAAAACAGACAAAAGGAGGCCAAACACATTATCGGTGCTGCAAAAGCACAGAAAGAGGAGGAAATTGCTAAGTCTATTAAGGAAGGAGATAAAACCTTTTATTAGGTACATTAGTGATAGAAAGAAAAAATACAATGGGATCACTAAAATGAAAACTGGGCACAACACATATGTTGAGGGAGACCAGGATGTAGCAAACCATTTAAACAATTACTTCTGTTCAGTCTTCTCAGAAACAGACTGCATTAATGATAACAAGTTAAGGAATCATATTGGTTGTAGTAATGATGGTTAATTTCTAGGATTTCTGGAGACAGAGGTAGCTGAGGAACTGGCTCGGTTAAAGCTTAATAAAGCGATGGGCCCTGATGGTATTCATCCCAGAGTTCTAAGAGAACTTTGCGATATAGTTGTTAGAACATTAACAAATCATTTAAATAAATCTCTTCTAACAGGAGAAGTTCCCCATGATTGGCAGATAGCTAATATTGTACCTATCCACAAGAAGGGCAGCAAGGTAGAAGCTGGCAATTACAGGCCAGTGAGTTTAACATCAATTGTAGTCAAGGTAATGGAATCACTTCTGAAAAGAAGGATCATTGTTCACCTAAAAATACACACCTTGCTGGACCCAAAGCAGCATGGCTTTACTGAGGGCAGATCGTGCCAGACAAATCTGATTGAATTCTTTGACTATATTACCAGTGTTTTGGACCAGGGTGGTGCTGCGGACATAGCGTATCTAGATTCCAGCAAGGCATTTGATACAGTTCCACATAATGATCTAACACAAAAGTTGTGCAAGCTAGGACTTAACCCTTGGGTGGTTCAGTGGATATGCAGTTGGCTAAAGGATAGATCCCAGAGTGTGGTTGTAAATGGGGTTCACTCAAAGCAGAGACCAGTCACTAGTGGGGTACCACAAGGCTCTGTACTGGGTCCTGTTCTATTTAACCTTTATGTAAGTGATATAACTAAAAGGTTTGTTGGGCAATGCATGTCTCTTTGCTGATGATACAAAGGTGTGTAATAGGGCTGATATCCCTGGAGGTGTCTGTAACATGAACCATGATTTGGCATTGCTGGAAGATTGGTCAAAGTAGTGGAGACTGCAGTTCAATATTTCTAAATGTAAAATAATGCATCTTGGGAAAAGGAATCCCCTTAGAGAGTACAGCATTGGGGGTACAGTGTTAGCCAGCACTACAGAAGAAAAAAGATTTGGGGGTGCTTATTTCAGATTATTGCAAAATGAGCAAACAGTGTGACCAGGCAGTGGCAAAAGCAAACAGAATTCTGGGATGTATCAGTAGAGGGATCACCAGCAGGAGGAAGGAGGTTCTGATTCCTATAGATCTTTAGTGAAACCTCACTTAGAATACTGTGTTCAGTTCTGGAGACCTCACTTACAAAAAGATATTGATAAGATAGAACAAGTTCAGAGAAGTGTAACAAAAATGGTGAAAGGTCTGGGAGATAAAACAAATCAAGAGCGACATCAGGAACTTAATATGTACAGTCTGGAGGGGAGGCATGATTGAAACCTTTAAATACATCAAGGGGGTGAATAAGGTTCAGGAGGGCAGTCTTTTCAATATGAAACCAAAATCAAGAACACGGGGACATGACCTCAAACTAGCTGGAGGAAAGTTCAAAACTAATCTTAGAAAGTATTATTTTACTGAAAAGGTGGTTGATGATTGGAATAAACTACCAACAGAGGTTGTGAGATAGTCAACAGTAAATGGCTTCAAACATGCTTGGGATAAACATAAATCTATAGTCAGACAACAAGGTTAATGTGAAAAAAACAAAAAAATAAATAAATTTAAAAAAAGGGCAGACTCGATGGACAACTCAGTCTTTTTCTGCCGTCACTTTTCTATGAACAGCTGTGTCTAAAAAATGTCAAAACACATTTGGAATATTGTTCCTCAATGGAAATAGCAAAAACTTTAAATATATACTCTACAGCAGGGGTCTCCAACCCCCGGTTGCGGCCTACTATCGGGCCATGGCCTCTTTGCAGTCGGGCCACGGGTGGGGCGGAGAGGCAGGCGGTATGAGAGAGCCAGACAGATCTGAGAAGCGGGTGGATGTGAGGAGAGGGTTGACGAGCAGAGATGACATTTCTCTCCACCCGCCCCACCGCTCTTCTGTCCTCACAGCGTGGGCCTCTTCAATGTCGGAGGTGCTGCGGGGAGCAGAGAGACGACATCTCTCACCGCCCGCACCATATCGCCACTCTCCTGCCCCCACTCAGAACTGACCACAGTAACAATTCTCATCTGGTGGCACTGGCAAACAGCGTGTCAAGTGACATCCTCACCTGGTGGCACTGGCAGGCAGCGTGTCAAGTGACATCCTCAGCTGGTGGCACTGGCTGGTGACGTGGCAAGTGACAATTTGCATCTAGTGACAGGCAGCGTGGTAAGTGGCATTCTCATCTGGAGGCAGGAAGAGTGGCATCCTCATCTGGTGGCAGGCAGCATGGCAAGTGGCATCCTCATCTGATGGCAGGCAGCATGGCAAATGGCATCCTCATCTGGTGGCAGGCAATGGCAAGTGGCATCCCCATCTGGTGTCAGGCAGCATGGCAAGTGACAATCCACATCTGGGTGCAGGCAGTGTGTCAAGTGACAAACCACATCTGGTGGCAGGCAGCGTTGCAAGTGACAATCCGTATCTGGTGGCAGCCAATGGCAAGTGGCATCCTCATCTGGTGGCAGTCGAGGTGGCAAGTGACAAGCTGCATCTAGTGGCAGGTGACAGTGGCAAGTGACACACTCAGGGCTCCCACTGATTCTGCATTATGGTGAGTTGAACTATTTCATTTTATATTACAATGCAAATATTATAATAATACGCTTCAATCATCCTGACACCATGACAACCATGTGTTGGGATGATTGAAGCGCTAACACCAGCCACTGCCCCAACAAATTGCCTGCGAAAAATTGCTTCCCCACCTCTGGGCCTTGGAACAATTTTCTTCCACACAGCCGGTCCCCAGTGCCAGATAGGTTGGGGACTGCTGATCTACAGCACATACTATCAAAAGATTCCAAGAATCTGGAGAAACTCTGTGTGCAGGGGACAAGGCCAAAGCGAACTGTGAATTATCCTGTGAACGATCGCGGGTGGCCAGCAGCCATCGCAGCTGCCGGACCCGCTGATGCGTGCCCCAGAGCCAACAACAGCAACCACGTACATGTACATGATTTTGCGCTTAAGGGCCGCCCTGCCGCAGTACATGTACCTGGGGCGATCCTTAAAGTGGTGTTCCACTTGTTTTTCTATTTATTAAAAGTCAGCAGCTATAAAAAGTGTAGCTGCTGACTTTTAATAAACAGCCACTCACCTGTCCCACAGTCAAGCGATGCAGCCTCTCCGCGGGCCGGCATTGTAAGTGTGGGCGTCCGGCTGCGACAGTTTGCGGCTTCACAGCCAGGTGATTTGCGCTGCACTCTCTCAGTGGCCAGGCAATCTTCTGGGATCTGTGATGTGTCCCAGAAGATTGCATAGAGGGCGGGGGAGTGGCCTAGGCAGCGACGATGCGAGAACAGAAAGTGGGAGCTGGGTACCTGTCAAAACTAGATACACAGCCCCCCCAGAAAAAAAGTATATGCCACAAGGGATAAGGATTGCTTAAAGCAGAAGTTTCACATTTGGGTGGAACTCCGCTTTAACCACTTTAAGACCGAGCCTCTTTTTGGAGTTCGGTGGTTATCAGTTAAAACCATTTTTTTTGCTATAAAATTACTTAGAACCCCCAAACATTATATATATATATATTTTTTCTAACACCCTAGAGAATAAAATGGCGGCCATTGCAAAACTTTATGTCACACCATATTTGCGCAGCGGTCTTACAAGCGTGATTTTTTTTTTTTTAAAATTCAGTTTTTTTAGTTAAAAAATAAGACAGCAGTAAAGTTAGGTCAATTTTTTTCCATATTGTGAAAGATAATGTTACGCCGAGTAAAATGATACCCAACACGTTATGCTTCAAAATTGCGTCCGCTCGCGGAATGGCGACAAACTTTGCAACATAAAAATCTCCATTGACAATGTTTAAAAAATTCTACAGGTTAGCATCTTTGAGTTACAGAGGAGGTCTAGGGCTAGAGTTATTGCTCTCGCTCTAACGATCTTAAAAAATTTGTAACAGTTACCTCTAAAAATACAACGTTTCAAACAGCGGTAAGGCGCTCGCCTGCGTTAAAACTTCGTATTGCACAACCCATAGTAAAATGAGCCGCATTGTAATAGAAAGTGTTATACCTTTTTTTAACTGGATTGAAATGACGACAGAATAAAAAATTGATTTTTTTGACTTAAA
>BLSH010267196.1:245539-262753 GCA_018402905.1 Glandirana rugosa | reverse complement strand
GGGGGGGCAGCATTTTACTCTTGGACCCAGGCAGCACAATGTCTTGGGCCGGCCCTGCAATCCCGTATACATATATGTTTCTCTACAGATGTATAGATTGTTTACATTTACACATGTAGCACCCTCATAGGTAAATGCTAGGATTAGTAGAATAGTTTTTGGTTTCTCTGCTTAACAGGGAGACAGCTAGGTACATTTAACCACTTGACCACTGGGCACTTAAACCCCCTTAACAACCAGACCAATTTTCAGCTTTCAGCGCTCTCACATTTTGAATGACAATTACTCAGTCATGCAACACTGTACCCATATGAAATTGGCGTCCTTTTTTTCACACAAATAGAGCTTTCTTTTGGTGGTATTTAATCATCGCTGGGTTTTTAATTTTTTTCGCTATAATTAAAAAAAGACCGACAATTTTGTAAAAAAATGAATTTCCTGACAGACTCCATGGCAGCCTACGTGTGGGTTAACCCAGCATCCGGTTACGCGGTGCAGCCCAGGACCCAGCCACGGACGGGTGAGTGGCTTCAGGCTCAGCGAGGTCCAGTGGTGGGGACAGCCTGTGGATGCCCAGGAGAGAGATGCTTGGCAGGTGGCCGACCACCAGGTTGTACTCCATGGCAGCTGTGTTCTTTTTTTTTTTGTGTGTGTGTTTCCTCTGCCTTTTTACTGTTGTTTCGGCATTTGGGTTCTCTTTTTTTTTGAGGGTTCCTGTTGCCCCCTGAATTCCCCGGTGGGGCCTCGGCCTTGCCGGGGCTCCGATGGCGCCTGGAACGCTCCTGCGTTCCAGGGGTGCCGCTGTGGCTTCTGGGTCGCGGCAAGAGTGCGCATGCGCCGGCCTTGGCTGATTCCAAGGCCTGGTTCGCACATGCGCGGTACGTCGCAGGGCCCGGCGGCCGCACAGGCGAGGTACGGCGTGACCCCGAGGAGCAGGCGCGGGGGTGACATCACAGGGCGGGGGATTCAAAGGGCTGTCAAGTCCCAGAGTCTCTAGGAAGACTCTGTGGACAGTGGTGACAGCTTCCCCACGCCCTGGACCGTTTCTCCAAGGTACACCCCAGCTGGGGAGCCCCTCTCAAAGGGGCGGGGGGGGGGATATATAAAAAAAAAAAAAGTATATATGTATAAATTTATTAAATATTTTAAATAGAAAAAAAGAAAAAAAAGGGGGCTATGGTGAGATGTCTAAGTGTTGTTAAAAAAAAAAAAAAGGGAAAGGGTGTGCTTTCTTTACATCTTGCCCTCCCCTCCCCCCAGCCTGAAGACTGTGCCTCCCGGGTAGAATGGACAAATCACCGCCCTCCTGCGGTCAGCCTCCTCGCACAAGGTATGTGCGGGGGAGGGCGCGGGGGGGTGCCGTGGGGGTGTGGAGGGCCAAGCCCCTGCCAAGCCGCAACAGCATCATCACTCTTCCTCCAGGTCCAGACATGACTCCCCGTCTCTGGATCATCATCAGAGGAGACGTTCCCATTCCTCCTCCAGGCACCGCTCCCACCGCCATGACAGCTGCTCTGATCTCAGGGCCTGCTGGGGATGTCGGGCGCGAGTCCCAGAGGGCAAGTCTCTGTGCAACCCCTGTTACGCCCGGGCAGTCGGGGAAAGGAATACAGAAAACCAGCAGATGGAGTCGCTGGTGAAGCGTGTAGTGCAGCAGTCCCTAAAAGAGTGGGGCGCACCTCACACACGGAGCCATACCACCACCATGTCAGGCTCAGTGGCCGACGAAGTCCCGGAGGATACAGGCTCATTCCGGCCCTATGATTCCTCGCTCAGGTCCTCAGACAGCGAGATGGAAGCGGATGACTTTCCGGGCGGCTTTGATTTCGCCCTGGTATCCCCGCTGATTAAGGCAGTTAAAGAGGCCCTCAAGTGGGAGGATCCCTCCACGCCGCCGGCGAAGCAGAGGAAATTCTTTAAACACCTGGGGAAGGAGCGCCCCAGCTTCCCGCTCCTGGGGGAGCTGAAGGAAATCATTTTGGAAAGATGGGAAAAAACGGACAGCAGGTCGTCCATGTCCGGTAAGACTTTATCCCTTTAAGTCGGAAGACGTAAGGCATCTGGAGAACACCCCTCTGGTAGATGCAGCCCTGATGCGTCTGGCTAAGCATGTTACTCTCCCGCTCGGAGATGCGGTGTCTTTCAGGGATGGCCTGGAGAGGAAGATCGACCAGGACCTCAAGAGGGTCTACGGGCTGGCTGGGTCTGCCTGCAAGCTGGCCTTGGCCCTCGCAGCATTGTCCAAAGCAATGGAATCCTGGACGGAGAACGTAGATTCGGTGATCAGGGGTGTCTCTGAAGAGTTGCTCAGTAGCTTGGCGGTTCAAGAGCTGAAGCTGGCAACGGCCTTTCTGGGGGAGGCCTCCATTGATTTTATGCACCTCTTGGCCCGGACTATGCTGTCCTCGGTCACGGCCAGGCGGGCATTGTGGTTACGCCCCTGGTGTGCTGATCCGGCCTCCAAGCAGGCTTGGTGTAGGATCCCCTTTGAGGGGTCCTCCCTGTTCGGCAACAAATTGGACAGTGCCATAGCCCGTGCCACGGGGGGGGGGGGTCTGGATTCATCCCCCAGAATAGGTGTCTATTTGGCCAGAAGAGACCGCAACGCAGGAGAAAAAGTACACAGAGCTCGGGCAATCGTCCGGGCCCCCGGGATGGCGCCAAGTCCTTTTGAGATTGGGCCCGTCCAGGCGGGTTGGGTGGGGGCGCGTCTGCGCCGCTTTCGTCACGTCTGGGCGGCCTCGATCTCGGACCGCTGGGCCATCGAGACGGTGTCAAGAGGGCACACTTGGTCCTTCATCGCCACTCCTCCGCAAAGGTTTGTCGCAACAGTGCTCCCACGGGCGGAAGAGAGAAGGAAGATCCTCCTGGACTATGTGGATTCGCTGATGGTTCAGGGAGCCGTCCTACCTGTCCCAAAGAACGAGGAGTTCGGGGGAGTTTATTCACCTTTTTTTCTCGTACAAAAGAAAATTGGTTCCTGGCGTCCAGTGATAGACTTGACGTATCTGAACAAATGTATTCAATACGAGAAGTTCAAGATGGAGACACTATCCACAATTCAACAAGCCGTGCAACCGGGCGACTGGTTGATCTCGATAGACTTGAAAGACGCCTATTTTCATGTGCCAGTAGAAGAGGGGTTCGGCAGGTTCCTCCGATTCGCGGTTGGACCGAGACATCTTCAGTTTACCTGTCTCCCCTTCGGTCTTTCAACGTCTCCTCGTACCTTTTCCAAGGTACTTCTGGCCATGGTTGTGCTGATCAGGACAAGAGGGATCCGATTGTATCACTATCTCGACGATCTGCTCCTGCTCTCCCAGGAAAGGGAGCAATTGCTTGTCCACAGGGACCAGGTCGTCTCCACCCTGACCGAGTTCGGCTGGTTGCTAAACCGGGGGAAGAGCCAGCTGGAGCCAGCCCAGCGCTTGATATACCTAGGGGCGCAGTTCGATACGGTGAAGTGTACGATCTCTCTGCCGGCAGAAAAAGTTCCCGTCATCAGGGAGAGGGTGTCACGAGCCCTGGCATCCCAATATCTGAGGGCCTCTCACTGCCTTGAGATCATTGGCACTATGGTTGCCACAAAGCCAATGGTAAAGTGGGCCCTTCGGAGGCTACACCCCTTCCAGGCAGGATTCCTCTGCCAGTGGGACTCGAGAAACAACAACCAGCTCATCCGCATGACTTCGGCCATGAGGGCCAGCATCCCCTGGTGGCTGCAACGGAGGAACCTACTTACGTGCCACTCCATCTCCCCGGTCTCATGGGCTGTGGTGACCACCGACGCCAGCGGTACAGGATGGGGGGCCCACTACGGGTCGGAGCTGGCACAAGGCAGGTGGGAGTCCTGCGCCCGCATGCCGGGCTCGAATGTGTTGGAGCTACGTGCGGCCTTTCAGGCACTCCGGGCCTTCGGTCACCTTCTGAAAGGGAAAGCAGTCCTTCTCAGGATGGACAATACAACAGCAGTCTCCTATGTGAAGAGACAAGGGGGGACATGGAGCCCCACCCTACTCCGGGAAGTCGAGCCAATCCTGTCATGGGCCCAGAGGCACCTAGTGGACATTTCGGCGGTATTTGTTCCCGGAGTCCAGAATGTCCAGGCGGACTTCCTCTCAAGAGTTAGACTGGACAATACCGAGTGGTCTCTCCACAATGAGACATTCGAGTGGATCCTGTTGTTGGGAGTACAGCCGGAGGTGGACTTATTTGCCTCCCCCTGCAATTTCAAGATCAGCAGGTACTACACCCGGAATTATTGCAGCCAGGCCTGTGGGACGGACGCCCTGACGGACAAATGGGAGTTCAGCAAGGCGTATGCCTTCCCTCCGTGCCCGGTCATTATGAGGTTCCTACGGAGGCTCAGGGCGGAAACAGTCGAAGTGGTGACGGTGGCCCCGTACTGGCCGAACAGGCCGTGGTTTCCTCTGTTGACCCAGCTGAGCACCCGGGATCCGGTGCCCCTCCCCCTCAGACCGAACCTGTTATCCCAGGGGACAGTCCTACACCCCTGTCCAGTGGTTCTGAAGCTGATGGTCTGGTTCTTGAAAGGGGGAGGTTGAAAGCCCTAGGCTGCTCGGAGAAGGTCATCTCCACTCTCATGAGTTCGAGAAGAACCAGTACGAACAGGGTGTATGGAAGGATATGTGCCAAGTTTGTGCAGTTTGCGGCTGCCACAAAGAAGTCGTCCAGGGATCCGGAGGTTCAGACAGTCTTGGGATTTCTGCAGACAGGTCTAGACCTGGGCTTGGCGGTTGGCTCTCTGAAGGTTCAAGTCTCGGCTCTGTCAGCCTTTTTCGGGTCCGCGTGGGCCGCCCACCCTCTGGTCCAGCAGTTCTTTAGAGGGGCAGCAAGGTTAAGACCTCAGCGGAGACCTAGGTTCCCCAAGTGGGATCTTCCGCTAGTGCTTGCCTCGCTCTCAGCAGCAGCGGTACCAACCTCAGTGAAGGAACTGTCCTCGAAGGCCGCCTTTCTGGTAGCAGTCACGTCGGCCAAGCGGGTCTCAGAGATTGGTTCCCTTGGTCATAAAGAACCCTATCTGTCTTTCTTCCCGGATAGGGTAGTGCTTATACCCATGCTCAAGACAAACCCGAAGGTGACGTCAGTATTTCGAGAATCAGGAAATCGCCCTTCCTACTTTCAGAGCATCAGGATCCGGAGCAGTGCACCCGCTAGATATGGGCGAAGTGTTGAGGGAATACCTCCGGGTGACGTCCTCCTTCAGACGCTCAGAGTATCTCTTTCTGCTACATTCTGGAAAGAACAGGGGAGAACGGGCCTCGTCCAGGACGATTGCGGCTTGGATCGTCCAGGCGATCCAGCAGGCGTATAGGGCAAAGGGGATGGCTCCTCAGGAGGCGGTGACTGCGCATTCCACCAGAGGATTGGCAACATCCTGGGCGGCCGCTCGCCATGTGGCTCCAGAAGTTATTTGCAGGGCGGCATCATGGGCCTCCATCAATACGTTTATGTCATATTACTGTGTCAAACCAGCTTCTTTGTCCTCTGGGAACTTTGGTCGTAGTGTCTTGTCAGTTGACAGGGCAAATTAAAATTTCTTCTGTGCAAAGCATACCCTCCCGTGTGGTTTGGCTAGTTATTTCCAACACGTAGGCTGCCATGGAGTCTGTCAGGAAAACTGAAAATTTCCTATCAGATACTTACCGTAATTTTCCTTTCCTGATGGACTCCATGGCAGACGGAGTCCCCACCCATGAATTAAGGAGTAGGCTAGTTACGGAACGCGGTCTCTAGCCGAGGGCTCACATTTATGGGATTAGGGGTCCTATAGCATTGGAGAGGAGGCGGGGTTAACGCACACATAGGCTGCCATGGAGTCCATCAGGAAAGGAAAATTACGGTAAGTATCTGATAGGAAATTTTCAGTTTTTTCTTCTGTTATAACATTTTGCAAATTAGTAATTTTTCTTCATAAATTTTGGCCAAAATTTATACTGCTACCTATCTTTGGTAAAAAAAAACAAAAAACAAATTAGTGTATATTATTTGGTCTTTGTGAAAGTTATAGAATCTACAAGCTATGGTGCCAATCACTGAATATTGATCACACCTGATGTACTGACGGCCTATCTCATTTCCTGAGACCCTAACAAGCCAGGAAAGTACAAATACCCCCCAAATTACCCCTTCTTGGAAAGTAGACATTCCAAGGCATTTAGTAAGGGTTATGGTGAATTTTTTGAAGTTGTAATTTTTTCCCACAATTCTTTGCAAAATGAAATTTTTCCTGAGTATGGCAATACCACATGTGTGAGTCTTTTACACAGCCTGGCCACATACAGAGGCCCAACATGTAGGGAGCGCCATCAGGCATTCTAGGAGCATAAATTAAACACATAATTTCTTGACTACCTCTTGCACTTTTGAAGGTCCTGGAGCACCCCAACGTATATTCTAGGAGGCATAATGAGTCTTTTGAACATGGAAAGAAAATGAAAGCGCATTTTTTTTTTTTTACACAAAGTTGTCCATTTATACAATATTTCTAACACACAGCATGTACATAGCAAAAATGACACCCCAAAATATATTCTGCTACTCCTCCCAAGTATGGCGATACCACATGTGTGACACTTTTACACAGCCTGACCACATACAGAGGCCCAACATGCAGGGAGCATGGGCAGGGTAGTGGCACGGATGAGCAGTAGAGTGGCACTGTAGTGGCACGGGTGGGCACTGTAGTGGCATGTATGGGCACTGTAGTGGCACGGATGGGCAGTGTAGTGGCATGTATGTGTCACGCATGAAAACTGATGTGGTATGGATGAGCATGAATGAGGCATAAATGAGCCATGGATGGGGATGGATGAGCCACGGATGGGTGGTTGAGCACGGATGGGTGGGTGAGCATGGATGGATGGCTGGGTGAGCACGGCTGGGTGGATGAGCATGGATGGGTGAGCATGGATGGATGGGTGAGCATGGATGGATGGGTGAGCATGGATGGGTGAGCATGGATGGATGGGTGAGTGCGCACGGCTGGGTGGGTGAGCGAGCATGGATGGATGGGTGAGCACGGCTGGGTGGGGGAGCATGGATTGATGGCTGGGTGAGCACGGCTGGGTGGGTGAGCATGGATGGATGGATGGGTGAGCATGGATGGATGGGTGAGCATGGATGGATGGGTGAGCACGGCTGGGTGGGTGAGCATGGATGGATGGATGGGTGAGCACGGCTCGGTGGGTGAGCATGGATGGATGGCTGGGTGAGCATGGATGAGCATGCATGGCTGGATGGGTGAGCATGGATGGATGGATGGATGGGTGAGTATGGATGGATGGATGGGTGAGCACGGCTGGGTGGGAGAGCATGGATGGATTACTGGGTGAGCACGGCTGGGTGGGTGAGCATGGATGGATGGATGGGTGAGCATGGATGAATGGATGGATGGGTGAGCACGGCTGGGTGGGTGAGCATGGATGGATGGCTGGATGAGCATGCATGGCTGGATGGGTGAACATGGATGGATGGGTGAGGATGCAAACAATTTTTTGCTAAAACAAAATAAATATACTCTCACCAGTAATACCGTGCAGCCTCTCAGCAGCAGCAACACCACCAGCTATGCGGTCTCTCAGCAGCAGCAACATAGGGTGACCACATTTCCAAACTGCCATTTAGGGACAACCCCCCTCCCAAAAAAAGATGGGGGAGGAATGTAGTCTCGGGGTTGACGGGGAATTCAGCGGCGGGGGTGATTTGTCAGGCAAATGGCTGGTGTTAGCACTTAAATCATCCCGACACCATGCTTTATCTGGTGTCAGGATGATCAAATTCCACCAGATGCAGTGTGTCCCTTGCCATCCATAGCCTACCACCAGATGCAGCATATCACTTTGAACAGTTGTCTGTCGCCAGATGCAGCATGTCACTTGCCACCGTTGCCTACTGCCAGATGCAGCGTGTCACTTACCACCCATAGCCTGCCACCTGATGCAGTGTGTCGCTTCCCACTAATAGCTTGCAGCCAGATGCAGCGTGTCACTTGCCACCCATAGCCTGCTGCCAAATCCACCCACAGCCTGCCACCAGATAAAATGTGCCACTTTCCACCCGCAGCCTGCCACCGGATACAGTGTGCCACTTGCCACCCACAGCCTGCCACCAGATATAATGTGCCACTTGCCACCCGCAGCCTGCCACCAGATACAATGTCGCTTGCCACCCACAGCCTGCCACCAGATACAATGTCACTTGCCACCCGCAGCCTGTCACCAGATACAGTGTTACTTGCCATCCGCAACCTGTCACCAGATACAGTGTCACTTGCCATCAGCAGCCTGCCTTCAGAAACTGGATTCCCAAAGAGCTGATCTCCCTGGGGAGTGGATCTCTTGGGGTCTAGTCCAGATCCCTTCAAGGTTAACTCCCCCTGGGTAATGGATCCCTTCAAGGCTGACTATTCCGGGTCTCAGCCAGATCTCTTCAAGGCTGAATGCCTCAGGCTGAGGTCCTATATCCCTGCAACTCCCCAGCAATCTGCGGTATTGAGAGTGGGCCCACTGAACAGCCAGTGTGTGTGTGAGACTCAGCAGCTCCCCTGCAGTCAGAGGCAGTACAAGTGGGCTCATCGGAAAGCCGGTGTGTGAACACTGCTCCCTGTGAAATCCCAGCCAGTGTCAGCAGTGCAAACATCGGCGGCGACAGTGGCACTCTTCTGAATTTGACACATGGGGTCGGTGGCGCCCCTCTAAATTTGGTGCCAGCCGGTTTCGTCCCTGGTGAGTGATGTTACTGGTTGCTAGACGCCAGGTGGCTCTAGCAACCAGTAGCTAGGAGTCTCAGGTGGGGGTGGAGGCAGAGCCATCGCCACTGCCAAGTTTGCTGGCTCTGTCAGTTTCATTCCAGGACATGGTATTGTCCCAGAATGAAGGTGCCCAGGACTCAGGACAGACCTGTAAAATGTGAGACTGTCCCAGGCAAGCTGGGACATGTGGTCACCCTGCAGCAACACCAGTGACAGCTGCCACGCGGTCTCTCACCAGTGACAGCTGCCATGCGGTCTCTCACCAGTGACAGCTGCCACACGGTCTCTCACCAGTGACAGCTGCCACCTGGGCTCTTAAAAACAACAGGCGGTATCTTGTGCACACTACTTGTTGCAGTGACAGCTCAGTGTTTCCAGGCAGCATTAGAGACCCCATTCCTCTCTCTGGACTTCTTGCACACAGACTCCTGCCTCACAGTTCACTGCAGCAGAGTAATGATGTCACTCCAAGCACTGTACACAGTAGCGATGTCACCCCAAGCACTGTACACTGTAGCGATGTCACCCCAAGCACTGTACACAGTAGCGATGTCACCCCAAGCACTATACACAGTAGTGATGTCACCCTGAGCACTGTACACAGTAGTGATGTCACCCCAAGCACTGTACACAGTAGTGATGTCACCCCCAAGCACTGTACACAGTAGTGATGTCACTCCGAGTACTGTACATAGTAGTGATGTGACCCCAAGCACTGTACACATTAGTGATGTCACCTCAAGCACTGTACACAGTAGCGACGTCACCCCAAGCACTGTACACTGTAGCGATGTCACCCCAAGCACTGTACACAGTAGTGTTGTCACCCCGAGCACTGTACACAGTAGTGATGTCACCCCAAGCACTGTACACAGTAGTGATGTCACTCCAAGCACTGTACACAGTAGTGATGTCACCCCAAGCACCGTACACAGTAGTGATGTCACCCCGAGCACTGTACACAGTAGTGATGTTACTCCAAGCACTGTACATAGTAGTGATGTCACCCCAAGCACTGTAAACAGTAGTGATGTCACTCCAAGCACTGTACTCAGTAGTGATGTCACTCCAAGCACTGTACACAGTAGTGATGTCTCCCCAAGCACCATACACAGTAGTGATGTCACCCTGAGCACTGTACACAGTAGCGATGTCGCCCCAAGCACTGTACACAGTAGTGACGTAATCCCAAGCACCGTACACAGTAGTGATGTCACCCCAAGCACCATACACAGTAGTGATGTCACCCTGAGCACTGTAAACTGTATGATGTCACCCCAAGCACTGTACACAGTAGTGATGTCACCCCGAGCACCGTACACTGTAGTGATGTCACCCTGAGCACTGTACACTGTAGCGATGTCACCCCAAGCACTGTACACAGTAGTGATGTCACTCCAAGCACTGTACATAGTAGTGATGTCACCCCAAGCACTGTACACAGTAGTGATGTCACTCCAAGCACTGTACACAGTAGTGATGTCACTCCAAGCACTGTACACAGTAGGGATGTCACCCCAAGCACTGTACACAGTAGTGATGTCACCCCAAGCACTGTACACAGTAGTGATGTTACCTCAAGCACTGTACACAGTAGTGATGTCACTCCAAGCACTGTACACAGTAGTGATGTCACCCCAAGCACCATACACAGTAGTGATGTCACCCTGAGCACTGTACACAGTAGCAATGTCACCCCAAGCACTGTACACAGTAGTGATGTCACCCCAAGCACCGTACACAGTAGTGATGTCACCCCAAGCACCATACACAGTAGTGATGTCACCCTGAGCACTGTAAACTGTATGATGTCACCCCAAGCACTGTACACAGTAGTGATGTCACCCCGAGCACAGTACACAGTAGTGATGTCACCCTGAGCACTGTACACAGTAGTGATGTCACCCCGAGCACTGTAGACAGTAGTGATGTCACCCCAAGCACTGTACACAGGCTCCCAGGCTCCAGTGATATTTAGGCATCACATACACAGCTTAGACCTGCCTGTGGCCCTGGGCCTCTTGCTACGCTCAGCCCTTCAGCTGCAGTGTTAGCTGTAGCCCTATTGATTTCTATTGGTTTGTGAATTTTTTTGCGTTTTCTGACAATGCGCCAGAGATGAAGCATGCGGGAATTTTGGTGCACTTTCATAAACTGCAGAAAAAACACGCAACACAATATAAATCAATAGGACTGCAGGTAAAATGCAGGAAAACTGCAGATACACCAGCAATACGGTCAGAACACAGCAAACCAGTGTGAAGCTACTTATAAGCACCAAGTACTATCATATGCTGGTGACACAATTCTAAACTATTTGGCTGTTACTACTTGGAGGAAAGAGTTAACAAAGAGGAACAGAGAAGGTAGATAAGAGTTGCAGTCACTGTGCTCACACTTGGATGGTCCCCTGAGGATTATCAGAGATCTCTATTCACCTTCTATCTGTCAGCTCAGTTTTCCTGCACACACTGCTCCCTCACTCACTGCACGGACTTCAGAGGGTGGAGGAACATGGAGGGAGAGGGGCGGGGGGGGGGGAGGTAGAGCAGACCATTTGTGCAGGGAGGGGGGCTCTGTGTGCTATGACAGTCTAATTACCACACTGAGCAAACACAGATGCAGCCACACACCGCTTCTCCTGTCCCATCGACGTTTATGGACAGGAGAAGTCGGGTTTATACTGCTGGCTGGGCTGGGCCTATTTGGAGGGAAGGGCCTGGAGCTGCAGCTCCATCCGCCCCTATGTTATTCCGGCCCTTCAGCCTGTCCAGTGCTCTTTAATGCAGCCTGTTCAGTGCCAGACAGCTCAGCCTGTTCAGTGCCAATCGGTTCAGCCTGTTCAGTGCCAATCAGCTCAGCCTGTGCAGTGCCAATCAGCTCAGCCTGTGCAGTGCCAATCAGCTCAGCCTGTTCAGTGCCAATCAGCTCAGCCTGTGCAGTGCCAATCAGCTCAGCCTGTGCAGTGCCAATCAGCTCAGCCTGTTCAGTGCCCATCAATGCAGCCAGTTCAGTGCCAGCCAGTGCAACCTATCAGTGCCAATCAGCTCAGCCTGTTCAGTGTCCATCAATGCAGCCTGTGCAGTGCCAATCAGCTCAGCCTATTCAGTGCCAATCAGCTCTGCCTGTTTAGTGCAAATCAGTTCAGCCTGTTTAGTGCCAATCAGCTCAGCCTGTTCAGTGCCCATCAATGAAGCCTGTTCAGTGCCAATCAGTGCAACCTATCAGTGCCAACTCATCAGTGCCCATCAGTGCCACCTCATCAGTGCCTATCAGTGGAATCTCATCAGTGCCACCCCTGCCAGTGCAACCTCATGAGTGTCCATCAGTGTCACCTTACCAGTGCTGCCTCATGAGCGCCCATCAGTGCTGCCTCATGAGTGCCCATCAGTGCCGTCGTATCAGTGGCCATCAGTACTGCCTCATGAGTGCCTATCAGTGCAGCCTGTCAGTGCTCATTAGTGCTGCTGCATGAGTGCCCATCATTGCCGCCTGTCAGTATCACTGCATGAGTGCCCACCAGTGCTGCCTATCAGTCCCACCACATGGGTGCCCATCAGTGCCGCCTATCAGTGCCACTGCCTATCAGTGCCACTGCATGAGTGCCCATCAGTGCCCCCTATCAGTGCCACTGCCTGTCAGTGCCACTGCATAATTGCCCACCAGTGAAGGAATAAAATGACTTATTAAAATAATTAAACTCACCTCCTTCTTCTGTTTGTGGCCATTACAGTAGCTCCAAGCAATCCCTCCCCTCTGGACTACAAAACTCATAATGCTGTGCAGTGCAGGAGGGAGGGGGAGGAATGCTGTGCTCAGTTCTCTCCCCTATCTATTGCCGCTGTCGGGAGAGTGGTTGGAGGAGGGAGCAGAGGTAGGAGGAGAGGGGTGGGATGCTGGGAGGGGGGGGGGGGCGGACATGTGTCCCTGGGATCGCAGCCGGTTCCAGGCTAGCAATCTAGCTGACAACTGGGGAGGAGGTGTGGCGGCTACAAGTAGGATACAGTCAGGCTGGAGCCGCTCCAGCTCCTCCTCCCCAGGCTTTGCGTGCGAGTACTACCGCATGGCATAGGGACCACAGACCTGGCTATTCTCACAGCCAGCCCAGACCCCGTCCCCCGGGAAACTGCCTGCCCAGGATCGGTGCGGCACAACTGGGGGCAAAACTGGGGACGGACGGACGGGGTCGAGGACCACGCCCCCAATTCAGGGACTGTCCCCGGAAACTGGGGACGTCTGGTCACCGTAGTATAGGGTATCGCTTGGAAGTTGGAAGAAGGCTACCAGATGTGACATTTTGTGATTACAGACAACCTAAAGGATCTATAGACTTGTGCTTTTAACCCCTTCTGTTGTGCTGTATAGTCAGCTGAGGGTCTGAACAAAGGGAGCTCTGGCTAGCGTTCTGAAGAGCTTGTCCAACTGTTGCTACTGTATAGAACTTTGCTCAATTCTGTTACTTTTGGATTGCCAAACAGTCTTTCGTAACTGGCTTGTACCTGAGAAGCTTTGCCCTGTTATTACTACTACTGAGGGACTTTGCTCACTCCTGAAACTACTCTGCAAAAACAAAATCCTTAGATTAGTCATTGAAGACAATGAGCGGAATTGCATGTGCAAATCTACCTTGTGCCTGGCTGAGGGGCAAAAGTGGGGAAGACCTGGACAAACTAGAAGTGGGCTTACGGGGGTAGCTCTACGCACAGTAGCAGTCAGAGTAATCCACATTTTTGAAAGCTGAATTCTACAATGCAGCTAGTGTAAGAGCCTGTGTTTGTTTCATAATACAATAGAACGCAAAATGAGAGAAAGAGTGCATAGACAAAAATGAGCAGCAGGTCATTAACCACTTCAGCCCCGGAAGGATTTCCAGCTTTAGGACCGGAGCCCTTTTTGCGATTCGGCGCTGCATCGCTTTAACTGACAATTGCGCGGTCGTGCGACGTTGTACCCAAACGAAATTTGCGTCCTTTTTTCCCCACAAATAGAGCTTTCTTTTGGTGGTATTTGATCACCGCTGCGTCATTTCTGATCGCCGCTATAAACAAAAGAAGAGCGACAATTTTAAAAAAAACTCAAATTTCTTACTTTTTGCTAAAATACAAATCCAAAAAAAAAATATAAAAAAACATTTTTTTTCACTGTTTTTGGCCGATTTATATTCTTCCTCATATTTGCGATAAAAAAAAAATCGTAATCGGCGTTTATTGATTGGTTTGCGCAAAAGTGGTCGCGTTTACGGATGATGAGAATTCATTTATGGGGTTTTTATTTATTTATTTATTTTTATTAGTAATGGCGGCGATCTGCGATTTTTTGCGGTACTGCGATATTTCAGTGGACATGTCGGACCATTTTGACACTTTTTTGGGACCATTGGCATTTATACAGCGATCAGTGCTATAAAAATGCACTGATTACTGTGTAAATGCCATTGGCAGCGAAGGGGTTAACCTGCAGGGGGCGCTCTAAGGGTTAACTATGTTCCCTGGGCGTGTTCTAACTGTATGGGGGATGCCCTAGCTGGGGAAGGGAAGTGGTCACCGCCTTCACATACAGGAAGGCTGTGATCACAGCCCTTCCCCCTCACACAGAGCGGAGGTCCGTGTTTACATACACGGACCTCCGCTCCTTCGCTCCGGGGGGGCCATCGCGGGTAGCCGGCGGCAATCGAAGCCGCCGCACCCGCTCCCTGGCCCTCCCCAAACACAGTGAGCGGGCGCGCGCCTCCGGCGGCGCGCGCGCGCTCACTAACCTCGTTCCCGCAGCCGTCGTCGTATGACGGCGATTTGCGGGAACGAGCCACTTTGCCGCCGTCAGATGCCGATCGGCGGTCGGCAAGTGGTTAAAGCAATGAGGACTTTGGACTGCGGCAATGGGGGGAAGCAAACGTGGGAAATTTCCATTTTGTATTTTACATTTTTGTATACATAGTTAAGCAGAGTAGCGTTTGTCGAATTTTCTTTAACCACTTCAATACTGGACACTTTCTTCCCATTCCTGCCCAAGCCATTTTCAGATTTCAGCAATGTCACACTTTAAATGACAGTTACTCAGTCAGCAACACTGTGCCCAAATGCATTTTTTATATTTTTTTAAACAGACACCGCTTTCTTTTGGTGGTATTTAATCACCACTGGGATTTTATTTTTTTCTTAGTAAAGACAGAAAATGTTGGGAAAAAAACACACTTAAAATATAAAATAACCTAAACTGGTGTATAACATGTGCGCTGATGAAGCTGCACTAATGAGGCGGCACTGATGGGCATTGATAGGTGGCACTGATGAGGCAGCACTGGTGGGCACTGATGAGAAGGCACTGATGAGGCTGCACTGATAGGCGACACTAATGGGCACTGATAGGTACTGAGAGGTGGCACTGTTGGGCACTGATAGGCAGCACTGATATGTGACACTGATGAGGGGGCACTGATGAACACTGATAGGTGACACTGATGGGCACTGATAGGCGGCACTGATGGGTACTGAGAGGTGGCACTGATAGGCACTTATAGGCGGCACCGATAGGCAGCACTGATATGTGACACTGATGAGGAGGCACTGGTGAACACTGATAGGTGGCACTGATGAGCGCTGACTGGCAGCACTGGTGGGCACTGATTGGCAGCACTGATGGGACTGCACAGATAATCAGGACACTGATAATCAGTGCCCTGATTATCAGTGCCGATGTCCCTTTTAGCACAAGCCAGTTATCGGCTTTCTTCTTCTCTCCTCACGCTATCAGCGTGAGGAAAGACAAGCCAATAACCGGCTTGTGTTTTACATCCTGTGATCAGCGGTCATTGGCGGCATTGGAGACAGCTGATCATGTGGTAAAGGGCCGCCGGGATTGGCCCTTTACCCTGATCTGCGACCACGGGAGGATGTTCATAGACACCCTCCCAGCAAACCAAGCGCGCTGTAGCCGTATTTTGGCAATAGCGCAGGCAGGAAATAGTTAATAACCTCTAAAAGAATACTGTTATGTATGCTTATGTAAGACAATGGCCTGGTTATAACAGTAGTGAGAGAACGTCAGCAACAACAGGACAAGCTATTGTGGAATAAAATGCTTTGTGATCTTTCCAAGTATATCAACTTCCTTGTTGTCTCACCCCACCTTAAAATAAACACATACAAAAACCACGTCTTATATTTATTTATATAACAAAACAAACAAAATGACTTTCCTTTTATGTACCATGGGCTAGTTGAAGTCTCTAAACAACACTCTAGCAAAATATCCGTATGATGAAAATAAATCAACCTAACCACTTGTCTAATGGGGTAAATTTTATATTTTCTTAAAACATGGTGGGTAGCACTTCCGTCTAGCAGCACTAGGGTCATTGGCTCAAATCCCAACCATGGCACTACCTGCATGGAGTTTGCATGTTCTCCTGTGCCTGTGTGGGTTTCCTACGGGTACTCCGGTTTCCTCCCACACTCCAAAGACATGCTGGTAGGTTAATCCTGTCTAAATTGGCCCTAGTATGTGTATGTATGAATGTGAGTTAGGCCTGATTCACACCTTTGGATTTTTAGTGCTTTTTGCATTTTGCAGATTTGCACAGCAGTCCATTTAACATGGTTTCCTATGGAACACTTTCTGTAGTACAAATCTGCAAAATGCACTAAAAAAATGCATAGGTGTGAATCCGGCCTTAGGGACCTTAGATTGTAATCTCCTTGCGGGTAGGAATTGATGTGAATGCACAACATATATGTGTAAAGCGCTGCATAAATTGATGGTGCTACATAAGTACCTGCAATAAATAAAATAATAAATTAACCACTTCCCGACCGCGCTATAGACAAAAGACGTCCACAGCGCGGTTGGGTTATTCTGAGAGGACGTCCATGGACGTCCTCCAGAATCGCGCTTCCCGCGCGCCCCCTGGTGCGCGCACACGGGAACATCCGTGACCGTCGGGTCCGGGGGACCCGACTGATCACGGATCGCGGTGAATGGCCGCTGTGAGTGGCCTTTCACCACATGATCGCGCCGTCCAATGACGGCGTGATCACATGTCAACAAGCCGGCACTTCCGCCGGCTTTTCTCTCTCCTCTCCGCACCGATCGGTGCATTGTGAGAGGAGAGAGGGGGGAGGAAAGACGTGTGCAGTGCTGTGGGCGATGTGTAATGCCCACAGCACCAACGATTGACAGTAAATCGTCACGACACCCGTAATGTGTAGCGGGTGTCGTGACGTGTGCAGAAAGGAGGGGGGAGAGAGGAGAGTGTTACGTGGCTAGCCACGCCTCTCCTCTCTCTTTTCGGCCGCCTTCACGGCCGAACAACTGTACACTAGTGCGGCAGTAACCTGCCGCGCTAGTACACCACTTTCCGGTGAGTGTCGCCGGTAAGTGGCGCTAGGCACTAGTCAGCCCAGGGGGCCTGGGCTGCCAGTGCCTACAAGGGCACACGCGCGTGG
>BLSH010267196.1:212408-228882 GCA_018402905.1 Glandirana rugosa | reverse complement strand
CACCACCAACATCAGCACATCCAGGGGGAAACGACAGCAGGCTGTTTTAAAACTGATATGTTTGGGGGATAAACCCCACACTGCGCAGGAGCTGTGGACGGGCTTTGAACAACAGACCAATGAGTGGTTGTTGCCACTGAGCCTCAAGCCCGGCCTGGTGGTGTGCGACAATGGCCGAAATCTCGTAGCGGCTCTGGGCCGAGCCCGTTTGATGCACATCCCTTGCCTGGCGCATGTGCTGAATTTGGTGGTACAGAATTTTCTAAAAAACTACCCGGATATGTCAGAGCTGCTGCATAAAGTGCGGGCCGTCTGTGCGCACTTTCTGCGTTCTCACCCTGCTGCTGCTCGCCTGTCTGCGCTGCAGCGGAACTTCGGCCTTCCCACTCACCGCCTCATATGCGACGTGCCCACAAGGTGGAACTCCACCTTGCACATGCTTGAGAGACTGTGCGAGCAGCAGCAGGCAATAGTGGAGTTTCAGCTGCAGCACGCACGGGTCAGTCGCTCTGCGGAACAGCAACACTTCACCACCAACGAGTGGGCCTCCATGCGAGACCTGTGTAGCGTATTGCGGTGTTTTGAGTACTCCAACATGGCCAGTGCCGATGATGCTGCTCAGCGTTACTATACCACTTCTATGTCTCCTTGAAAAAACACTTCGGGCCATGATGGAAGAGGATGTGGCACAGGAGGATGAGGAAGAGGGGTCATTTCCACGGTTATCAGGCCAGTCATTCGCAAGTGGCTCGGAGGGTGGGTTCCTGCACCAGCATAGGCCAGGTCCAAAATATTCAAGCCAGGGCACAGTTCTGGAGGATGAGGAAGATGAGGAGGAGGAATTGCAGCAGGGTGGCACCCAACGCAGCTCGTGGGCATCACTGGAGCGTGGCTGGGGGGATACAGAGGACACAGATGATATACCTCCCACAGAGGACAGCTTTGCCTGTGGGCAGCCTGGCACAAATGGGCCCTTTAAGAGCATTGGGCGGAAGTGACTTGTAACATCGCTTCCACCCTGCCATGTTATGGAGCCGAGTGCCGGTGGGTCCGGTAAGCGGCAGAGATGACTGGAAAGCGGCGGGGGGGGGCACCTAAGACAACGCTAAGACAACTTAAACACGGAGACAAGTAAACACGGATCTCCGTTCTGTTGAAGGGGGAAGGGCGATGATCACAGCCTTCCTCTATATGGAAGCTGTGATCATCCCCTTTCCCCAGCCAGGGCAGCCAACACACAGTTAGAACACTTCCAGGGAACACAGTTAACCCTTAGAGAGCCCCTGTAGGTTAACCCCTTCACTGCCAATGGCATTTACACAGTAATCAGTGCATTTTTATAGCACTGATCGCTGTATAAATGCCAATGGTCCCAAAAAAGTGTAAAAATGGTCCGACATGTCCGCTGCAATATCACAGTATCGCTAAAAATTGCAGATCGCTCCATTACTAGTAAAAAATAAAAAAAAAATCCCAGAAATAAATTCTCATCATCCGTAAACGCGGCAACTTTTGCGCAAACCAATCAATAAAGGCCGATTGCGATTTTTTTTACCAAAAATATGAGGAAGAATATAAATCGGCCAAAACCGATGGAAAAAAATGTTTTTTTATATTTTTTATTTGTATTTGTATTTTATCAAAAAGTAATAAATTTGGGTTTTTTTGCAAAATTGTCGCTCTTCTCTTGTTTATAGCGGCAATCAGAAACGACGCAGGGGGGATCAAATACCACCAAAAGAAAGCTCTATTTGTGGGAAAAAAAGGACGCAAATTTTGTTTGGGTGCAACGTTGCACGACCGCGCAATTGTCAGTTAAAGCAACGCAGTGCCGAATCGCAAAAAGTGCTCTGGTCCTAAAGTGGGAAATCCTTCCGGGGCTGAAGTGGTTAAACAGTTCCAGCTGTTGGTCACCATAGCACCCACTCAATTGCACAGCTATTTCAACAGGAATGTGTGCACTGGGATTAATACGCTGGCAAGGGTCCCGCTTAGCTTTCCCTGGATGTGGTCAAGGAGCGCTGTAGCAGCTCCTTACACTCCCTTTCCTCATGCTGCTCTCCCTTTGTCCTCTGATGTAGCACAGAGCACTGCAGCAGGTCTTTGCGCTCTCTTGCCTTGCACTGCCCTGCTCTCTTACCAGTAAATTGCCTGGGTAAAGCCTTGGTTGTCTTCCCTTCTCCTGCAGGGCCTAGTGGGGGTTATCGTTCAAGCCGCATTACTTTCATTGGACAAGGCTCCTAGGGGACTACATGTCCTATAATCCTCCTCCAGTCCACTCTTCAGCTTGCTGGGGAAGGGAGGAAGTGGGCATCTGCACACAGAGAGACTCTGTATCTTTCTGGCAGGAGGAGAAGAGGAGGAAGCACACAGCTTCTCACACACACAGGATTCCTGGCAGTAACAGCGGGGAGGGGGGGTTGGGGGTGGGAGGGGTGGAGTGGAGGACACAATACATGGCTACTTTCATCAATAGCTAAACAATTACACCAGCACAGGATGGTGCTGTGGGTGTAGAAATCAATGGTACAAGATGCCACATCCTAATATCAGAAATGTATATTTTTTGAATAGAAACATGGACTTTATAGGCACCAGTAGTAAAAACAATATACTTTTATTTATAACAATTCACATATATTAATATAAAAACATATAAAAGTGTTACTGCAACATCATACAGTTTGGCATTGACTTCTCCAACTCCAGTCTATGAGTAGGGTCATACAGTATCTCACAAAAGTGAGTACACCCCTCACATTTTTGTATATATTTTATTATATCTTTTCATGTGACAACACTTATGAAATGACACTTTGCTACAATGTAAAGTAGTGAGTGTACAACTTGTATAACAGTGTAAATTTGCTGTCCCCTCAAAATAACTCAACACACAGCCATTAATGTCTAAACCGTTGTCAACAAAAGTGAGTGCATGTCTTGTACTTTTACCTATCAAGCCACTACCTATATGGAACGGCTTTAATAAATTTCCCAAAATACTACACTATGTTCCTTTTCATTATATCCGCCCGTGTGGAAGTGAAGGAAAGTACATTTGTGATTGGAGGACTACAGCTCACAGCAGGCAATGGAACACCCAGACCAGAAGGAGGGTCGGCCGGATTAGGCTCCCAAATGCTTTACCCCTGTAGGAGTGACGCCTTCCGGTAAGTAGGGAGGCCAAGGGGAGCACAAGTGCCAACATGTTTGAAATGCAGAGGATCCACTGACCACCACGCTTTGTGTAGGGGTCTCAGACCCTGGACTGATCAAGAGTAATAGAACATTACTGTATATCTCCAGCCCTCTTTCCATCATTGTTACCAAAGGTGAGGTGATTGACTTGATCCATCACACCAACAGGGGCACACCCCTCATTCGCTACAAAAGTAGTCTATGACTACACATGTACAAAAAGGACTGCACATATTGCACAAACTAGCACTGAGCACTTTTTGTATTGCATTTTTGCATTGATACAATTAAGCCGGACTAATCAACATTTATAACAACTATTCTTAATATTTTTATAGTTTTCACTTTATTTTTCACTGTGGTATACTGTTGGCTTACTGATTGTATTGCACTATAGTACTTAGCACTGCATTAATTGTATGATAGTTTTTGCACATGATCTAGTTTGTCACTGGACTTTTATCACTGTATTGGTCTAGTATTAACGTATGCCATAGGACCCGTAGTTGCAGATTAAAACAATTTACTACCTCAGTAGCATTGTTTTTGCACATTAAGATAACCAAATTGTTTACATGGTTTACAACATTTCTCAATAGATATCCATTAATGGTATATACATAGTATATGAGTGATCCTATCCATCACCAATAGAAACACATGAGTAGTAGTATATTTAATACCGTTATTTAATCTTTAAACTACTACTAATAGCGCCAATCCCAGCTTTCTATTCATTTTGTCCTCATCCACCCTTATTGGGTGTGAGCTCCCTGGGAGGCAGCAAGCTAGACCGTTTAGTCCTGAGCGCAGTCTTTTTTCCCTTTGTCACACTTGTCTTTGTACTCCTCACCTGGTTGCTGACACACATGCTTGACACCATTTGAACCAAAAATGTATCTTGGTCTCATCAGACCATAGGACATGGATCCAGTATTCCATGTCCTTAGTCAGCTTGTCTTAAACAAACTATTTGCAGGATTTCTTGTGCATCATCTTTAGAAGAGGCTTCCTTCTGGGACGACAGCCATGCAGACCAATTTGATGCAGTGTGTGGCGTATGGTCTGAGCACTGACAGGCTGACCCCCCATCCCTTCAAACTCTGCAGTAATGCTGACAGCACTCATACGTCTATTTCCCAAAGACAACCTCTGGATAGGACGCTGAGCACGTGCACTCAACTTCTTTGGTTGACCATGGCGTGGCCTGTTCTGAGTGGAACCTGTCCTGTTAAACCGCTGAATATTCTTGGCAACCATGCTGAAGCTCAGTTTCAGGGTCTCGGCAATCTTCTTATAACCTAGGCCATCTTTATGTAGAGCAACAATTCTTTTTTCAGATCCTCAGAGAGTTCTTTGCCGTGAGGTGCCATGTTGAACTTCTAATGACCAGTATGAGAGAGTGAGAGCGATAACACCAAATTTAACACACCTGTTCCCAATTCACCCCTGAGACCTTGTAACACTAATGAGTCACATGACACCGGGGAGGGAAAATTTCTAATTGGGCCCAATTTGGACATTTTCACATAGGGGTGTACTCACATTTGTTGCCAGTGGTTTAGACAGTTATGGTTGTGTGTTGAGTTATTTTGAAGGGACAGCAAATTTACACTGTTATACAAGCTGTACACGCACTACTTTACATTGTAGCAAAGTGTCATTTCCTCAGTGTTGTCACATGAAAAGATATAATAAAATATTTACAAAAATGTGAGGGGTGTACTCACTTTTGTGAGATACTGTAGATCCTAGTGACCCTAATATTACTCAGCAAGGCTGGAGTAAATTGCTGTAGTACTTTGTGAGTTTAAAGTACTACAGCAATTTACTCCAGCCTTGCTGAGTAATATTAGGGTCACTAGGTTCTTTAACCCTACTCAGAGACTGGAGTTGGAGATGTCAATGCCAAACTGTATGATGTTGCAGTAACTCTTTTATGTGTTTTTATATTAATATATGTGAATTGTTATAAATAAAAGTATATTGTTTTTACTACTGGTGCCTATGAAGTCCATGTTTCTATTCGAAAAATACACCTGGCTACTTTTGTTTACTGTAGAATGGAATGTGGCCATGTGCATGAGCCCTAACTGTGTTGAAAATGATCCACATCTCCAGAATGCTTTTAGATACAGAGATAAATGATGACTTGTTTTAAAGCGCTTTACTGCTTGCTCAGAATAAATAAATACTTTATCACACCTGATCTGGGCACCTCTAGACATAAAGTAAGGCAATGGGTAGACAATAACCTGTCCTGATCACCCTTATTTTCCCCTTTCCTCTCCTGTCTAATAAATACCAATGCTTTGCAGAGCCCAGCATGCCAGTTTGTGAAGCATTTCATACCACTTGCATTTTTTAGTCTGACAAAAATCGGGCTATGCTAGTACATCCAACTATGTATGCCCTTATGAACATCATAATGCATGAGAAAAGAAAGCTTAAAACATCTGAATAAATAAGAAAGAAAAGTAAACAGTTCACTCTTCATTCCAACATACATACTATGCCTTCCAAGAAACACAGAAATAAAACACAGAAATCAAAGCTTTGTGAAGTCCTCTGCCAACTTTATAATGACAAATCCTTGAATGGGGTTCTTTGTTGGTGTGTAAATACCAAAAAGCTCTGCTTTAACTTCTATGACAAAAATGAGGTCATAGGCCTGTGTTTGTACTGTGTAAATGTAATTTGGTATGCAGACCTCACCTTCTATCCTAGCTCTTTATGTACAGACATTGGTCAGCAGTCTCTAATTTCTAATGGAAATCTTGAAGATTTCCATAAAGGTTCCTGATTTTTAACTGTGACATAAGCTTTGTTTTTATATACCCAAATGCCCCTATGTGATAGTATGGCATGGTGATGAGTTTAGGTGTACCAGGGAGATTTTTTAAATGTGTTGTAATCTCTATATTACCACTTGTACCTACAGGCAAGCCTATAATAAGGCTTACCTGTAGGTACTGTGAATATCTCCTAAACAATTTAGGAGAAATTCAGAGTGCACGCAGCCAATGGCATAACCGGCGCATGTGCTCTGAAGGTCCAGCTTACAGTGCCGGTCCTTTAGAGCCAGTGCGCATGCGCAGGAGTGACATCATCGTGCCCCTGACCACACATGTACCACGGAGGCCGCAAACCTGGAAAGAATACCGGGGGAAGATGTCAGCCATCTCAGTGGTGAAACTGCGGCGCTGGAGGGCTTGCAGCTATTTTTTTTCAACCAATTCAGCCTCGGAAGGATTTACTCCCTTAAAGTGGTTGTCACCTCTTGACAACCACTTTAAACTACAGGTAAGCCTGTAATCAGGCTTACCTGTAGGTTCCCAGTATATCTCCTAAACCTGTACGGTTTAGGAGATATACGCTATACTGGCATGTGCCGTCATTCGGCACATGCGCAGTAAAGAAGCGGCCTCCGTGCCGTTTCTTCACTGACAGCCTGCCGCAATTGGCAGCTTCCATGCGCGGGAGTGACGTCACGAGACTCGGGCCACCCGGAGTTCGCGGTCCCGGAAGGAAGAGGGGCAAAGATGGACACTTCCTGCTGCTGGGACAGCACGGGCGTCGATGGCAGGTAAGTGGCACATAATAAGCTAGTATGCGAGGCATACTAGCCTATTATGCTTTTACATTGCAGGTGAATAAGAGGAAGTAAACCCATCAGGGTTTACATCTGGGTTTACTTCCTCTTTAATGACCAGAGCACTTTTTACGATTCGGCACTGCGTTGCTTTAACTGACAATTGCGCAATCGTGCGACGTTGTACCCAAACAAAATTCACGTCTTTTTTTCCTCACAAATAGAGCTTTCTTTTGGTGGTATTTGATCACCTCTGCGTCACTTCTGATCACCGCTATAAACAAAAAACAAAAAAAAAATAATAATTTATTCATCAGTTTTGGCCAATATATATTATTTTACATATTTGTGGTAAAAAAAATATTTTATTGATTGGTTTGCGCAAAGGTTGCTGCGTTTACAAACAATGAGAATTAATTTATGGCGGTTTTACTATTTTTTTTTTTACTAGTAATGGCGGTGATCTGCGATTTTTATTGGGACTGCGATATTGCAGCGGACAGATCAGACATTTTTTACACTTTTTTGGGACCATTCACATTTAGACAGCGATCAGATCTAAAAATAGCCACCGATTACTATATAAATGTCACTGGCAGGGAAGGAGTTAACCTGCACAGGGCAATCAAGGGATTAACTGTGTTCCCTAGGCATGTTCTAATTGTGTGGGGGCTGGGCTGGCAGGGGCATGACAGGTATAACTGATCCCAATGACAGGGATCAGTAGATCTCTGTCATGCCGCCTGACAGAGCGGGGAACCGCCATGTTTACATCGGCGGTTCCCCACTTTTCTTCTGTAGTAAGCGATCGCGGGTCGCCGGCGGACATAGAGTCTGCCCGACCCACGGCCCCACTCAGGGAACACGAGTGCGCACCGGCGGCGGCAGGCACAAGAGCGCGCCAGCGCGCGCTCGCCCCCTAGCTGCACGTGTGCGGATTGCCGTTTATAGGCGGCGATCTGCGCTATGCTGCCAACTTGCAGTAAATGTACGAAAGTCGATCGGGAGTCACTTAATTACCTGTGGTTTAGAACCGCTTTAAGACAGAAAAAAAGGAGAAAATTGCGCTAACCCAATACTGTGTAACAAGTGAATTAAGTGATTGAATAAAGCAGCTAACACAACAATATTCCAAGATTGCTAATAAAATTTACAGACCAAAAGTGTAGCGCTAAAATAAGTGACACAAATAAACTGGAAAGTTATCCCAGTCAAACTAGATATAATACCCAATATCTATATGTGATAGGTATACAACATAAATGACCAAATATTTGTGAGTCCGTAACAAACATTCATAGAATGCAATTAAGTTCATATGGATGTGATATCCTTCACCATTTAGGGCACCAATAGTGACTGTTACTTCCAATGGAACGTGACACACCAACATGCACTGTACACCTCCACCATATGAGCAAGAATACTCTTACCAGAGATAAGAGGTTCAAACGCCTGAAAGGTGATCAACCGGGGCAGTCCAGTAGACCTCAGCATATCATCCGTGGTATTCCCGAGTCCAGCCTTATTGGAAATATATCATCCACAACCAGGTCTCAAGGAACAATCTTAACCCCAATGCCGACGTGCCTCAACAGGATATAAAAGGTCTACATAGCATAATACTGTTGACCAGTTGAATTTTATTTAAAAGAATCACACCTACATTGTGAAAGCAGCAAATAAGTGATATGGAATTCCAATCAAAAAGAACTTAGAGCGTAGTGCTGGACAAACAGGTCCACCTCACCCGACGCGTTTCGTCCGACAGGACTTCAACAGGGGTACCCTGCCCCTAAGTGAAAATGTCCAAAGTGGGCCCAACTAGCCATTTTACCTCCCTGGTGTCATGCGACTAATTATTGTTACAAGGTCTCAGGTGTGAATGGGGAGCAGGTGTGTTAAATTTGGTGTTATTGCTCTCACTCTCTCTTACTAGTCACTGGAAGTTGAACATGGCACCTCATGGCAAAGAACTCTCTGAGGATCCGGAAAAAAGATTGGAAAGAACCTGAAACTGAGCTGCAGCACGGTAGCCAAGACCATACAGTGGTTTCACAGGACAAGTTCCACTCAGAACAGGCCTCACCATGGTCGACCAAAGAAGTTGAGTGCACGTGCTCAGCGTCATATCCAGAGGTTGCCTTTGGGAAATAGACGTATGAGTGCTGCCAGCATTGCTGCAGAGGTTGAAGGGGTTGGGGGGTCAGCCTGTCAGTGCTCAGACCATATGCTGCACACTGCATCAAATTGGTCTGCATGGCTGTCGTGCCAGAAGGAAGCCTCTTCTAAAGATGATGCACAAGAAAGCCTGCAATCAGTTTGCTGAAGACAAGCAAACTAAGGACATGGATTACTGGAACCATTTCCTGTGGTCTGATGAGACCAAGGTAAACTTATTTGGTTCAGATGGTGTCAAGCGTGTGTGGCAGCAACCAGGTGAGGAGTACAAAGGCAATGTATCTTGCCTACAGTCAAGCATGGTGGTGGAAGTGGGAATATAGAGACAATACCGCGCTAATGCCTACAGAAAGGAAGTATAGATACTCAGCTGCAACCTAAAAACCACAACCAGGCCTAATTACAATAAAATCAAAAAAGGCTGCTCTCATAGCATACTAGTTATTAACTAGAATGGCAGAATGACATTTGAACACATAGGCGTCTTCCCGACATACGTTTCGTCACAAGATGGACATCGTCACGTCCCCGTGACGACGTCCATCTTATGATGAAATGTACGTTGGGAAGATGCGTTGACATCACTGCCTTTGAAGTTCACACACAGAGCCCGCTGACCTGATACTGTCTATGCGTTGCACATCTACATTGCTGTAAGTGCACTTTTTATACCTATTGAAGTTGTCTTAGCTATATCACACTATTGGAGGCCTCTTGTTTTGCATATTTGACCCCATTCGGATGGAGCCTGCCTAGTTTAGGCACCTGTGTGACATCCACCATACACTGTAGCGGGGTTCCTGGCCAAGCGATCCTTTAGGGCACCCCCCATCTTCGCTGCTGTGTTCCTTTTCACATCTTTTGGTCCCTTGAACGAAGTGGAGCTGGTTGCTGGACACCCGAAGTGTCCTCATACACCCCATTGTGGGGACCCAGGCTGGGTGGCAAGCCAAAACACTCTCTGCGCTTAAGTCAGGTAAGCTGCCATTTTATCTGGTGGAGGATTGCTAACTATCATTTTACCTATAATCACCCAGTGTGTCTTATTCATCTAAGGCCACATCTGCTCTTCTAAATCTCTTCAATTGTTGCACTGTATACCTTCCATCATCATTTGGGGTGCTGTGCACACTGGAGAAGTCTCTCCCTTTTCTCTTGCATGGAACATCATCTACAGGACTAACTTATGTAATTTTTCTACTGAAAGAGAAGTTTTTATTTTATTGAAAGATACATTCTTGCACAAATCACTTTTCTCTTATTGAACTGCCCTATACATATTTTTACAGCTTTGGTTTTTTTGTACTATTTTTCATTTCTACCTTTTATTCATTTTTTATTTTTCAATTTATATATTGGATTTCATACAATAATATTTTATCATATTTTTTTTGTGTGGCTTAATCCGCCTATGTGTTGAAATGTCATTCTGCCATTCTAGTTAATAACTAGTATGTTATGAGCGCAGCCTTTTTTGATTGTATGGTGGTGGGAGTGTTATGGTCTGGGGCTGCATGAGTGCTGCCAGCACTGGGGAGCTACAGTTCATTTAGGGAACCATCAATGCCAACATGTACTGTGATATACTGAAACAAAGCATGATCCCCTTCCTCCGGAGACAGGGCCACAGGGCAGTATTCCAACATGATAGCAACCTAAAACACACCTCCAAGACAACCACTGCATTGCTAAAGAAGCTGAGGGTAAAGGTGATTAATGGACCAAGCATGTCTCCAGACCTAAACCCTATTGAGCATCTGTGGGGTATCCTCAAATGGAAGGTGGAGGAGCGCAAGGTCTCTAACATGCACCAGCTCCGTTATGCCGTCATTGAGGAGTGGAAGAGGACTCCAGTGGCATCCTGTGAAGCTCTGGTGAACTCCATGCCCAAGGCAGTGCTGGAAAATAATGGTGGCCACCCAAAATATTGACACTTTGGGCCCAATTTGGACATTTTCACTTAGGGGTGTACTCACGTTTGTTGCCAGCAGTTTAGACATTAATGGCTGTGTGTTGAGTTATTTTGAGGCGACAGCAAATTTACACTGTTAAACAAGCTGTACACTCACTACTTTACATTGTAGCAAAGTGTAATTTCTTCATTGTTGTCACATGAAAAGATATAATAAAATAGTTACCTAAAAATGTGAGGGATTTACTCACTCTTGTGAGATACTGTATATATATATATATATATATATATATATATATATATATATATATATATGTATATATAGTGGGTAAAGAAAAGATTTGTGTTGCAGCCTGAAATGAAGACAGACACAGTTTTTGTTTTTTCCAGCTGAATTTTCTCAGTGCTACTTATAACATCGAGGTGAAAGATATATCATGAACAGGTGCCAAAACACGCCTTGAAGATTCTGAGGCCACATGGAAAAGGTGTTATAGTCAAATGAGAATAGAATTTCATTATTTGGCCTCTACACCAAACGATATGTCTGGCGGAATCTCAATACAGCTCACTATCCAAATAATGCTATTCCTACAGTAAAGCAGGGAGGTGGTAATATCCTGTTATGGGGGTGTTTCTCTGCATCAGGGACTGGAGCGCTTGTCAGGATACAAGGAAAAATGGATGGAGCAAAATAACATCACATTTTTGAGAAAAATCTGCTGCCCTCTGCCAGAAAGTTGTCAATGGGAAGAAGGATTACCTTCCAACATGACAATAACCCAAAGAACACAGAAAAAATGACCACACAGTGGTTGAAAGGTGAATGACCTTGCATGGCTTAGTCAGAGCCCAGACTTAAACCCTGCTGAAAATCTGTGGAATGACTTGAAGACTGCAGTCCACAAACGGTCACCATCAACTTTAACTGAACTTGAGCAGTTCTGCAAAGAAGAGTGGGCAAATTTTGCAAAGCCTAGATGTGCAAAGTTAGTAGAGACTTATCCCAACAGACTAAAGGCTGTAATTACAGCATATGCGGTTCAACAAAATACTGACACAAGGGGCTGATCCTTTTTCCTACTCAGTGATTCTGTTTTTTATTTATTTATGACCAGTTGATGTTACATCTTTCACTTGGATGTTATAAGTTGCACTGAGTAAATGCAGGTGGGTAAAACAAAAATTGTGTCTGTCTTCATTTCAGGCTGCAAAGCAACACAATTTGATTTAAAGGGGATTTTTTTCTATACCCACTGTATATATGCATACAGATATATAGCATATAAAAAAATCAAAGGCTAAACGCAGGTGCACTCCATGGCAATAACAGCAAAAGCATAGGCTGCCTTTCTCAAGTCTCAAGAAAAGGTGAAACGTTGACCGCAATAAACATGTAGCGCTACCCCAGTAGGAGCCGCTGGTGAATAGGGATCCCCCCACCCTGCACAAAGGACACCAAATTTCCACAGCACATTTGAGTCAGGAAACAGTCCAGTAACTTTGTTTTGTTTATTAGGGGCATTGAACTTGGATGGGTTAGGGGTATTATGGGATGCCAACTTGACTTTTCAGCAAAAGAAATTCTTCAGGGACAATACTATATACTGTCCATATATACTCTCCTCTTCTGCCTCATGCACAAATCTTGCTTGCAGAAACACTCAGGCCCAACTGGAACACTGTTAACTTTATCCTTTGACCTTACACAATGGACACAGTCCCCCACTCACTCTGATGGTAATACCCTTGACCTTGTCTTCTCCCATCTTTGCACCCCCTACAACCTCACGAACACCCCCTTTCCTCTTTCTGACCACAACCTCATCACTTTCACATTGTGCTTGTCTCCAACCACCTGCTCCACCAAGCAGAAAATAATTACTAGCAGAAACCTTCGCCACTTTATTCCTTCTCTTTTCTACTCTGCAACTGACCACCTCCATGACAAAATCTCAGCCCTATCTTGCCCTAACCTGGCCACCTCTATCTACAACAGTTCACTTTCATCCTCACTGGATTCTCTTGCTCCTCTGACTTCACAAAATGTCAGGCCCCGACCATTACAACCTTGGCAGACCTACGACACCAGAAACCTTAAGAGACATAGCTGTGCACTGGAGCGAGTGTGGCGTAAAACCAAATCCCAGCATTCGTTCACCCAATATAAATCTGCCTTTTGAAAATACACTTCTTCCCTCCATGCTGCCAAACAAACTTACTTTGTCATCCTCATTAACACTCTGTCCTCCAATACTCGTCGTCTCTTCTCTACTTTTAACTCTCTACTTTCTCCACCACCACCTCCACCCAATCACTGCTCATGAGATTGCAAACCACTTCAAAAACAAGATTGATGCAATTCATGGGGACATCTCCACTGCTCAGAAATCTTACCCATGTAACATACCCTATACAACTTCACTTTCAACGCTCTCCTCTTTTGACCTTGCTACTACCGAAGAGGTCTCTAAAGTTTTCACAGAAGCCCACCTTACCACCTGTCCCCTGGATCCTGTTCCCTCACATCTATTACGGTCACCCTCTTCTTCTATCTTATGCTCCCTCACCCACATCTTCAATCTTTCCCTCCCTACTGGCATCTTCCCCTCCCCTCTAAAACATGCCCTGATCATCCCCCATACTTAAAAAGCCCTCACTGGATCCCACCATCCTGAACAACTTAAGACCCAGTGAAATAAAAATGGGGTGGTTATGGGTTCCCCAAGTTTATTTGAAACTATATATATTAATTGTCTATTCCTCTAATTCGTTAGCCTACTAAAGTTCTGATAACAGTAATGATAATAGTACGATACTAAGGTTAGCCTATATATATATATATATATATATATATATATATATATATATATATATAAATAATCAATCACTCTGCTTTAATAAAGATAGGATTACATTTATTATAAGGAAAATAGAAATTCTAACATCAAAACATGATAAGAAAATATCATAGAGCCTATAACATAAATAATATTAGGTGATACCTAGGCTGTCCTCGAAATGTTGTTCTGGCTGGCCTGATGGATCGATGATGGAAGAGGGAAAAGAGGATAAAAGGATGACCATCACGAGGCGCAGGCTTTTAAACCCATTCATGCATTATCCACACACACCCGCCCAGCGCCAGCCTACTTCTGCATTCTGTCCAGTGGTGACAGACTTCCTCTCCTTGAGTCTGTCTCTAGGATGCATGCCTGGATTGTCCACTAGAGGCAGTATATGTCCATTTATCACTCACAGCTGACCCATCATCTTTAGTGGTCAGATGGTCCCTTTGATGTCAGGGAATAAGGAAATGTTAATTTGCACCTCCCCAGGAGATCTCCTCTGGCTTTCTCTACCCCTACACCTCACATCGCAGGGGGTGTATGGACACTTCCTGGTAGGATATGGCTATACATTATGACTTCCTATTACCAACACCCCGCTGGGCCAACTTGTGAATTCCAACTATGCCAGATGGCTTTCTTTACCACACAGTGATTAGACCACTTGTAAACTCCAACTCCGGGCTGCCATATCAGTGACACTCCAGAACTATGATATTAAACCATGTTGCCATCCAACATATGCCGCTTTGGGCCTGAAGGGCACATACCACCCTTCTTCAAAGACAGCCTCTGTGGAAAAGTCCATAAATGTCTTCACATGTTGTGCTTCCCGACATGTGCCGCTTTGCCTGAAGGGCACACACCTCCCTTCCTCTGAAACAGCTCCTATGGCACAGTCCATAAATGTCTTAGCATGGGTTTCCCAACATGTGCCGCTTTGCCTCTGGGTGATACACCTACCACCATTCTTCAGCGACAGCATCCATGGCACCATTCTGTATTTTCTCCTTCCTGGTCCCTTCATGATGGGATGCAATATAGGCAAGGGGTGTCCATTCACTCACCATTCACCAACACACACTCAGGGCCATGTTTCAACCAGCTTCCAGATACAGAACCTCGAGGAGGGCCTTATTCACCCATATTACTAACCTAATACAGGTATATCAAACTATACTATCACACAAATCAACCCGTTACCATAATATATACATGTACATTCTAATCACCACTTTAAGTATCTCACCCCCAACCTCCTATAACCCTTCATTATGTCTATACGGGGGGGATTAGGCAGGCTTGCTCAATATGGCCTTTCCTATCGCAATTCTGGCATATATGCAGTGCTCTGTGACTCTGAATTGGCAGTAAAGCCTCCAACTTGTACGCAGAGACCTTACCGTTAATTCGTCCCCCAACTTGCATAGATAAATGCAAAACTTTTATATAAACATCGGATCACACATGTTTAAACTTGAAACAATGAGAAAACCACAAAATTCCATCCCTGTGCCTGGATTTCAGAGACCATGCCCAGGGTATACCATGCACCTCTAGCTACGATTAGATTCACGTAACACCCTAGTTCCATGACAAACATTACATTGGTATACTTTAGGACAAAGGAACAAACTCGTCTATGTCCCAAATAATACCCAGGTGCTTCTTTCCCAGCAATGATCTCTCCATCCCGAACACAGCGTGAAATAACGGTTTACTGATCTGGCATACACAGGACGTCATGTTCATGCCTCCGACAGAGGAAAATATCAACCTGTCTCCAGCTTCCCTCCACTCTGACCACATGTGGGTAATTTAGCCATAAATGCAACAAAGTAGAATCCCCAGTCAGTAAGCCCATTGATACGACAGAATATACAGACCGAGTCTGCACTTCTGTATCTGGGATCAGCGAGGAAGCCGAACAAATTCCATAATCCAAAATAGCGCAGCCCATCCAGGCATTAGACCACCACTTTGGATTATCGTAAACAATGTGTTGTGGAAAAAAATCTTACTGAGCTGTGAAGCTAACTCATAAGGCCACTGTCCCTTATACAGAGACTGCACAAGCAGCTTGATGTTGGTTGATAATTCCGCCTGCCCCTGCGTGCACGCCAAATCCCATGACGCATTCTTGCCTTGTACCACCACACTCTCTACCAACCTCTCCAAATGGTAGATAAAATCTTTAGCCACTTTAACCTGGGGCATTCAATTGAATGTTATTAGAGATGTCAATAATCTCTCTCTGAGTAACAAAGCCCTGCTTACTGTCTGCCGCTACGGCTGAGAGTTTGATCCTCAGGATACTGATATTCACTTCATTAATAACACCCATCCCCGCTCCTATTCCCCCCAATATAGTGCTGAATACATCCCTCCTCTTTCGGTTGCTCCTCAGAAATAAGCGGCCTGAATGAACATCATTCTGTGTCCACACACCTCTGGGAGCATGCCACTGGTACAACGACCACACTTGATTCAGTGTATATTCAGCACATATAGGGTAATAGATTTTTATCAACCACTGTGAGACGTTGAAGTGCCATGTGGTGAAGGCATACTGTACCCTGGTAGCCAGTATATGGGAAGAGCTTAGAACTATTTGTAGCGGTTCCCCTCTTTCCAACGAAGCATGTTTTTGTGAATTGACATGGGCATCGCCTGTGCAGGGTTCCAACTGCTCAGGTGAGACATCAACCAGGTGTATTTCCTGGCGATGTTTATCAAGATTCG
>BLSH010267196.1:189869-200961 GCA_018402905.1 Glandirana rugosa | reverse complement strand
AAAAATCGCAGATCGCCGCCATTACTAGTAAAAAAAAAAAAAACCCCAAAAATGAATTCTCATCATCCGTAAACACGACCACTTTTGCGCAAACCAATCAATAAACGCCGATTGCGATTTTTTTTATCGCAAATATGAGGAAGAATATAAATCGGCCAAAAACGGTGAAAAAAAATGATTTTTTATATATTTTTTTTTGATTTGTATTCTAGCAAAAAGTAAGAAATTTGGGTTTTTTTGCAAAATTGTCGCTCTTCTTTTGTTTATAGCGGCGATCAGAAATGACGCAGAGGTGATCAAATACCACCAAAAGAAAGCTCTGTTTGTGGGAAAAAAAGGACGCAAATTTCGTTTGGATACAACGTCGCACGACCGCGCAATTGTCAGTTAAAGCGACGCAGCGCCGAATCGCAAAAAGGGCTCTGGTCCTAAAGCTGGAAATCCTTCCGGGGCTGAAGTGGTTAAACCACAGGCTTGGCTGCCAGCTAGGCCAAAATTTACCTACGCTACAGAAAAAAAACTATTTACATTTTTAGCACACTAGAGAGTGCTAGATACACTTTGTTGTTTATTAAGTCCTATGAAGTGCATCTGCTTTTTCCTGTTATTATACATACTTCTCTTTAGGACTGCATACACTGAATATTACAGTATTTCACAAAAGTGATTACACCCCTCACATTTTTGTAAATATTTTATTCTATCTTTTCATGTGACAACACTGAAGAAATGACACTTTGCTACAATGTAAAGTAGTGAGTGTACAACTTGTATAACAGTGTAAATTTGCTGTCCCCTCAAAATAACTCAACACACAGCCATTAATGTCTAATGTCAACAAAAGTGAGTACAATCCTAAGTGAAAATGTCCAAGTATCAATATTTTGTGTGGCCACCATTATTTTCCAGCACTGCCTCAACCCCCTTGAGCATGGAGTTCACCAGAGCTTCACAGGTTGCCACTGGAGTCCTCTTCCACTCCTCCATGATAACATCAGGGAGCTGGTGGATGTTAGAGACCTTGCGCTCCTCCACCTTCCATTTGAGGATGCCCCGCAGATGTCCAATAGGGTTTAGGTCTGGAGACATGTTGGCCAGTCCATCACCTTTACCCTCAGCTTCTTTAGCAATGCAGTGGTCATCTTGGAGATGTGTTTGGGGTCGTTCGTTATCATGTTGGAATACTGCCCTGCAGCCCCAGTCTCAGAAGAGAAGGGGATCATGCTCTGCTTCAGTATGTCACAGTACATGTTGGCTTTCATGGTTCCCTCAATGATCTGTAGCTCCCCAGTGTCGGCAGTACTCATGCAGCCCCAGACAATGGCACTCCCATCACCATGCTTCACTGTAGGCGAGACACACTTGTCTTTGTACTCCTCACCTGGTTGCCACGACACATTTTTGACACCATCTGAACCAAATATGTTTATCTTGGTCTCATCAGACCACAGGACATGGTTCCACTAATCCATGTCCTTAGTCTGCTTGTCTTCAGCAAACTGTTTGCAGGCTTCTTTGTGTATCATCTTTAGAAGAGGCTCCCTTCTGGGACAAGATGCAGTGTGTGGCGTATGGTCTGAGCACTGACAGGCTGACTTCCCACCCTTTAACCTCTGCAGCAATGCCGGCAGCACTCATATGTCTATTTCCCAAAGACGACCTTTGGATATCACACCGAGCATGTGCACTCAACTTCTTACGTCGACCATGGTGAGGCCTGTTCTGATTGGAACCTGTCCTGTTAAACCGCTGTATGGTCTTGGACACTGTACTGCAGCTCAGTTTCAGGGTCTTGGCAATCTTCTTATAGCCTAGGCCATCTTTATGTAGAGCAACAATTCTTTTTTTTAGATCCTCAGAGAGTTCTTTGACATGAGGTGCCATGTTGAACTTTTAGTGACCAGTATGAGAGTGAGAGCGATAACACCAAATTTAACACACCTGCTCCCCATTCACACCTGAGACCTTATAACACTAATGAGTCACAAGGCACGAGGTGGGAAAATGGCTAATTGGGCCCAATTTGGACATTTTCACTTAGGGGTGTACTCACTTTTGTTGCCAGCGGTTTAGACATTAATGGCTGTGTGTTGAGTTATTTTGAGGGGACAACAAATTTACACTGTTATACAAGCTGTACACTCACTACTTTATATTGTAGCAAAGTGTCATTTCTTCAGTGTTGTCACATGAAAAAATATAATAAATTATTTACAAAAATGTGAGGGGTGTACTCACTTTTGTGAGATACTGTATTTATATGTTTTCTGGCCTATCTCAAATCAGCACACAACAGGTTGATCCTCCATTGGTAACCTACATGACCACCTCTTCCTAGCTAAATAAAAGACGTCTCTCCCATACTCATGGTGTTCTTTTTTTTTGGTCTGCTCCAGGCCACCTTTGGGCTTAGTATTCAGGTATTAGGTACACCAGTTCAATTGCTTGGTAACACAAATTGCTAATCAGCCAATCACTTGGCAGCAACTCAATGCATTTAGGCATATAGACATGGTGAAGATGACTTGCTGAAGCTCAAACTGATCATCAGTATGTGGAAGAAAGGGGATTTAAGTGACTTTTAGCGTGGTATCATTGTTGGTGCCAGACAGTCTGGTCTGAGTATCTCAAAAACTGCTGATTTACTGGCATTTTCACACACAACCATCTCTTGGGTGTACAGAGAGTGGTCCAAAAAATAAAAAATATCGAGTGAGTGGCAGTTGTGTGGACAAAAATGCCTTGTTGATGTTGGAGGTCATAGGCGAATGGGCAGACTGGTTCAAGATGATAGAAAGGCAACAGTAACTCAAATAACCACTTGTTACAACCAAGGTAGGCAGAATACCATCTCTGAACGCACAACACATCGTACGTTGAAGCAGATGGGCTGCAGCAGTAGAAGACCACACCAGTTGACACTCCTGTCAGCTAAGAACAGAAAACTGAGGCTACAATTCACACAGGCTCACCAAAGTTGGAGAAATGGCCTGCAGCACTTTTGATAGGTGGGACTTCTGACCAAAGCGGGGAACTACGGAAGAAACTGTAAGAGGATTCAGGAAAGCCTGGAAATGGTTGTTATGCTATTGTTGAATGGCATTCAGTTAAAAACAAATAGATTACCAAAAGTTTTTATAACATCTTATCTGGCTCGAAGCTTGACCACTTCAGCCCCGGAGCCATTTTTGACACTTGTTAAAATCAGTATTTTTTGCTAGAAAATTTCTTAGAACCCCTAAACATTATACAGATTTTTTTTCTAACACTCTAGAGAATAAAATGGTGGTCATTGCAATACTTTTTGTCGCACCATATTTGTTAAAAAAATAAGACAACAATAAAGTTAGCTCAATTTTTTTCTGAAAAGTGAAAGATAATGTTATGCCAAGTAAATTGATATCCAACATGTCATGTTTCAAAATTGTGCCCGCTCGTGGAATGGCGACAAACTTTGGCACTTAAATCTCCATCGGCGACGGTTAAAATTTTTTACAGGTTATATGTTTAGAGCTACAGAGGAGGTCTAAAAGTATTGCTCTCGCTCTAATGATCGCGGCCATACCTCACTTCTTTAATTTGAACACTGTTTTCATATGCGGGCGCGACTTACGTATGCGCTTTCTTTTCTACGTGAGCTCGCAGGGATGGTGGCGATATAACTTTTTTTTTTATTTATTTTTTTTAGCAATGTTCCTTTAAAAAAACATTTGATCACTTTTATTGCGGTCACAAGGAATGTAAACATCCCTTGTGACAGTAATATGTGGTGACAGGTAATCTTTATGGAGGGATCTGGGGTCTAAAAGACCCCCAATCCCTCCTCTGCACTTAAAAGTATTCAGATCACCAAAAACAGAGATTCTGAATACTGTAATTTTTTTAAAATCGGCGCCATTGGCCGCCGAGTAAACCAGAAGTGACGTTGTGACGTCGCTTCCGGGAATTTCACAAAGGAGACCCGATTGAAGGCGATTACAGCTTCTATTGGGACTCCACCCAGATGGCAGACGCACCAGATTGATGCTCCGGTCTCTCGGTGGGACGGGAGGCTGGGGAAGAGCGGCTGGCGGCAGCAGGAGGGGGGGTGTCTCCTCCCGTTGCCTGGGGTAACAGCCGGATCGGGCATTATCACCAGATAGCCGATCGCCTGCTCTAAAAAACAGTACCGGGGTATAGCCTGTAGCTGGAGGCTATACCCCAATACCTCCATAAGTGGTTAATACTTATTTTTCATATTTCACAAAACAATGGATTGTTAGAAATAGCCCTCTAAAACCTTTTCAGCTCTTTGGATGTTCTCTTTTTACCAGCCAGCCAGCTCCTGGCTTTACTGTAAAAGTAATCTGCGTGCCTGAAGAGCCGTCCAATCACTTTTACGTGACTCATGGTTTCTGTCTCCCTCTTGATGGCTCTTGGGCTCTCCCACTCCTCCCGAGAGCTTGGGACCACAACAAATATCGTCAGGGTGGCTATTGGAAGGAGCTTGGGGCACATCCAATCTCCCATGCTGACTGTAAACCCAGAAGCACACAGCTCTGAGCACTTCTAGTTCACAACTGTCAAAATCCTAACTAGAAAGCCAGATAAACAGATACATTTTTGTACACGGCCAGCTTGTGGCTTAGGCGCCCATGTGGGAACAAGTAGAACTGCACTCACTAATGCCTGAACTTGGGCTAGGAGCTGCAGCATTGAGGTAAAAATTAACTTTTAATGTGTGGTAGCAAACTCACATTTAGGTAGTTAAAACAGGCATGTATTTTGTAATCCAAGCTGGTCCCGGTGTCCGGGCGTCTGTGCTGCTGGGCCCTAGCGATGGCACGGCCCTGGCCGCTCCAGTGGTGTCCGAGGCTCCAGGGCTGTGTCCAGTCAGCTGGGCGGGTAGCAGGCAAGTTGGCGCTAAGGCCGTGGCGTCCGTGACGGGCAGGGGGCATGGTCAAGAGGCTCGCGTTCAGAGCATATGTGCTCCTTCATCAGAGATGATCATGTGACTGTCATGAGACAGTCAACCTTAAGGCAGATCTTCCGAGCTTAGATGTAATTTGCAACTGTGCAGTTATCTCTTTGTACTCCATTGCTGACTCCTTTACACTGAAAACACTTAAACACTCTTATGCATAGACAATACTCCCAGATGTGCAGCATTTTGAGGCCGGTACTGCTGAGCCTGTACCGGGCTCAACCAATCCAGCACCACTTTCCCAGTGACCATCCTGCTGTTGTTAAGGAATACAGGAAACACATTCACCCCACTGCCCGCCCTTGTTCCCCAAAGAGTGGGGAACCAACCACTAGTGGAGGTGCCACTACCAGAGGAACCATAACCTTTGCCAGTCACCCATCTCCTAGCTGATTGGCTGCATTGCATGTGACACAATTACTGTACTTCTTAACAACAACACATTAAAGCAGAATTCCACTCATTTTTAAGCTTCTTAAAAGTCAGCAGCTACAAAAAGTGTAGCTGCTGACTTTTAATAAACAGACACTCACCTGTCCCACGATCCAGCGATGCGGCCGCCTGAAGCTTTTCTCCTCTCCCCCGCCTCTCTGCGGTGACGGCATGGCAAGTGTCGGCACCCGGCTGTGACAGCTTGCGGCTTAACAGGTAGGTGTGCACTGCGCATGCGTGAGTCGTGCTGCGCTCTCTCAGTGGCCAGGCAATCTTCTGGGACCTGTGACGTGTCCCAGAAGATTGCAGAGAGGGAGGGGGAGAGGAGGAGTCGCCTAGGCAGAAAGTAGGAGCTGGGTACCTGTCAACACTAGGTACCCACTACTCCCCCAAAAAATGACATGCCAGATGTGGCATGTAAGGGTGCGAGGAGTGCTTACAGGGGAAGTTCCACTTTTGGGTGGAGCACCGCTTTAACTTCAACTGGACAGTACTCTGTGTGTTAGAACCATGTATTGCATCTTCCTCTAGCTCAGTCACCTTGTGTTACAATCCCTGTTTTTTTGATATGCTGTGCATGCACCCCTTTAAGAGACTTCAGACCAGGCAGAAAATGTTCACAAACGATATCCTTTACTAAGGTAGTTGCTGATAACAGTACAGTTTTCAGAAGACAACTTCAACACAGTTATATACAGAGCTCTACTAATATTCCCATAGAGTGTGCATACCTTATGCAGAAGGCAAATCCATAAAGGAATCCCTTTTAAGGCAAAATCTATTTAGGCAATTATCTACAAGAGGTAGTGTTTGTCCTTAAGGCCTCATGCACACAGGACGTTTGACTGTTTTTCAGCTGCTGTTTTCAGCTGCAGATGTTTTTTCTACAGTCAATAAACCCTCCATCATGTTATCCTATGTGTTCATGCACACATAGGCTGTTATCAGCTGTTTTTAGCAGTGACATTTTTGAGTTGTAAAAAAACCCCAAGAGCTAAGGGTTTTTTTTTTACGTTTTTCAGCTGTAAAAAAGTTCAAACGCTTAAAAACGTCCAAAAACGCCCAAAAACGCCAATCCTCAATGTTTTTGGACGTATTAGACCAATTGAAAAAATGCGAAAAAACGCCGGTAATATAACGCTGGTAAAAGCTGAAAACATCCCTGATAAGCTACTGATGTTTTTGGGCTGTTTTTTTTAAAGTCCTGTGTGCATGAAACCTTAGAGTCCATGATTGGCAGCAATCCATAAAGGTAACAAGTCTATGATTAGCAGCTACAAGTCTGCAGGGGTCTCCAGGCTCAAGATCCTCACCAGGGAGCCCAATAAGGCTCCTATCAACCCCCCCCCCCCCAGAGGGGGTGATCAATCTAGCAGGGTAACAGGCTACATTCTACATTCTGGCAGCATTTACCCAGGAACTCTCCCAGGGGGTTTGAGACAGCCCCTATATCTTGGTTGATCTATAGGGGGCAGTAACCTGGCTGAAAATGGTGGGAAAGACATTAATCCTTACAGCCTGGTTACCCCTAGCTCTTAGGTCAACTTGGGGACACAGGAAGCATACAAACATTGTAACATCTGGCACCCATGAGGAAATTAGCTCAGTCTGGGGAAACAAGTGCTTAGCACAGAAAACAAGTTAAAACGGAGTTCCACCCAAAAGGGGAAGTTCTGATTTAAAGACTTGTCCCAATTTTGACAGGCACCTGCTTCCCACTTTCGTTCCGAGTGCCACGGTGCTCGAAAATGGAAGTTCTCCTCCCTCCCTCCCCCCTGCAGTCTTCAGGGAAACTGAAAGGTCCCAGAAGACTGTATCCACCATTCACAATGTGCAGCGCATCTCACACATGTGCAGTGGGCACCCAGCTGTGGAGTCACAAGCTGTCACAGCCGGGTGCCCATAGTGAAGGTGCCGGGGACCAAAGACAGCGGGTAAGACCGCTGGATCGTGGGACAGGTGAGTGGCTGTTTTTGTAGCTGCTGACTTTTATTTTTTTCACAGGTGCCTGGAACCCCTCTTTAACCTCCTTTAGGCGTCTGCCTGCCATCCTCGGCTCAAGTTAAGCCATAATTTACTGAACAGTGCACACCAAAATTTTGTACACAATCACCTACATTTTTGTATAGATATGAACAAATATTATAAATGCCTTCCCTAAATAAAACCCTTCATTCCCTCTGTTCTCAGCTGCATAAGAGCTGGGAGAGGAGAAGCAGCAGTACACAGAGCTACCCAGTGATTTGCTGTGCGGGGGGGGGGTTGTTAAGACAAGTCTGATCATTGGAGTAGAGTACACCGAGTTCCCAGCATAGCTAGAGAACTGACCACGATGTGCTCTTCTGCTTAGTGTGGTCAATTTTTAGTAGGAAAACAGAGGAACTGGCAGGAACACAAGGGATTTCACACGAAGGTGGCAATACAAAGAGACAGGATTTTTTTTCATACAAGTACATGGTACAGCAGGCACATATCAGGAATACAACAAATGACACTGGCATAACCAAGGCGCAACATAATAGAGCAACATCAGCAGTTTCCACAAAGTGCAGTAAACATTACAACTAATAGGCAGGGTCTGGGAAACAGATCCCCCCTTCTAATGCATGTCTATTAGAGTCTATGATTGGCAGTAATCCATAAACTTAGCAAGTCTGTGATTAGTAGCTACAAGGCCATGGGGGTCTTTACACTTAAGACCCTCACCAGGAATCCCAATAAGGCTCCTATAAGAAGTTGAATAAACCTTTATTTTACTCACATATAAAATGTCTACAAAAAGGATCTTGCCAGAAAAAAGGGGGTACAATAGACCAATTACAACATTTACGTAACAGGCAACATTGAAATGAGCTTGTGCAATATGAATTTTTAAAATTTCTCATCAGAGGTCACAAGTATAGATAGAGCATATTGGTACTTGAAACTCCTTTAAGCACTTCTGCTGAAATAATGATGTATCCAAAGAAACACTAGGTAGCCATAGGGCTTTCACAAGTGTCTTATGTCAGAAAACTTGTCAGAAGTAACTCATGCTGATAACAGAGGAACGAAGCACTAGAGAAGAAACAACACTTGGAGCTTTGGAGAGAGACAAGTAAACACTACAGATGTGCTTACTCCAATTTTCATGACTGGGGTTTACAACCACTTTGGCACAGGGCATCATGCCAGGGGTGCGTTAATATGCAGAATGTGGGTAGGAAGGGGCTAAAGGCTGCCCTAGGCAACCTTATTCTCACATTTTATTGATAAAATCAGCTTTGAAGTTTTAAAGTGGACTTAGTGTCAGACATATTTTTACCATTAAGTGTAATTATACAAAGTCCTTAATGTAACAGTGACTGGTGTATATTACATATTAAAGCGGTAGTAAACAGCTGGGTGACCTGCAAAGTAAAGCGATAATATGCTACTACATTAGCACATTATGTGAAACTTACCTGAAAATGAAGCCTTCCAGCAATGCGCTGTCACCGCTGGAGGCTGCTTCTACCTTCACCCGTCTTCCTTCCGGGTCCGCAGACTCCGACTGCGTGACTGGCCAGAGCCACAATGACATCACTCCCGCGCATATGCGGAGGAGCCGCCATCAGCTGCATACACAGTAAATATCTCCTAATCTGTGCATGTTTAGGAGATACTGTAGGTACAAGTCAGAGATTGGAGTTTACAACCACTTTAACCACTTGCTGACGGCTGATCGGCATTTGACGGCGACAAAGTGGCTCTGTAACGCGAATCGCCGTCGTACGACGGCGGCCACGATCACGAGCCGTGTGCGTGCGGGCGCTGCAACGGCATTCGATACAGGGCCTTTCAATCTACAGGGCCAGGACAATGATTTTTGGCCTGGCCCTGTAGATCGCCCCTGCCAATGACATTACTCCTCTGCCTCTGTAAATGTGAACAGAGGCAGAGGAAGTAAGCTCCCCTTCCTCCCTGAAGCCCTTTTCGGTTTCAGCGAGGAAGAAGAAGCATCAGGAACGTGAGTTGCACAATCACCACACTTACACCAGGTCACATAGGCACATTTAACCCCCTGATCGCCCCCCAGTTAACCCTTTCACTCCCTGTCACCCCCTGTCACAGTATCACATAGTGCAGCGATCTGATTTTTAGCGATTGCTGTACTTGTGACCCTTGTGACACTAAATCAGTGTTAGGTTAGGCTAGTACTAGGCCTAGTTAGGTGAAAAGACCCCCCCTTGCCCCCCCCAATAAAGTTTTTAACCCCTTGATTGCCCCCTGTCATCTGTGCTCACCGTATAAGTGTCACGGGTGACGCTAGCTAGATATATAGTTTTTTTTCCAATCAGATTACTCGCCATATATACCTTTTATAGGTTTTAACCCCTGATCGCCCGGCAGTGAACCCAGTTAGCTTTTAGTGTGCGTTAGGGTCAGCACATTAGGTAGGTGCTAGATATTATTGTAATATCTGATCAGATCAATATCTGCGATCTGATCAGATATATATTAGCGCCCCCCTTAGATTAGGGTTCTAAAAAACGCAGTGTTAGCGGGATCAGCCAAGATAACCGCTAGCACCTGCGTTTAGCCCCTCCGCCAATCCCAGCCCACCCAAGTGCAGGATCAATAGATCGCTGTCACTTACAAAACACAACACACATATCTGCAGCCTTCGCAGTGATCACGCCCGATCCCTGCGAATTCTGACAGTGAATTTGGTAGCGTTTGAAGCAGGCTCTGACAACCAGGTGCGCTTTTTTGCCTGTGAGTCACGCTAGTGTACGTTTCAATTTAGAAAGCCCAAAATGTCTGGCCGCAGGTACACTAGCGAAGGGGCATACAATATGCTGAGTTTGACAGATGAGAGCGATGGGGAAGACTCACTGCCAGAATCAGGCTCAGCATATGAACCTGTAGACAGCAGCGGCACCCTGACAGATAGCTCTGACGACGAAGTTGTGGTCCCTGCTAGAGTCAGGCGTACCAGACCCAATTCTGCTGTCACTGATGTGCGTGAACCGCAGGGCTCTCGTATGCAGCAGAGAGCCAGTACTAGTGCTGCTACCCATTCTGGTGACCTGGCGAGCACCAGCGGCCTAGTACCCCCTGGACGTAGACAAACCAGCACTGCAGTAACACTTGGTGACCTGGCGAGTCCCATAAGTGCAGTACAAGCTGGTGTGGCTACCACAAGTAATGCCCCGCAGCTACGAAGAAAACGAACACAGGCCCGCAGAACCCATAGTTCCCTTTCTGACGCGCTTGCAAACCCTGATTGGCAACCCCCCACTGATGCTGCGCCCGTACTTCCCCCATTCACTGCCCAACCCGGAATCACGGTGAATACAGCTGATTTTACAGCCATTGATTTTTATTCGCTGTATTTCATGGAAGATCTCTATAGATCTATCCGACATTTTAGTCGACATAAGTGGCACTAAGGCCCAACCCGTCACTTACCCCCTTCATGCCCGCGTCGTAGTCACCCCCCAACGGTTAGTCCCAAACGTTCGCGCAGTCTTTCCCTTGATACCCAAGACGCCCGGACACAAGCAAAAGAAGCATCGACGCCCCGTAATGAACACCATCGGTGTGGTCGAACATGACGTGAATACCCTGAGCGGTCCAGTGGTTCACAATGACGTCACGACCAAACAGATGCAGGTCCCCCATGATCCGGCGACCACGAGCGGTCCAGTGGTCTTACCCATCGTCGTGATCATG
>BLSH010267196.1:164301-175291 GCA_018402905.1 Glandirana rugosa | reverse complement strand
AAGGGCTTTCTGAACAGGTAAAAGATGAGCTTGCCAGAGTGGAGACTCCTAATGATCTTGAGGCCTTCATCCAACTATGTATCCGAATTGATCAAAGACTTACAGAAAGGAGGAAGGAGAGATTGAGAATGTTTGGAAGTAACGGTGGCATGCATTTCTCTGCTAGTCAATATGTTCAGAAGGATCCAAGAGTTTCTCCAGATTCTGACACAGCTGAACCTATGCAGGTTGATGCAATTAAGAGATCCATTTCTACTCAGGAGAAAGAGAGAAGACGTTCGGAAAACCTGTGTCTATATTGTGGGGTATGTATGCAGTTAACTGTCCTAACAAGGTTAGAAGAACAATTGCAATGACTGATGTGATCATGCCTGAGCAAATAAACTCTATTACCCAGTCGATCACCCCATTGATTCATGAAGAGAATAAAGTCAATTCTGTACTATCTCATTTTATCATCCCTATTAAACTCATCTCTGAGGGTATTGAAATTCCTTGCTCTACTATGCTGGACTCTGGGGCTGGGGGGAACTTTATGGACATAGAATTTGCCCACAGCAATACTATTCAAACAAGAAATAAGTCTGCTCCTATCGATATGGAGACGGTCGATGTTCACCCTTAACTTCAGGACCTGTTACCCATGAAATAGTCCCTTTGGTACTGCAGTTTGAGGCTAACCATCATGAGACCATCAGTTTTCAGCTGATTACGTCACCCAAATTTCCTGTCATCCTGGGTATTCCTTGGTTTTCCACCCATAACCCCTCCATCAACTGGGAAGCACGGATTATAAACTTTACATCCCCCCCATTGTGAGGAATTCTGTAGGGAACCTTGTCAAACAAGTTATTTGCCGGTCAATTAATCGCAGGTGGGTGTGGTTATTATGTAGTCATATGACAACCTGCCTCCACAATATCATGAGTTCCGGGATGTCTGTGATAAGAAGAATGTCGATCATTTACCACCTCATCGCCCATATGATTGTCCCATTGAACTACTCCCAGGGGCTGAAATACCTTTTGGTCGCCTTTTTAACCTTTCAGAACCTGAATTAAAGGTTCCCAGGGAATGGATTGATGATAATTTAGACAAGGGCTTCATTAGACCCTCAACAGCCCTGTTCTTTGTTGCAAAGAAAGATTCCACCTTGCGTCCATGCACTGTACATCGTCTCACCAAGATGGCTCATTGTATACCTGTTAAGGAAGTGCCTTCTGCTGAATAAACTGCTGAGTTAATGGTTTTAGAAGTATTTAAACTACATGCAATTGCTGAAGATGTGGTGTCTGATAGAGGAGTACAGTTTACTTCAAATTTTTGGAAAAACTTTTGCTCAGCCTTAGGAGTAACAGTCAATCTGTCTTCTGCTTTTCATCCCCAGTCTAATGGTCAGACTGAGAGGACCAATCAAACATTGAAGCAGTACCTTCAATGCTTTGCCAGTTATCTTCAGGATGATTGGTTGGATTATCTTTGTACAGAGTTTGCTTACAAGAATTCTAAACATAGCTCCACCTCTCAAAGTCCTTTTTATTTAAACAATGGGTATCATGCAGTTTTTATTCCTGATCTTCCTATCTCAACTCCAATTCCTTCTGTACCAACAGATTAACTACTTTGCGGGAGATTCAGGAGAAATTGAATGAGACTTTGAGGGAGGCTCAGGAATGTTACAAGAAGGCTGCTGATCACTTCCTACTTTTCATATGGGTGACAAAGTTTGGTTATCAACCAAAAATTTGAAGGTCCATGTTCCATCTGCAAAGCTGGGCCAAAAGTTTGTAGGACCATTCAAGATTTCTGCTCAAATCAATCGAGTTACCTTTTGGTTAAAACTTCCTGACAGTATGAAAATTGATCCTGTCTTTCACATATCACTACTTAAACCATTTCACGAAGGTCCTTTTTCTGGAAGAATTCTTCAAACCTCCTCCACCAGTTGAGGTACAGGGTGAAGTAGAATTTGTGGTGGAGAAAATTCTTGATTCTAGAATCTTTAGAAACAAGCTACAATATCTGGTCCAATGGGAAGGATATGGACCAGAAGAAAATTTTTGGGAGCCTGAGGAGAATGTTCATGCCCCTAGATTAACAAGAGAATTCCATCCAGAGGTTTCCTCACAAACCCAGCTCTAAGACGTCCAGAGAGGAGGGGAGTACTGTCAGGACTCAGGACCTGGGATCAAATCTGGGACCTGTTCTGTGTCTGGCATTGATTCTTCTCACTGAGCTATCTGGGATTCTGGACAGCGCCTTACCTGATCTGTTGCATATTCTGCCTGATCCATTGGACATCTCTGCCTTATGTCTCGATTGCTTTTGAACCTTGAACTCCTTGCTCCTCCCATGAACTTCCTATATAAGCCTTGTCTCTGCACTTCCTCTTTGCCAGGTTATTGTGCTTTCTCAGCCAGTGCCTTGCTCTTGTCTTCCCTGCTGCTGTCCTTATTTGCTACCATTCGTCATCGACCCTTGGCTTGTTCCTCAACTATTCTACTGCCTGATCCCAACCCACAACTACTCGTTACCGACCTTTTGGCTTGTTTACTGACCACGCTCCTGTTTGATCCTTATCCGCTCATCCGCTACTGGACCCCGGCTTGCCAAAACCCTAGTGGGGCAATCCTGAGGACCGCGACCTGGTACTAACACGCAGCTACATCCATCTCGACCATCAGGAGCTCTGGTGAAAACCAGTTAGTACTTAAATTCCGCACCTCAGGTGAGCCTGTGTCATCTTCCGGGGTGACTACCTGTGTACCTATCCTGCTGGTCAGTAGTATTCCTGCAACTGCTATAGCAACTGGTCTTTGAGCCTGACGCCTGATCGTGACACTTATACCTGCTTTTCTGGCCCCCGTTCCCACCTCACTTAAAGTCCCATGGGCTATTTTTCTCCTTTATTGCAAATTATTAGGGATGAAGGTGTGTTATGGGTAGCATCAGACCTGTCCTCTCTTTTCTATATTGAACCCGGGTGGAAGACACCCAATACGCCCTCCCTTGGTCTGCTGCTACTTTGGGCCCAACATACAGCCTGCTTCTAATGTTAATTGAGTTGAACATCAAATCCATTGTGATATGCTCACGTTATCCTTGGTTCCCATTGTGGTCCACTCATGGAATGTGTAGCAGTCTCTGTCAACCCCGGGAGCTGCGATATGCGAAGGGGAGGGTCCCCTCCCTTGCTGTCCCCCCTGTCTGATGATGGGCGGGGCCACCTGCATATCGGCGCCATGACACCTGCCTGCTTTCAGGAATGGTTCCACCCTTTTGTAGAGCTTTCGCTTTTTTTTATGCTTACATAAACAGTCACCTGTTCATGGCATTAGAGGTGTAGGCAGCTGCACTTGCTGGGGATTTTAGCAGGAGGATTCACATGGAGGCTCTATGTTTTCATACTGCTTTGATACTTCACACTTCAAGCACACCTATCTGGTAAGCACATCACATCCTATTCACTGGGATATTTTTTGCAACCCCATATACTTCTTTATGACTTACTTTACAGTTTAAGGTGGTTCACTGGTAACATTACATCTCACATTTGCTTTATAGCAGGGTCTTTTGTTCCTCACCAACTGCCCACATATCCCCAAGATTACACTGCATGAGACGTGTATTATTATCTGCAGCCTGCTATAGCAGCATACATAGTAGACTTGTGCATGGCTGAAAAAATTGTTTGCTTTCATTTTTTTTTCCGTTTTTTTATTTTTTCGGAAATTAAAAAAATTCGGAAATTTGCAGTAATTCGGCAATTCGCGGTAATTTGGCAATTGCAGTAATTCGCCAATTGCATTAATTTGCGGTAATTTGGCAATCAGAACAGCCGAAAATCCGAAATTCAGAAATATGGAAATTCAAAAATAACTAAGAACATTTGAAATAATAATTAACTGATAAATAACTATTAAATTATAGGTATTGGAATTTCCTTGAAAATATGGATGTCAGTGATAAATTTCATATTTAAATTCACTAACAGACAAATGTTCAAGGAAATTCCAATACCTATAATTTAATAGTTATTTATAATTATTTCAAATGTTCTTCCTTATTTTCAAATTTCTGAAATTTGAAAATAAGAAAGAACATTTGAAATAATAACTAACTAATAAATTATTAGTTATTATTTTGAATGTTCTTTTTTATTTCCAAATTTCTGAAATTCGGAAATAAGAAAGAACATTTGAAATAATTATAAATAACTATTAAATTATAGATATTGGAATTTCCTTGAACATTTGTCTGTTAGTGAATTTAAATATGAAATTTATCACTGACATCCATATTTTCAAGGAAATTCCAATACCTATAATTTAATAGTTATTTATTATTATTTCAAATGTTCTAACTATTAAATTATAGGTATTGGAATTTTCTTGAAAATGTGGCTGTTAGTGAATTTAAATATGAAAATTTTTAAATTTAATTTTTAAGTACACTAACAGCCACATTTTCAAGGAAATTCTGTCTGAACTTAACCACTTAAGCCCCGGAGCCCTTTTTTACACTTGTTGTTTACAAGTTAAAATAATTTTTTTTTTGCTAGAAAATTACTTAGAACTCCCAAACATTATATATATATATATATATATATATATATATATATATATATATATATATTTTGTTTTTCAAACACCCTAGACAATAAAATGGCATTGTAATACTTTTTGTCATACAGTAAGACAACAGTAAAGTTAGCCCAATTTGTTTCTATACTGTGAAAGAGGATGTTATGCCGAGTAAATAGATACCATACATGTTATGGTTGAAAATTGCGCACACTTGCGGAATGGCGACAAAACTGGTACTTAATAATCTCCATAGGTGACGCTTTAAAAAATGTTAACGGTTACCAGGTTAGAATTACAGAGGAGATCTTTTGCTAGAATTATTTCTCACACTATGGCGATCGCGGCGACACCTCACGTGTGGTTTGAACACCGTTTACATATGCGGGCGCGACTTACGTATGCGTTTTCTTTGCTGCGCGGGCTCGCAGGGATGGTGGCGCTTTAAATTTTTTTTTTTTAATTATTTAATTTAGTTTATTTTATTTATGTTTTTTAACACTGTTCCTTTAAAAAAAATCTGATCACTTTTATTGCTATCGCAAGGAATGTAAACATCCCTTGTGATATTAATAATAATATTCTTTAAAAGATCGCCAAAAACTGTGATTCTGAATGCTGTAATTTTTTTAAAACCGGCGCCATCGGCCACTGATTAAACCGAAAGTGACGTTGTAACGTCACTTCCGGAAATGTACAAAGGAGTCCCCATCTAAGCCAATTCCGGCTTCCACAGGGACTCCACACAGCTGGCGGACGCGCCGGATCAGAGCTCCGGTCTCCCGGTGAGACGGGAGGCCGGAGAAGAGTGGTGGACGGTGGCGGGAGGGGGGGGTGGCCCCTCCTGCTCCCTGGGATAACGACAGAGCAGCTCCCGAGCCGGAGCGGCCATTATCACTGGATAGCCGGCCGCCTGCTCTAAAAAACTGCCTCCCTGGTGACTTGCTGCTTGCTCCATCTCTTCAGCTCCTGGGGGAGACATATTCCACGGCCGCTCTTTTTCGGGGGACCACATCTGTCCTGGAACCTTGGCCAAGCTATTTTTGTGAGTATGGGGCTGTTGCATATGGGTTCCTGCTCTCAAATAGATGCTTTTTTGTGACATTTCCAATTGTTACTTTGTTTCATAGATATACTGCACCTTAAGATCAACTCCTGAGGAAGCGAACACGGACTTGCGAAATGCATTGAGTTATGGAGGCCTGTATAGATATATTTTATACATTTTACAATTTTTTAGCAATGTATCAATGTTTTGACACATTTTGGATTGTATGTCTCTTTCATTAAGTTTGGCTCAAATGTTCATGTATTTGCTGATAAACTCAATAAATTATGTATTTTATACATATTTATACTTGCTTTTCTGACCCCCCGTTCCCACCTCATTCAAAGTCCCATGGGCTATTTTTTTCGTTTTTGTAAAATGCCTTTTATCTTCCTTTTTCTCCAGAAGTTCTTGGCACCTTTGATCAAGCATCATTCAGGGTCAGCATCTATTTTCTTATTTGATTATTATTGCAGTTACTGAGACCAATGCTGGTGGTTAGTATTGTTAAATTGAGACAGAGCTGGGGGGCGTGGCTTGGACATGGCAGAGTGAGGACGCTCTTTGCTGGAGCTCCCGATCCTAAACCAGCCTTAACCCGCTAATGTGCCCCTTTCTACAGTATATCAGTTGGTCATGAGCCTCCTGAAACGCAGGAGAACCAGGGGATCCTCCAAGACTCCATCGTCGACTTCCATCAGCCGTTTCTTCGGGGATTCATCCAGCCCAGCCACAGAGAGGCCTCGTGGTGGGACTAGGCCTAGCGCGGTGCCAGCTACTATGACCGTGGAACGTTCGCCGGGCTCCTGCTCGCTATTGGGTCTCCCTGCCATACTAGACCCTTCGGTGAGCTCCAGGTGCAGCCAGGGGCTGCCGACACAGACTCAGCATGAAGACTCGGATATCAGGGCCCTGCTGCGCGCTCTACCCATGAAGGCGGATATCGAGGCCCTAGTACTCCGAGTGGAGGAGCAACACCGTAGAGACTTTGGGCAGGTGCGAACGGAGGTGCGGCAGTTGGACGATCGGCTGACTAAGGGAGAGTCGGCGGTGGGTGCTCTGGAGCGGAGAGTGTCCCAGCTGGAGCAGGACCGGAGGAACCATCAGGAGAACCTGGCGGAGATTCAGCTACGTATGGAGGACCTGGAGAACCGGAGCCGGAGGAACATTCTCCGGCTCCGGGGGCTGCCCGAGGCATCATCTCCGGAGCAGCTCCAGGAGACAGTGAAGGTGATCCTGCTCAGGGTGCTGGAGTCTAACCCGCCGGACAACCTGGAGTTCGACCGGGTTCATCGGGCGTTGGGCCCTAGGTCGGAGGTTCCACAGCGCCCCCGGGACGTGATCTGTCGCCTACATCAATACGCACATAAGGTGCAGGTACTGCGTGCTGCTTGGTCTAAAGGGACTATCGATTTTGATGGGGCCTCTATCTCCGTTTTTCCGGATATATCCAGGGCTACGCTGCAAAGAAGAGCGATGCAGAAACCCTTATTGGAATTGATCCAAAGCTCGGAATGCTCGTACCGCTGGGGGTTTCCTCTCCAGCTTTCGGTACGCAAAGGATCTGCCTCCTATACCCTGAGACGAGTGGCTGACTTGCCGGGCCTGTTTGACTTTATTGAGATGGAGCCCATACAGGTACCGGACTGGTGTTGCCTACTCCCGGGGGTGACCCTCGCCAGACCGTCAGAACCCCCAGAGCTGGACTGCCACGTCGGATGTGGAGGAGGAGAGGAGGAGTGAGGGAGCCAGCTCCGATCCGGATGTCGGATCCAGAAATGTGACACCCACTGCAGAAGTTGAGTGAAGGCCCAGGTCGGGGTTCCCCCCATTGACTGAACTGTTGAGTGAGAGGACTGGAGATGAGGGATCTCTTATACGGTACAGGCGGGCGGGATAACGGGACAATCAGGAGGCTCGGAGTGACAGAGGGTCTCTTCTCTTCGAGGCCCTCCGCAGGCAAAGGAACTGGAACTATTGTGTGCCGGAGGGGGGGGGAGGGAATGCTAGCACTGCAATCCTTTCCAGAATGTGGGGATGCACAGAGCGGTCTCTAGGGGCTTAGATTGTGTATATAGCTAATATATCTCATATGCTCTCCCCGCCTTGTCTACCAGTGTCCTTGTTCTGCTATAACCTGTCCTGGGGGGGTGACACCCATGCCCCGGAGGTTCCGACACGCCTTGTCCTACTCCTTTCCCGTCCCTCCTCCCCCTGGTGGTATGTGTCCCCCTCCTTCCTCCTGCCCCCCCACTTTGTTTGTTTTTTTCTTTCAGGGCTTACAATCCCACTCGCAGGCGTCCCTCCCATCTGTCATCACTCAGGCCCGGTGAGGAGAGCATATAGTGTTCCCTTTATGCTGTGAGGTATTAGACTGCATCCTCTCGGGCGGGGTGGTGGGGTGGGTGCTTGGGATGCTGGGGGGGTGGATGGGGGGGCCATCGGGGGGTCAAGCTCTCACTAGTTGAGGGGGGGAATTATATTTCACATACATGTTTACACTGGGCATTTACTTGTACTTGTTGCTTTTTGTTTCATGTCTAATGGGTTTACTATGTACCTCTTCCAGTTGTGTGTCTGTGCTCGCTGGGTCGGGTGCTCGTGCTGGCCCTGAGCACAGATATCATGATTGATAGTTTCTCTTAAAATTGTTGTCTTGGTCGGGTCCTGCCCGTGTCCAGACCCCTTGTGGACGTTCTTGGGATGTCCAGGGTGGGGACGCGGGGGGGGGGGGGACCTGGAGAGGCGTGACCGACTTTTGTTTGATTTCCTAATATTGCTCTACTGGTAGATTGATATGCTTTTTATTCATGGGCATAAATGGCACTAGTCTGTGACCTATCAAAGTTTGATTCAGTTAGGCCGTGGGCGGGATGGGAGTTCTCCAACCCTGGCTGTGTTCAACTTTTACCCCCCAAATAGGCCCACACCATACGGGCGGTTCCGACAGAAGCCGCCAAGGTGTTGAAGAGACTAGGTCGCATACGCCGTTGGCGTATTAGTGTTTTTTTTTTTTTTCTCTCTTTTCTCGCCTCCCCTCCTCCTCCTCCCTTTTTCTTTGCTTGGACCTTCCCATCTTTCTGTAGCTTTCTGCCTCACTCTCGGTTCTTTGCCCTCTTGCTCGCCCTCCCCGGCAGTGCCTATGGCTGGGAACGGAGCCACGGCGCCAGTTCGTCTGGTCTCCATTAATGTAAAAGGGCTCAACACCCCAGAAAAACGTTCCATGGTGCTCTCAAACCTGAAGAGTATGAAAGCCCAGATTTGTTTTCTACAGGAGACGCATTTTCGTGCTGGTAGTCCTCCTAGACTCCAAAACCGATACTTCCCGACGGCCTACCATGGTTGCTCACCAGATTCCAAGTCCAGAGGGGTGAGTATATTATTGCGCAGCTTGGTGGCTTGGCAGTTGGTTGATCACTGGAGTGATACAGAGGGCAGAGCCCTCCTCGTGAAGGGAAAGTTGGGAAACTCGTTGGTTACTCTGGTTAACCTATATCTTCCTAACTCGAATCAGATTTCGTTCCTGGAACCAGTTCTTGCTAAGTTGGGAGAATTTGCCGAGGGGACTGTGATCGCGGGGGGAGACTTGAATCTCACCCTGGATCCGGCTCTTGACTCTTCCAGGGGCACGTCCCAGATTTCTTATGCAGCACTAAAGCGCCTGAAAAAAAACCTATATGCCTTCAATCTGATAGATGTTTGGCGGGCCCTCTATCCTTCGCATAGGGACTATACCTTCTATTCGCATCCTCACGCTACATATACAAGAATAGACCTCTTCTTGGTGCCCCAATCACTCCTCTCCAGAGTGGTATCCGCGTCCATTGATACCATCACCTTCTCAGACCATGCTCCAGTCTTTTTGGATATAGACTTACTATCTCCGGCCCCTGCGCAGTGGCTTTGGAAGCTGAACGACTCCTTGCTCCAAACTCCGGAGGTTAAAGAGGAGATTATGAGAGAGCTGAAGGAGTTCTTCAGCCGGAATGTGCAGCCAGAAAGCTCTCCGCTGATGATTTGGGAGGCCCACAAGAGTTACATCAGAGGAGTTCTCATTAAGGTGGGGGCTCGAATCAAAAGAGCTAGATCGAAACAGATGGCGGATCTGCTTGAGCGGATCAGGTCCCTAGAAGCCACCCACAAACAGCCGCTGGCGGCTAAGGCACTGTCGGACCTTACGGCTCTACGGAACCAGTTACAGTCGTTGGCCTTGCTCAGAGCGAAAGCAGCGATCGCCAAATGTAGGAAAACTTTCTACGAACATAGCGATAAGTGTGGCAAGCTGTTGGCTAGGGCGCTGAGAACCCAGAGGGCTCGCTCCTTTGTGCCAGAGCTAATAGGGGACAACCAGACTAAGATACATACCACCAAGGAGATTGCAGGAGAGTTCAGGAAGTATTATGAGGCACTGTACAATCTACCCTGATCTGGATCGGATAAAGACATTGCCTCTAAAAAAGCGAGCATCCAGGCTTATTTACAGCATGACTGCCTCGTCTCTCGGAGGAGGAAGTGGCTGCCCTGGAGAGGCCAATATCGGGAGAAGAGGTTGTAGCAGCTACAGCACAAATGAAACCAGGCAAGGCCCCGGGCCCGGACGGGTTTACCCTCCTATATTACAGGGTCTTCGGAGATCTTTTGACTCCACACTTCATGTCCGCTTACAATAAAGCGGGGGATGGAGCCACCTTGCCAATAGACACGCTGCGGGCTCACATCACTGTACTTCCTAAAGAGGGCAAAGACCCTTTACTTTGTCAAAATTTTCAGCCGATTTCGTTACTGAACGTTGACCTGAAGATTTTCACCAAAATCCTTGCCACAAGACTGGTGACACTGATTCCACAACTAATCCATGACGACCAAGTGGGGTTTGTCCCAGCGCGGGAGAGGAGGGACAACACTACAAAGGCTGATCTATGCGGCCCAATCCAAGGGGGTTCCCATGCTACTCCTGTCGACGGACGCTGAAAAAGCGTTCGACAGGGTAGACTGGATATTCCTGACGGAGACCTTGCGTGCGGTTCCCATAGACGGTGGACATAGGGACATTATAAACCCAATAAGGACTGTCAGGCGTCTTTTCCGAGGTTCCATTCCTACTTTTAGTCCCCCCTCTCCCCCGTGGGGACGGAACACGGTAATCGCTGGAGCTTTCTAACCCTATTCACAGGTAAGTGAAACTGGACACGTCTACCCACCCTTATCTACCGGACATAGGTGACGTAGTAAGAGACCGGGTCAGGGTCGCGTGCGTTCCAGAGGCAGTCCTTATAGGTCAGATGGGACAGCTTGCGAAAAAGTCGCAGGCAGCTGTCCTCATCGTACCCTTGGGGGAACCTAACCCGGCGTATCTAGT
>BLSH010267196.1:137267-152131 GCA_018402905.1 Glandirana rugosa | reverse complement strand
CAGTGATACAGGTGGGGGCAGTTTGCAGCCAGCGACACAGGTGGGGGCAGTTTGCAGCCAGTGACACAGGAGGGGCAGTTTGCAGGCAGTGACAGGGGTGCGGGGCAGTTTGCAGGCAGTAACACAGGAGGGGCAGTTTGCAGCCAGTGACACAGGTGGGGGCAGTTTGCAGCCAGTGACACAGGAGGGGCAGTTTGCAGGCAGTGACACAGGAGGGGCAGTTTGCAGCCAGTGGCACAGGAGGGGCAGTTTGCAACCAGTGACAGAGGTGGGGCAGTTTGCAGGCAGTGACACAGGAGGGGCAGTTTGCAGGCAGTAACACAGGAGGGGCAGTTTGCAGGCAGTAACACAGGAGGGGCAGTTTGCAGGCAGTAACACAGGAGGGGCAGTTTGCAGCCAGTGACACAGGAGGGGCAGTTTGCATGCAGTAACACAGGAGGGGCAGTTTGCAGCTAGTGACACAGATGGGGTACATTTCAGAGTTGTCCCCCCCCCTCCGCACTTACCCCATCCAGCAGGCAGGATGTTGCAGAGATTCGGCATGCGAGAGCGCGCTGGGTTTGCAGAGTTCGGCACACGGAGAGCGGCTGTCCCCCCCTCGTCGGTCCCCGGGCGCTCATGGTCTCTGTGAGAGCGGAAGTCACCTCCGCTCCCACAGTGACCCGCCCCTGGCTAGGCATCCAATCACCCTGAGAGGAGGCTCAGGGCAGCCAATCAAGCTATGAATGTGCGCCCGTTCAGCGCACACTCATAGCTTTTAATGGCCGGCCAATAGGCTCACTACTTGGCTGTCATGTGACAGCCAAGGAGCCGAAAAAAAAAAGTCAATGTACCGTCGCCACCTGCAGGTGGGCAGGGTTGACTTTTTTTTTCTTCTTTTGCCGGCTGGGAGGCGGCGCCCCAGCGCCCCTCACACACCAGCCGCCGCTGCACTGGGGTGCTGGTGGATGACACTGGGGTGCTGGCGGTTAGCACAGCGGTGCTGGTGGATGGCAAAGCGGTGCTGGTGGACGGTATTGCCTCCTCATCAACGCGGCTTCTTCTGGTGGGTGGACAATATTCCTCATCTGAGTCCAGCTCTAATTCACTACTTGAGACCAGATCGTAGGCTATATCAGACTCCGGCTCAGACTCAGAGGAACTTGCAGGAGAGAGCTCCCCGTTGCTCTCCTCAGCTGCGAGAATATCGTAGGCCTCCTCAAGAGAAAAAGATCTTTTTGCTATTGTTGCAGCACTTGTTGGCACTGATGACACCTATGGCACTAATGAGGTGATGGGCACTGATGTCAGGTGACACTGACGACAGATCAGATGGCACTGATATGTGGCACTGGTGACAGGTTAGGTGGAACTGATATGTGGCACTGATAACAGGTCTGGGGGCACTGATGACAGGTCAGGTGACACTGATGACAGATCAGGTAGCACTGAAGATATGTGGCACTGGTGACAGGTTAGGTGGAACTGATATGTGGCACTGATAATAGCTCCGGTGGCACTGGTGGCAATGACACGTGGCACTGATGACCGGTCAGGTGGCACTGATGACAGGTCAGGTGACACTGATGAAAGATTAGGTAGCACTGATGATATTTGGCACTGGTGACAGGTTAGGTGGAACTGATATGTGGCACTGATGACAGGTGCCGTGGCATGACACGTGGCACTGATGACAGGTCCTGTGGCACTGACACGTGGCACTGATGACAGATCAGGTGGCACTGACGCGTGGCACTGAGGACAGGTCAGGTGACACTAATGACAGGTGGCACTTTTTATGACACGTGGCACTGATGCTATGTGGCACTGATGCTACGTGGCACTGACTGGTGGCACTGACTGGTGGCACTGGCAGATGGCACTGGCAGATGGCACTGGCAGAGGCACTGGCAGATGGCACTATGATGGGGGGCACAGGTGAAGTGTTTTATGCACTCACTGTAAACGGCGATCTCTCTCTCCTCACACAGCGGTGTCTGTGTGAGGAGAGAAGGCAGGCAACGAGAGATGATCTCATATGTTTACATTTGAGATCATCTCTCATTGGACCCGCTGTTAATGTGGTAAATGGCCGCTGTGATTGGCCATTTACCACGATCTGTGATTGGCTGTGTCCAAGGGACACAGCGATCACAGAAAATCCGGGCAGCGTGCCCGCGATCGCGGGCGGGGGGCGGTTAAAGGGGACGACGTCCATGGACGTCGTCCGGGCATTTCAGATCCGCGCTGGAGCCGTACTTCGGCAATAGCGCGGATCTGGAGGGGTTAAGGTGTATCCATATAAATGGCCCACCCTGTGTATAGATATATATATATATATATATATATATATATATATATATATAATGTCTTTCTTGTGGAGACAAAGCCAAAGTCTCAAAACCAGGCACAAGAACCTTCATACATGGGGGCCAATCATATAACAACAAAATAAAGCCTAATATGAATTTAGCCAAATAGGGCATCGCACACATGAAAGACCAAAAAAAAACAAAGCAAAAACAATAAAAACAAACAGGAAATGGCAAAAATCCAGAGAGGTAGTCACCACAAATTGGGGCGGGACTCTATACAAAAACCGAGTGCAGCCAAAAGCATTACCCATACACAGCAGCGGCTGGTCAATAAGGGGCGCCACCTTTCTGCTGGGAAGAAGAAGAAAAAAAAAAACTGTCAGCCCGACCCCCTAAAGGAGGCGCCGGCATTTTTTTCTTTGGGTCCTTGCTGTCAGCTGACAGCAAGTAGTGAGCCTATTGGTTAGTCCTAAATGTTTATGTATGTGCGCTGAACAGGCACACATACATAGACTGATTGGCTGCCCTGAGCCAGTGACTGCCAGTGATTGGCTTGTCACTGTGCTGTGGGTGGGGGCAGGGTCCAGAGTGGCTGACTTGAGGAAAGGAGGTACTGTGCTGCTGTGTAATTGCTCCCTGTCCCCTGTGTAATGGCTCCCTGTCCCCTGTGTATTGGCTACAATTCCTGTGTTCTGGCTACAATACCTGTGTTCTGGCTACAATACCTGTGTAATGGCTGAGTCCCTATCCCCTGTGTAATGGCTACAATACCTGTGTTCTGGCTACAATACCTGTGTAATGGCTGAGTCCCTGTCACCTGTGTAATGGCTACAATACCTGTGTTCTGGCAACAATACCTGTGTTCTGGCTACAATACGTGTGTCCCTGTCCCCTGTGTAATGGCTCCCTGTCCCTGTGTAATGGCTACAATTCCTGTGTTCTGGCTACAATACCTGTGTTCTGGCTACAATACCCGTGTAATGGCTGAGTCCCTATCCCCTGTGTAATGGCTACAATACCTGTGTTCTGGCTACAATACCTGTGTAATGGCTGAGTCCCTGTCACCTGTGTAATGGCTACAATACCTGTGTTCTGGCAACAATACCTGTGTTCTGGCTACAATACCTGTGTCCCTGTCCCCTGTGTAATGGCTCCCTGTCCCTGTGTAATGGCTACAATACCTGTGTAATAGCTACAATACCCGTGTTATGGCTACAATACCTGTGTAATGGCTGAGTCCCTATCCCCTGTGTTCTGGCAACAATACCTGTGTTCTGGCTACAATACCTGTGTAATGGCTGAGCCTGTCCCCTGTATAATGGCCACAATACCTGTGTAATGGCTCCCTGTCCCTGTGTAATGGCTACAATACCTGTGTTCTGGCTACAATACCTGTGTAATGGCTCCCTGTCCCTGTGTTCTGGCTACAATACCTGTGTAATGGCTCCCTGTCCCCTGTGTTATGGCTACATTACCTGTGTTATGGCTACAATACCTGTCACGTTCCTGGTGGATGAGTCTGGCTTATGCAAGGGGCAACCTCTCTTATGGCCCTGGTTCGAGAACCCCTGATAGTGCAGACAGGAAGCTCTGGAGCACAGGGGAGCACGAGGGCTGGACAAGTCTTTGATGTCTGATAGAAGTCCGCTGGAGCTTGTGCAGGTTGAAGGATAGTGGTGCAGGCTGGGTTGGTAACTGGCTGGCTGTGAAGTACAGAAGGATCAGGCAAACGGGTAGTCGGGTACAGGCTAGGTTGGCAACGTGCAGGCAGATTAACTACAAAGGGATCAGGCAGAAGAGTAGTCATAAACAAACAGGCAGAGGCCAGGACAGGCAGATAACAGCAAAGTCCAAAGGGCAGCCGGGGTCACAGGTACAGGAAGTCTCTCAGGAATAAACACGGGGGGGTCACCGGAACAGGAACGCTGTAGAACGAACAGCATCTGCTGCAGGATGCTGTCTGTTCAAATAGACAGTTTTGGCGCCATTGAGGTGCACAGGCGCAAGCATTGCCCACAGACCCCAGAAATTGCCCATTTTCCTAACAATACCTGTGTTCTGGCGACAATACCTGTGTTCTGGCTACAATATCTGCAATATCTGTGTAATAGCTGAGACCCCAGGAAATGTCCATTTTCCTAACAATACCTGTGTACTGGCTACCTGTCCCTGTGTTCTGGCTACAATACCTGTGTACTGGCTACCTGTGTACTGGCTACAATACCTGTGTACTGGCTACAATACCTGTGTACTGGCTACCTGTGTTATGGCTACAATACCTGTGTACTGGCTCCCTGTCCCCTGTGTTCTGGCTACAGTACCTGTGTACTGGCTGCATACTGTGTTACTGGCTGCAATATACCCCATCTGTGATGCTGATCTGTATACTCCTGACAAAATATGTGGAATACAGGGGACAGAGTGGGTGGATTTTTATAAGGGGTGGGGCTTATGAGAAGTAGGAGGGGTCAAAAAGGAGGGGTGGGGCCTGGCGCCCACCCATCCTAAAAATTCACTAGCCGCCACTGCCCATACAGGTCCGTAAAGTATATCGTTTTAAACACTTCAATACAGGACATTTATACCCCCTTTCTGCCCAGACCAATTTTCAGCTTTCAGCGCTCTCACACTTTGAAAGACTATTACTCATGCAACACTGTGCCCAAACAAAATTTTTATAATTTTTTTCACACAAATAGAGCTTTCTTTTGGTGGTACTTAATTACCATTTTTTTGCGACATAAGTGAAAAAAGAGCGAAAAAAACAAAACACTTTTTTTTAGTTTCTATGATACAATTTTGCAAATAAGTCATTTTTGTTCATAAATCTGTTCATAAATTTGGGCCAAAATTAATACTGTTATCTATCTTTGGTAAAAATAAACCAAATAAGTGTATATTATTTGGTCTGTGTGAAAGTTATAGAGTCCACTAGGGTGCCAATCATTAAAAATTGATCACACCTGATGTACTGATGGCCTCTTTTCATTTCATTTCATTTCTTGCGGCCCTGAAATGTCAGGAAAGTACAAAAAAAACCCAAATGACCCTTTTTTGAAAAGTAGACAGTCCAAGGTATTTGGTAAGAGGCATGGAGAGTTTTTTTTAAGTTGTATTTTTTTCCCACAATTCTTGGGAAAGTTAAGAAATTATTATTTATTTATTTTTTTTACACAAAATTGTCATAACAACAAGTTATTTCTCACACACAGCATATGCATACTCCCAATTACAACCCAAAATACATTCTGCTACTCCTCTCGAGTATAGCGATACCACATGTGTGTGACTTTTTCACAGCCTGGCCACATAGAGAGGTCCAACATGCAGGGAGCACCGTCAGGCATTCTAGGAGCATAAATTACACATCTCATTTCCGACCTATTAAAATTTTGAAGGCCCTGGAGCACCAGGAAAGTGGAATGACCCCATTTTGGAAAGCAAACACCCCAATGTATATTCTGTGAGGCATTATGAGTCTTTTGAACGATTCATTTTTTTCCACAAGTCTTCGGAAAACTTGGAAAGAAAATTAAAACTTTTTTTTTTACACAAAGTGGTCAATTTATAAGATATTTCTAACACATAGCATGCACATAGCAAAAACTACCCCCCCCCCCCCAAAATATATTCTGCTACTTGTCCCGAGTATGGCAATATCACATATGTGAGACTTTTACACAGCCTGGCCACATAGAGAGGTCCAACATGCAGGGAGCACCATCAGCCGTTCTAGAAGCATAAATTAAACATATAATTTCCTAACCACCTATTACATTTTTGAAGGCCCTGCAGCTCCAGGACAATAGAATTACACTCAAAATTACCCCATTTTGGAAAGCAAATACCCCAACTTATATTCTATGAGGCATTATGAGTCTTTTGTAAGGTTTATTTTTTTCCACAAGTCTTCGAAACACGTGGAAAGAAAATGAAAACCTATTTTTTTTTTCACAAAGTGGTCAATTTATATGATATTTCATACACATAGCATGTATATAGCAAAAATTACCCCCCAAAATATATTCTGATACTCGTCCCCAGTATGGCAATACCACATGTGTGAGACCTTTACACTGCATGGCCACATAGAGAGGCCCAACATGCAGACAGCACCGTTAGGCGTTCTAGGAGCATAAATTACACATAAAATTTCATTCATACCTATCACACTTTTGAAGGCCCTGGAGCACCAGGACAGTGGAATTATCCACAAAATTACCCCATTTTTGGAAAGAAAACACCCGAGGTATATTCTATGAGGCATGGGCTGCAGATAGGTACTCGGATACTCTGATGGGCTGCAGATAGGTACACAGATATTCTGATGGGCTGCAGATAGGTACTCAGGTACTCTGATGGGCTGGAGACAGGTACTTGGGTAATCTGATGGACTGGTAAAAGGTACTCGGGTACTCTGATGGGCTGCAGATAGGTACTCGGTTACTCAGATCGGTTGGTGACAGGTACTCGGGTAATCTGATGGGCAGGTGACAGGTACTCGGGTACTCTGATGGGCTGGTGACAGGTACTCGGGTACTCTGATGGGCTGGTGACAGGTACTCGGGTACTTTGATGGGCAGGTGACAGGTACTCTGATGGGCTGTGACACGTACTTTGATGGGGTGGTGACAGGTACTTTGATGGGGTGCTGACAGGTCCTCTTTATTACTGGGGGGGCAATCAGTGTGCTTGGTGTGTACACTAACCAGTAACAAGCTGTTACCGCAATCTCCTTCTCACACATGATCAGTGTTTGAGAGGGAGAACCGGGTAACAGCTTGTTACCGCAGTTTGTTTACATCATGTGATCGGCTGTGGTTGGACACAGCCGGTCATGTGGTAAAGAGCCAATTTCATTGTCTCTTTACCCTGATTGGGGCTGGGCTTTGTCTGAGAGACAAGCCTCAACCCGATCGCCGCGCTGCATGCCCCTGGGGGCGCGCACGAGTGGCGTGCACGTGGATCTCTATAGTGAGCGGCTGTGATTGGACATAGCTGGTCACGTGGGGATCGGGGAGGGGCTATGTCCCGAGGGACATGTCCGATCACTGCTCGCCGTGCTGATCATATGACATCTGCCCGGATCGATGGAGTATTCCTGCCAACATCATTTTATTATGGCTCGGTAGGGAAGTGGTTAACAACACACACATATGGAAAACCAGAGTGGAGATGGCTAAAGTGTTTAATCATAATAAGAGGTTATATCCCACTCAAAGTTTATAAAAAAATGAAAAATCCAAAAGACTTATTGTCTGCTCTCGGTGAGACTCCGGTCTCTGTTCTGGGAGCATGCCGTGCGGCTAGCTCCCAGCACAAAGGGAGATACGCAAATATTCAGCCCCATGGAAAAAAGCCCTGTCTAGTGGGGCTGCATATTTATGTGAGGTCGGCATCAAGGGGTTAAATGAAATTACACCCCAAATATTACGGGGCTTGGGGTTATTATTGCAGCCACTCACACCAATGTTAGGGGTTATTATTGCAGCCTTATTGTTGCATCACCAACAGTAAGGCTTCTTTTACTCCCCTTACTGTGAATTTCCGTACATTGAAAAAAATGCAGCAGGACCACAGCCCATTAATTTTTAATGCATCTCAATGCACGGAAACATGCAATTGTGTAACCCTCTGGGATTGTTGGGGACTGCACTTGAGGTTCTCAATAATTTTCAAGTTGACCACCAATTTTATCAAATTCTAAAAACTGTTTAGTCTATAAATGCACTTTATTCAAGTTTCAAGTAGTTCTCAAACTTACTATAGTCTACTAGCTGCTTGTTTAAAGTGACAGGCAGCATGTCAGTTTAGTTGTGTGTTTAAAATCCAAAAATTGGAGTGAAGGCTGCGTTGAAAGCTACAAAAAGCTAACAAGGGTTAGTGAAAGCTTTGAAATGGCTTTACATACACTGCTCTTATACAAGCTGATGCTCATATATGCAAGATCTAAGATGTATTTGGCCACTGCTAAGAACTGCTAAAAAAAATCATATCTGGCTTTTATTTCCCAACACAAATGTCAGTCTTGCAGCTCTAATGTACAGAATACAGTGGGAGGTGACAGTTGCACAAACAACTGTTTCACTCCTTTATAAAAGTCCTGCCTTCCCTCCCTCTGCTGTGATTCAACCCAAGACAGGAAAGCTGGCAGGTTGCAGAATACTCACAATTCCTTCCACGTACATAATACGCAGGTAACGGCAACTTTGTGCAAATCATTGCACACAATTTATTCATTTCTGTTCTATTCTTTATAGAAGTGTATTATAGAAAAGGTGAATCTTATTGCATGCTTACATTTTTAGGGTTTGCTCACTCTAGATTTGTGTTTCTTAAATTATGGATTAGGACCCAAATTGATTGTGAAGGGTCATCACATGACTGTGTAGGAAACATAAGCTAGTTTATGCAAGCATTAAATAGGTGTTGAATGGTATAGTGCAATTTTTATGTTCATATGCCGCCATCTGAGATTTAACCTATAAGCAATCCCTGAAATTCATAAAGAGTGTTGTAGACAGATTCATGTAACTGTCAGTTGAAGTGTATTTGAATCTGTTTTAGAATTGCCTTAGACAGAATTTGGTCTAGAACATGATACCATTACCATTTACTACCAAATGATGGTCCAATTTCTTTTGAAAAAAAAAACAAGGTATAATTCACGTGTATACACTAAGCCATTGCAGTGATATTTACAGTTTTTTACTACCACATGGGAAAGTTACAAAACTGGTTTCAGGCATAAAATATTTGATTTACCTTTGGCATTATGACGTTAATCATTAATAAGCTTGAACAATGTTAGATTATTCACACCATCAGATGTTAGGATTGTTAATGAAAGTCTAACCACTGGACTAGCAGTGAAAATCCTATAGGGACCAAATAGGGTTGAGAGTGCCAGGGTATGCCAGTTGCCACATCCCTAAACATACTTAGAACTAGAGCACATTTATCCCTGGGACTTTATCGGTATGGCACCCCCAAAGAAATTCCTTAGTATAAAGTATATATTGCATACATTTTATTGGAAATGATTAAAATATTAAAACGGACACTCAATAAAAACCATAGCATTACAGGTTATACCATATGTCAAGTACACATGACAAATGTAGAGACAATAGAGTACAGTTACACTAGCAATATTAATTGCCGAAGAGTCCCGACATGTTTCGGAAACTTTTCTTTGTAGGCTTTTCCTTCTTCAGAGGACATATAGCGTGTGTACTATTATGGTAGTATCTCTATGATGCTGTGTGTGTTCCCGGACTGGGCCCACTAGGGCATCCCCTACGTTTCAGCCTCCACCTAATGTGGTCCTATATAAGCCAAGTGGATCTGATAAAGGTCATCTCTATACTTGGATGGATGGCCCCCAAAGGTATTGGCTACCCAAAAGTGTCCTTCCGGGATTTGCCTTGGTGGTAGGATTGTAGACTGGCAGACCGGAGGGGAGCAGGGAGAGGGGGGAAGGAGAGAGGAGACGGATGAATGTCTTTACCCAAGTAGATTTAACTGTAAAGTCAGGTTGTCCCTGACATCTGTATGGCTCCTCCGTGGAGCCCAACGACCAGAAGCGCTGGATCCAGCGTTTCTGGCTAGCGCTTGTGCTAGAATTATTGCTCTCACTCTAATAATCGCTGCAATACTTCACATATGTGTTTTGAACACCGTTTACATATGTGGGTGCAACTTGCATTTTTTAAATCACTTTTATTCCTATTACAAGAAATGTAAACATCCCTTGTAATAGAAATAAACAGGACCGGGCCTCTTTAATGTGAGATCTGGGGTCCAAAAGACCTCAGATCTAACATTTACACTTAAAAGCAATAAAAAAAAAAATGCATTTTTTTTCCAAAAAAAAAAAAAAATTGTCCCTTTAAGGCCGGAGGGCGGAAGTAACGTTTGACGTTACTCTGGTCCTCCAAGGGCATATCATGCCCTCACTCGACTTCCTGCCCATCAGGCTACAGGACCCGATCGCCTCCACCGCTTCCAACGGGGGGGGCACCTCTCCCGCCACTCATAAAAGTGATATCATGGCAAATCTGCCACAGAGACCACTTTTATCTGAAAGCGGACCGTCAGCCGTTTAAGAATATACCAGGGTTATGGCAGCTATCGGAAGTGGTTAATAAATGATCACATTCCTTCTGTTCTCAGCTGCATAAGAGCTGTGGGAAGAGAAGCAGCAGCACACTGAACTTCCCATTGAAAGGCTGTACAAGGGAAGCTATGTCAGAACAAGTCTGATCATTGTAGGAGAGCAGGCTGTTTCCAGCAGCATAGCTAGAGAACTGACCATGGTATGTTCTCCTGCTTGTGGTCAGTTTTTAATAGGAAAGGGGGACTGGCAGGAACACCAGGGATTTCACACAAAGGAAGCAATACAAAGAGATCAGGATACTTTCTACAGGATACAAGTATATGGCACAGCTGGCACCTACCAGGAATACTGATGTTTGGGTTTACATACGCTGGTTTACAAATGTAGTACCCTGGTCTTGACCAGATATGCTGTCAAATTTAGTTTGCTGGGTGCTAATTAGCCTGGCCAGTTGTTAGGATATCTCCTGATTCTTTACCTAACTCTGACACCTCTCTCTGCAATTGGGTGGCCCTGCCACTGATGGCATTGGAATGATAAGGTATATATGAACTTGGAATATGAATGGATAGGCTGCTCTTGCCAATGGGCAGATGTTTTCTTGGGCCCCATGGCCTGCTGGGAGAGCCTATATATTTGGGAGGAGTCAGGTGATCGGGGTTCTGTGCCACCTGGACGGCTGTCTGTGTGGACATGTGTTCAATAGCTCCCGGCTGCTAGGCCAGAAGCCTGAGACCTATCCGGGAGTTCCTGGGAGTTAGGCAGTCTGAGTCTAAGTTGGGGCTTAGTGCAAGGAAGCCTAACCTAGTTTGCGGGTTCTGCCGGCCGGAGAACACCTCTTTGCCAAAGGTGAAAGGACACAGTCGCCAGTCGGGAGACTACTACTCCTGTGAGAGGGTAAAGGGGAACTGTCGCCACCTGAAGGGACAACACTTCTGTTATCAGAAACCAGAGGGAAAAGTCTGAGAGAGTACCAGAGCAGCTTTTTTCGCCAGGCGGTGTCGGTGAAGAAGTGGGAAAGTCTCAGTGGAGGTAAAGCTAGGGAACCAACAGTATAAAGGGGGTGACACTTGCAAGAACGTTCAGCAGGTGAACTGAGGAGTTGAGTCAAAGGCCCAGCAGGTTAGCGTGGGTGAAGTTCGGAAGACACAGCAGTTAGCTGTGTGGAGTTCAAGGGACCCATTGGCCGTGGGAGTCCAAAGAGTCTTGTTGGGAGACTGTGAGTTCAAACTCGTGAAGCTGCAGCGCGATGCTGTGAGACAAAGGCCAGATCTGCATAACAGGGATACAGTCTGGAGCTGTAGGTACCTCTATGTACATTGACTTTAAGATCCATAATATACTAACTTGCTTTGCGCTTGTTCAAACTTAAAAATGTCATTGTATTTTTTGAACATTATCATGGTAATATGTTCTACCTTGTAGGATTTTATGAAAATACTCACCCTTGCTTCTCCTGAGGAAGTGCCGATCAGACGTGAAACATGTAGAGATGGTATCCAGTATGTTCGGTTTCACATGCTGATGGACGTTCACTGGGGCCCCGCCTTGGAGTCCTCCTCTCCCCTTTTGGGGTCTTTTCCATTCCAGACCTAACTTGCATGTACAGTATACTTATGGTTTAGCTGCATTTATATGTACTATTCAAATCTATTACCATGTCTCTATGATTGTATATGCCACTATACCTGTTCAGGGCTTTGAGAGTTAGGACCCTTGGGCGGTTGCCCTAGCGTTATGCCCACCACCATGTTACTGTTTACCCTTGGGTGACTTGCATATTAATTTTTATCTTTGTCAATTTTAATGAATTTGGAATAAAAAATATTTTTATATATACTTTAGTGTCACGTTCGGATCGTTATAAAACCTAGGTGCCTTTAAAGTCCCCAATTTTCCAAATTGGAAATGTCCAGTATGTCTCTGTAAAAATTTGGGATGTGGCACTAGCTCTATGCACATTTTAGTCCACGGAGGTCACACCGTGAGGACTTTTCAAACAATAGATTTCTGGCTACACAACTTGATGCAGATTCTTTTGCAGCTCAACACAATGTAAACAGAAGCCAAGAGACTGCAGGCTGCAGTGAGGGGATCACATTAATCTCTACAGGCAAGGTAGAGAGTGCCATTATTTTACCAGCGAAAGGATCTGAACTGGAAGTGTAGTGATCTCTAAAACATCCAACTGCATGGCAGAGAGCCACATGGATTTGGGAGCTCTAGGTACAAATCTGCGACTGGGCATTGTAAATTATTATTTGACATGGACGTACTTTTTAAACATTAATCCAGATGCTGGCAGACTTTCTGGAAACCTATGGTTTTATTGAATCATAGGGATCTCATGCATGTCCAGGTGCGCATTTTTTGGCAGGCATGGTTTGAATACAGCAAAGCCATACTTTAAATCGGAGTAAGCAATGTAGTTCAAACATAGCCACTGTGGTAGTACAGAGTACAGACTGATAAAAATGTAAAGATAAAAGGAAGAATGTGGCTCTGATACAAATTTCTTCTTTCATGTCGTGTGGTTGTGATTTCTGGAATGGAGTGGTTTGTGACATTAATTTAATTGGTAAACTGCGGGTCCCCTGCGATCCGATACCCTTACTACTCGGTATCTGGTATCGGTAAGTTGATAGAAGCCCTCCAACCTAAAAAACTCTTTGTATTCTACACAGCCTTCTATTCTAGGAAAGCGATTCTCCTCCAATGGAATAAGCCACTCCCCCCGACTTTCCATCAATGGAAAGCTCTAGTGAACACAGCCCTACCTCTATGTAAGTTAACACATATAGGACGTAACTGCCCGGAAAAAAAGTTTGATAAGATATGGGCAGCACAGGTCCAAGAGTGACAGCTGACTCTGGAGTAGGGTTTGAACCTTGGTTGGCCTATTGAATACATGTAAACTCTAATTGAGCTTTTTTGTGTATACCCTCCTGGCCATTTCCACTTTCTTTATCTTTTTATGCTTGCGTCCATCCCCCCCCCCCCCCCCCATGCAGCCTGTTGTTGTATAAGGGGCGGTTGGATGGAAACAGACTGCCTGTCCGTTACCATTCAACTGTCATCTAATCCAATCCCCCGAATGGATGGGGAACTGATTTAGCGGACAGGATCGGATTGGATGTCGGAGGGTGTCAGCAAGCATCTGCCACTCCATGGAAATTAATGGATGATCCGATCAGGTCCAGCTAAAAAAATGATAGGCGGACCCAAACGGTCTGTCAGTGTGAAAGGGACCTTTTATAGAGCTTATCCCACAACATCCAAATGCATCCCCCACTGTATACTAGACCCACCATGTCACCTAAACCCAACCTTAGGTTCATTGTCCATCATCCCAGTCCCCACTTCTGCCCTAATGAAAATGTATATCTAGGGAACATGTGACATTCCCCCTGCTCACCCATTGGAGGGATGGCAAGTCTCTTAATCCTGCAGTGTGCTATTCCTTTATGGAGATACATTGTTCCCTCATCAACTAATAAACCACTAAAAGTGTTTTGTTACTGCACGTCACTTTGACAAATCAAAAAAAAAATTTAGTGTAACGCCCTCCGTGCTAGGTAGGTGTTTAGAGTGAGTTTTTTTGTTCAGAGTAGGCAAATTTAGGCCTGATTGTTTTGATTCTGGGCAGGGGAGTGGTCCAGGGAGGCAGAGGTGGCCCTCTAATTAGGCAAATTAGGCGGCCGCCTAAGGCCTCGCACTGACAGGGGCCTCGCAGCCACCTAATTTGCCTGTGATCAGTGGGGGTGGTCTCGGTATGGCAGCGGGAGGACCCATTACCGTTAGTCTCAGAGCTCATGTCCAGCGGCTCCCCTGCAGCTTACCACACATTTGTTCGGATGCCCAGGAAGCCGGACCGTTGATCTGCCCACACCGATTGCGGCATGGATTGCTTACTGCCTGAAGCCGCAACAACCGGCGGCATTCTCTGAGATGGTGCTGGACCGGCTGTCAACACAGAGGGAGAGGAGGCCGCTCCTGGGGATGACTACACCGAGACGCCCTACTCTTCTGTCAGCGAACTTCCCCCTGCCTTCCGAGATCTCTGGCAGAGTCCACTGACATGGAGGACTGGAGGATACAATCAGCGCGGGGCATGTTTCCTCCCCAGCCTCAGCCCTTCACACATGGATAAGCAGGGACTGAACACACTGCTACAGGGCACAGTGAGTAATCCCACCACCTCACCACAATGGAACTTCATCCCGCAGAGCCACATCAGTAGGGGTCCTCGCCGGAGGAGAGGGAGACACAACTGTCGGCCAGGTCGTGGTAGAGTCTCTTACGGCGGCCAACAACGCCGAAGTCCGTCATTCGTTAGGTACGGCGTTAGCCACACCCGTCTAGTTGCCAGGCCGAAGGACCCGTAGGCTTGTTTACACACCATTCGACGTCCCCTCGGCGACCTGTACTCGAGACTCTGATTGCCATTACCC
>BLSH010267196.1:124003-137083 GCA_018402905.1 Glandirana rugosa | reverse complement strand
CTCTTCTCTCTTCTTCTCTCTCCCTTCCTCTCTTCCTCTCTCTCCCTCCCTCCCTCTCTTCCTGTGTGTGTCTCTCTCTCCCCCTCCCCATTCTCCCAAGGCAATGGGGGGTAATTTCTATAGGGGTTGTCACCTTGCTGGGTCACATATGTTGTGTTGGCTGCATGTGTCTGATGGGTGAGGAGGGTGCCCTGGAAGTGGTGCTAATCACCTGTGTGCTACATCCATGCATCTTTCTGAAGCCATTTTTCTTGCTTGAATTGTTTTCCCTTTATGGGCGCGAGTTCATGGGGCCTCAAGTCTAAGTTTTGCCTAAGGCCTCACAAAGCCTAGAGCCGCCTCTGCAGGGAAGACTGGGGACTGCAAGAAGCAACACCCCTTGGTTACCCCTCCCCTCTTCTTCAGAAAGTTCTGGAAAAGGGGATGGGAGGAGGAGGAGGTGAGGCTTTCTGATGTATGTTAAGGAGCCTTGACCTATCCCCAATCTGAATTGGCAGGGGGCAGGCCTCCTTAAATACTGTGGTCTGCCCAGTGGGGGGTGGAAGCATGGAGTGCTCGGGTGCAGCCAGGAGAGAGATCTTGGTGGCAGGCACAAGGCAGAGTGGAAAGGACAGCGGGAGAGAACACTATTTGGGAGAGATCTTCAGTGTGGAACTACAAGTGTCAGGATGTCGGTGAGTAACATACCCTGGGATACTGTTAGAGGCATTCCGGAATGGTTTGGGGTGAGAGACAGTCTGGGAAGGGGCAAAAGTCAATCTGGGATTCCTATGTTGCTGTGGTAGTGGAGAAGGCAGTTGCAGCTGGCAGGGCCTGGAAGAAGTTGGGCTGGGAGTAGTAGTCCATCAAGCCAGCTAGCACACAGTACTTTGCTACACTTTGGAGGCTGTTAGCCTCTGTCTGTAATGGGCTGCCCTGGAGGCCCTGCTTCAGCTACAGCAGGCCTCACCGTGTACTAGCTAGGCCCAAGAAGATGTTTGGAGGCCTGATAAATATCCTTTCAGGTCTCCCTTGTGCTGAGCAAGTATTGTGCAGAAGTGAGGAACAAGGAGAGGAACGTGCAGCAAGAGTCAGTGCTGGAGTGAAGAAGGAGAAGTGTATATACGGAGGTGTATATAGTGGCCCCATGTACAGGACTGTTCAATTCTTGGGCATCCAATAATCATCCCCACCCCATCCAAGTTCAAATCCCCTAATAAAAAAATCAAAACAAAGTGCCAGCCTGTTCTGTGTCTCCGGATGTGCAGAAAAGTGTGATTGAGGGCAGTGTGATCAGGTGAACCACAACAACCAGCCACCCCAAAGGGGGCCATTGGCTACACTTATTTATCATGTCAGAAATTCAGAGCTGTCCTATATCCTGTGCACACTTCCTGTGTTATCTCAAGGAGTCTAATTAGCCTTCCCAGTACTTATCTTGGGACTACAGAATGAATTGTCTTTATTTTGTGGCGATTGGAGAGCAGGTGGATCTGAAAGGCAAGAGAAAATGTGGCAAGGCTGATAATAATAATTCCATAGTCAAAATGAAACATTAGGGACTGAATACATTTTTGGCAGATGAACGGGTATTTTCTGTACTTGTAGGGTCTTTAAAAGGCTAAAACGAGGAAAAAGTTCAAGATTCTAGATGTGTAGTGCATATTTTTTGTGCCTTAAAAGTGATTCTAAAGTCTATTTTTAATTCAATAGATTTTTATTGAGAAGTTTGCATAGAAACAAGGAAAGGGATAATCCACTTATTTCCAAGAATACACATTAGGGCTCTTTCACACAGCTCCATTCGCCTCTATGGAGAATCAGATGAGCACGGACCGTCTGTCTGTGCTCATCCGATCCGATCCGCCAGGCGGATGGAAAATAGGGCTTCCATCCGTCTGTTTCTGGCGGATTGGAGCGGATCGGGTGTCAGCGGACATGTCACCGCTGACATCCGCCGCTCCATAGAAGTGCATGGAGCGTCCGTTTGGGTCCGCCTGAAAAACTGACAGGTGGACCCAAACGGTCTGTATGTTTGAAAGAGCCCTTATACAATACTCATTGTATTGAAACATCATAATACATAGTACAAAATACAAATATATCTTTAACGTTGGGGGTAAAGAAAAGCATGAGTAGTTACATGAACATGTTGGTTGTTTCAAGTGCTTTAGCATGGATGGACGATTAAAGTGCTGAGGCTTCTTCTCATACATGTTTTTAGTTCTAATAAACAGGAAAATGTTGCATGTAGATAGAGGATTAAGGGAACGGGGTTCCAGAAGAGGGAGGGTGTTAGCATATGTTGAACTCATGCTTGTTAACTATTTGAGTTCTGATATGCTGTGAAAAAGAAAAAGTATTAGTAAAACTTATAACAGTGTGTACCGAAGGGATATTCAGTTGCTATCTGAATTAACTATTACATTTTGAAGTGTGAGCGCCAGGGACGCCATATTTGTTCAAAGTTTGCCATTTTGCCTTCTTTAGATACCATTATTTGTTCAAAGCTGTAGATTTCCTTAACTTGCCTTATTACCTTACTGATTTCCGGAACGTCACTTAATTTCCAGTACTTCACTTGATTTCCAGTCTCTCATTATAACAGCTCTAGCTGCGAACAAAATTTGCATACAGATTGGTCTCAAAGAGATATGGATGTTGTGGGCATTAATGCTTAGTATGGCCAGGGCTGCGCTTGGCTTCAGTAACTAACCCGTGATATTAGAAATTAATTTAAATATTGCTGTCCAGAAGCTGCGTAAATGTAGGCATGAGCAGGTCATGTGGAGCAACGTGCCTACCTGTCCACATCCCCACCAGCATTGGTCTGTATTATCCTTAGAGAGTTTTGCTATGAGATATGGGGTAAAGTACCACCTCTGGTGTAATTTATGGGTGGTCTCTCTGTACTTAGTGCATCTTGAAAAACGATAGTTGCATTCAGTTGCTTTTACCCATTGTGAGTCTGAAAAAGAGTTGCCTAGATCTCTTTCCCATTTGATTAATTGAGATGATTATTGAAAGGTGGATTTAGTCAGCAGCAAATTGTAGAACAGGGTGATGCCTTTATGTTTTGAATTTAGTGTGTTCCAGAATTTCCAGGCCTGTATAGGGACGTGAACTTCAGGTATGTGTCTTGAAGTTAGGAGATGTTTGAGTCTGGTATATGTAAACAGTTCATTATTGGGCAGCTCGTGTCGTTTAGCTAGATTCTCAAAAGGAAATTATTTCTCCCTTAGGCTTCATATCTGCAACAGCATTAATCCCCTTTTATTTCCATTTGGATAAAGATAGATCAGGAGATAGTAACTTTAGGGAATCTAGGGCCGTGTGTATTATTTGGCAGTCTTTGGCCAGGAAGTTTTGGGATACAAACTCTGTCCAGACCCCTAGTGAAGAGTTAATTATTATTATTATACGGGATTTATTTAGCGCCAGCAGTTTGCGCAGCGCTTTACAAAAATGAAGGCAGACAGTACAGTTACATCACAATTTGGTACAATAGGAATCAGAGGGCCCTGCTCGTTAGAGCTTACAATCTAAGAGGGAGGGTCAATTGATACAAAAGGTAAAAGCTGGGGGGGATGAGCTGATGTAGAAAGAAAGAGTATTAGATAGAAGCAGGATAGGCTTCTTTAACCACTTCCCGCCCGGCGCATAGACAAATGACGTCTGGGCGGGGGGTTCATTATCCTGACTGGACTTCTATTGACGTCCTCAGGATAATCCGTGATTGCGCGCCCCTGGGGGCGTACATCGCGGCGATCGGTGGTGCCGTGGGTCAGTCTGACCCACCGCATTACCGATCGAGGTAAAAGGCTTTAATCCGAAGCCTTTTACCATGTGATCAGCCGTGACCAATCATGGCTGATCACAGTGTAAATAGGAAGAGCCATTTATCGGCTTTTCCTCTGCTCAGGTCTGCAGACCTGAGCAGCGGAGAGACGATCGGCTGCTCTCCTGACGGGAGCCCCCCCCGGACATCACAAAGAGGCCGCCCAGGACCACCAGGGAAGGATCACAGAGGCCGCCCAGGACCACCAGGGAGCCCCCACTAGACCACCAGGTAAGGGCAATATTGTGCACTGTAGGGATGGCACTGTGCCCATGTATGATGCCTGCCAGTGCCATCCCTAACAGTGCTTGTTGCACCAGTGCCCACCACTGCCACCTATAAGTGCCCACCTGTGCCACCTATCAGTGCTCACCTGTGCTACCTATCAGTGCCCACCTGTGCCACCTAAAAGTGCCCACCTGTGCCACCTAAAAGTGCCACCTATCAGTGCCCATCAGTACCCAGTGCCACTTATCAGTGCCGCCTATGAGTGTCCATCAGTGTCGCATATCAGTGCCACGTATCAGTGCCCGTCAGTGTTGCTTGTCAGTGCCGCCCATCAGTGCTGCATATGTGCCCCATCATCAGTGCAACCTTATCAGTGCCACCTCATCAGTGCCAATCTGTACTGCCTCATCAGTGCCCGTCAGTGTAGCCTCATCAGTGCACATCAGTGTAGCCACATCAGTGCCCGTCAGTGAAGGAGAAAATGTACTTTATACAAACTTTTGTGACATCAACAAAGAAAATTTTTTTTTTTTAAATTTTCGGTCTTTTTTTTTTATAGCGCAAAAAATAAAAACTACAGGGGTGATCAAATACCCCCAAAAGAAAGCTCTATTTGTGGGAACAAAATGATAAAAACTTTGTTTGGGTACAGCGTCGCACGACCGCGCAATTCTCATTCAAATCGCAACAGCACTGGAAGCTGAAAATTGGTCTGGGCGGGAAGTGTTCTAAGTGCCCGGTATTAAATGGTTAAAGAGAAAGGTTTTCAGGGATCGTCTAAAGATGGATAGATTAGAAGACAGCCGGACTGATTGGGGTAGGGAGTTCCAAAGGATGGGAGAAGCTTTTGAGAAATCCTGGAGGCGAGCATGGGAGGAGGTGACAAGGGAGCTAGAGAGCAGGAGGTCTTTGGAGGACAAAAGAGGGCGGATTGGTTGGTATTTTGAGACTAGGTTAGAGATGTAGCTGGGGGCAGAGTTGTGGATGGCTTTGTAAATTATTGTTAGTACTTTGAATTTTATACGTTGGGTGAGTGGAAGCCAGTGGAGAGATTGGCAGAGAGGGGTTGAGGACACTGAGCGGTTGGCAAGGTAGATAAGTCTTGCAGCAGCATTCATTATTGACTGAAGGGGGGATAATGATCGGATGATCTTGGTATACTGGCTTGGTTATAGAGGTGCTTATTATTGTAAGATTTTTAAGAGAAAGTGGGCTTATAGACTCTGCCTCTAGTTCAACCCATGTTCTGGAAGGACGGGGAGGAACCAATGTCTCTCTGGGGGAGGGGCTCCTATATCCATGGAAATCTCAGCCATTAATTCTACACAGAAGTTCAGTTTAGGCTCCACCCACATTCAGCCCATGAAGCCTACCCCCCTCCCACCTATGTCCCGCCTTTGCCCGCCCACTGCTCTGTCTATACAGCCAGCTCCTAGGTTGGATTTTGTTCTGCCAGTTTACAAATTACCAGAGGAGAGCTGGCAGGGAGAAGCACACAGATTGATAGACAGATCTGTGTGCAAAGTAACCTGTAATGACTTATACTGTCTTACATAGCACACACCCAGCTATTGATAGGCAGATGGGTGTGTGTTATGTAAAATAGGCTGAGCATCATAGAAGACTGGAAGGGATAGACAAGCCACTTCACTGAAAAGGAAATTACATCTAAGCCCTGCTCTGCATTGCTGAACTCCTCCCATCATCGCTTGTAGGGTATAGCAAAGTATAAATGAATAGAGGATTACACACCACAATCACAGCTACATGGTAGGAAAATAATCATTTCAGTTATTATGTTTATTACCATGTGTAACTTTCAGGTATTTATATGAGGATTTACTAAAATATGTATGTTGCCTTTAGTTGTACTTTAAGGAGCCCTGACCAATCCCCAGCTAGGATTGGCAGGGGGCAGGCCTCCCTAAATACAGTGATCTGCCCAGCAGGGGGAGGATAGTTTGGGTGGAGGTGATGAAGATGTAGCAGAGGTACTGTGGAGGCCTCTACCCGAGAGGGAGCCCCCAGTCTGGGGGGGGGGTGACCTTGAGGCCTGGAGGTTCGGATGTGGCCAGGAGTGAAGTTGATTCCTGGAGCAGCACAGGGGAACAGGAGAACAGCAGAGGTGCTACTGAGGACACTTCAAAGTATCCACTGGAGTTGGTGAGTGACAGACCCTGGGAGCTGGAAAATTATTTCACTCTCCCAAACGACGGGCAGGGTGGCTGCCATCCTATCCATCACCTAAGCCCCAGCCCGTGGCTCGTTCTATGCAAGTCTGGAAATCCAGGTTCAAAATGTCTAAACCAATGTTGGACAGATGAATACCATCATCCCTATAAAAGCCTGGCAAACCACCCTCTAATTCTACATGCCTGAACGTGAATTGTATGGGAGGAACTAAAAATTTGCTGATATTCCTATTGATTAGTTTCCCAATTTTTTCGAAAGGTCTCAACAGGAATGAATCCAGCCAGTGGAGTCTCTGGATAATCTCCAAAAATACCACTACTGTTCCTGGGGAAACTAAGCGTATCTGTTGAATAGTATGTTGAATGCTAAGGATCAAGTCAAATGTCTTAACTTGCCCAATATCATTACCTCCCAGGTGAATAATTATAACACCAGGCTTAGGCCAACTATTAGACAATCTCCCTAAGTCAAAATGCAATTCACTCCAACTCATTCCTCTCCAACCACTCCAAAAAACCTGAAATAACTCCGGATCCAGACCCAAAGTTGTTGAATATCTTCTGTATGCTGCTCTTTTCCACACCCAAAATATGTAGGAGTGGCTGAGAATCCATGCAATAAATGGTTTTCCTGCAATATCAAACAAATTTGTTAGGACCAATATACAATTTATAGGACTGAGATCTCTATCTTCCCAATTGCTTAATCTTATCTTCTTTAAAACCCAGTTTTGCCGCCTCTGTGGCCACTCCAATTCTAAAAGAATGCGAAGATAAGTGCAAGCAAGTTTAAAGACGCTAGACATTTCTTCAGAACAGAATTGAACTGAAATCTTGTCAGCGGTAATCCATTTATGTGTATAAATAACTGTCCTTGCTTATTTGGTCTAATAATTAGAAATTGTTGCAACAATGAAACCGGGCAAATAACAGAATTTGGGCAAGCCGTTAAAGAAATCCATTGGCCTTTTCCTAACCTATCAGTCTTACTTTTGGGAAGAAAAATCCTAACTTGACCCTTTTTCATAACTATATTCCTAATTTTTAACCCTTCGCCACTAATCCTTGAGGCTGCTACTACCTCTGACAGGCGAAAAGCTGCAAAGAACAATAAAGAAAACACTGCTTTGAACATAGAAAAAAAAGGAAATCAAAGTTGGTGTGGCACAGTCACATAAATGCAAACCATAAGTGTGTGTATCAATACATATATAACGTCAATAGTCAACTCACATCAAACTATAACAATAAGTACCCCAAACAGTGATGTGATAATGATGAAGTGACAGGAATCCAGGTAACCATAAATCTTATTCAACAAAAAGACACAAATTATAAGCTTGAATAGAAAGTCCAATGGAAAGGAAAAGAGGACTGTCCGGAGGTGAAGGGGGTGAAAGAGGAGGTAGAGCCAATATTATAGTGGTGACTAGGTGCTCCTCTCCAACAAACCCACTCACAAACCCTTCTGCTGGGGATATCCGGTGATGTTTTAACTCGGTGTATTTCTCGGGTATATGCAACTCGATCCGGGTTGTATTAGAAGGTCCACATGTAAAAAGAAAGCTCCATAGTGTAGATTGACAAAATACGTGGCGTGAAGTAGTAAAAACTTACTAGTGTACAAACGAGAAGTCAGACGCTCTGACCTGCAAGTTCTGTTTGTTCCACCATGTAAACCGGAAGTGCGTAGGATGCTCTCTGGCTCCGCTGGGTATCCCCAGCAGAAGGGTTTGTGAGTGGGTTTGTTGGAGAGGACTACCTAGTCACCACTATAATATTGGCTCTACCTCCTCTCCCACCCCCTTCACCTCTGGACAGCCATCTTTTCCTTTCCATTGGACTTTCTATTCAAGCATATAATTTGTGTCTTTTTGTTGAATAAGATTTATGATTACCTGGATTCCTGTCACTTCACCATTATCACATCACTGTTTGGGGTACCTATTGTTATAGTTTGATATGAGTTGACTATTTGAGTTATATATGTATTGATACACACACTTATGGTTTTCATTTATGTGACAGCGCCACACCCACTTTGATTTCTTTTTTTCCCTTTGTTACACATACCCTGATTTCAGGGCCGGTGGGGGAAGCAGTCACTGTTATAATCTATTTATATTTATTTCATTAGCAGCGCCATACCACTCCCTTCCCTTTTCCTTTTTCACTGCTTTGAACATAGCAGCTTCATATGTCGAATAGCATACTGCTTGGGAAATACCACATAGCTTTTGTAAAATATCCGGAGTGATTGGGGATCTATTATCTATTGCTAAATTTACCTTTTTGTAACCTTTCATAGCCTGTTTAACCGAAAAGAAGTTACAGCACACTGGCAATGAATGTAATTTAAGGAAGAATGAAATTCCCGATAATATCTTATTAATGTGAGACCAAGCATAATGCTTGGCCATCAAATTATTAAGAAAAAGCAAAACAATTGGCTCTGACACAGAGAGAATATCCCATCCATTAGCCCTTAAAAAGGTTAACCATAACATCCATGAAGACACATAACTTAACCAAGTGGATTGAGCTATAGAGTGTTGTATGTGAGTAGACACTATATCAGCTCCCGCAGCTGTTGAAGGCATGGAACTCCACAAATATCTGCTTCTGGCATCAGGGAGAAGAAACGATCCATCTGGAATTGAGAAGGGGAGTCTGCCAGCTTATTCTCCTTTCCTGGAACATAACAAGCTTTTATCCAAATATTCAAACATAAACATTTAAAAACGAAGTGTCTCAGTAGCTTAATGACAGGGATAGATTTGGGGATAGACAGTTAATAGCATATAACACACCCTTATTATCTGTACTTACCATCAAACATCTATCCTTAACCACTTCCCGCCCGGCGCATTGACAAATGACGTCCGGGCGGGTGTTTCATTATCCTGACTGGACATCTATTGACAATCCCCTGGGGGCGCGCATCGAGGCGATCGGTGGTGCCGTGGGTCAGTCTGACCCACCGCATTACCGACCGAGGTAAAAGGCTTCGATCCGAAGCCTTTTACCATGTGATCAGCCGTGACCAATCATGGCTGATCACAGTGTAAATAGGAAGAGCCGTTTATCAGCTTTTCCTCTGCTCAGGTCTGCAGACCTGAGCAGCGGAGAGCCGATCAGCTGCTCTCCTGACGGGGGGGGGGGGCTGCGCTGAATGTTTATCAGCGCAGCCACCCTCAGGATCACCCCCCACTGGACCACCAGGGAGCCGGATCAGGACCATTAGGGAGCCCCCCCCCGGACATCGCAAGGAGGCCGCCCAGGACCACCAGGGAAATCATACAGAGGCCGCCCAGGACCACCGGGGAGCCCCCACTAGACCACCAGGTAAGGGCAATATTATGCACTGTAGGGATGGCACTGTGCCCATGTAGGATGCCTGCCAGTGCCATCCCTAACAGTGCTTGTTGCACCAGTGCCCACCACTGCCACCTATAAGTGCCCACCTGTGCCACCTATCAGTACCCACCTGTGCCACCTATCAGTACCCATCTGTGCCACCTATCAGTGCCCATCTGTGCCACCTATCAGTGCCCACCTGTGCCACCTAAAAGTGCCCACCTGTGCCACCTAAAAGTGCCCCATATCAGTGTCCATCAGTGCCCAGTGCCACTTATCAGTGCCGCCTAGGAGTGTCCATCAGTGCCGCATATCAGTGCCACATATCAGTGCCCGTCAGTGTTGCTTGTCAGTGCTGCCCATCAGTGCTGCATATTTGCCCCATCATCAGTGCAACCTTATCAGTGCCACCTCATCAGTGCCAATCTGTACTGCCTCATCAGTGCCCGTCAGTGTAGCCTCATCAGTGCCCATCAGTGTAGCCACATCAGTGCCCGTCAGTGTAGCCACATCAGTGCCCGTCAGTGAAGGAGAAAATGTACTTTATACAAATTTTTGTGACAGAAACAAAGAAAAATGTTTTTTTTTCAAAATTTTTTTTAATTTTCGGTCTTTTTTTTGTTATAGCGCAAAAAATAAAAACCGCAGGGGTGATCAAATACCACCAAAAGAAAGCTCTATTTGTGGGAACAAAATGATAAAAATTTTGTTTGGGTACAGCGTCGCACGACCGCGCAATTCTCATTCGAATCGCAACAGCACTGAAAGCTGAAAATTGGTCTGGGCAGGAAGTGTTCTAAGTGCCCGGTATTGAAGTGGTTAAAGTAGTAACGTCAAATCTCAATTGCTACAATTATTGGAAATAATTCCAATACAACTATGTTTTTACAAAGGCCTTTAGTATACCAATCCGGGGCCAAGTATCAGCACACCAGTGGGTATTCCATATTGCGGCAAAGCCCCTAGAGCAGGGGTAGGGAACCTGCGGCTCTCCAGCTGTTGTAGAACTACATTTCCCATCATGCTTCTGGGAGTAATTGTATCCATCAGCCTTGCAGTGCCTCATGGGAAATGTAGTTCTACAACAGCTGGAGATGGCGACAAGGTGGTTCGTTATCGCAAATCGCTGTCATACGACGGCGGCTGCGATAACGCGCTCACTGTGTTCGGGAAGGGCCAGGGAGCGCGTGCGGCAGCTTCGATTGCCGCCGGCTACCCGCGATGGCCCCCCTGGAGTGAAAGAACGGAGGTTCGTGTATGTAAACACGGACCTCCGTTCTGTGAAGGGGGAAGGGCTGTGATCACAGCCTTCCTGTATACGGAGACTGTGACCACTTCCCTTCCCCAGCTAGGGCAGTCCCCCCACAGTTAGAACACGCCCAGGGAACACTGTTAACCCTTAGAGCGCCCCCTGCAGGTTAACCCCTTCACTGCCAATGGCATTTACACAGTAATCAGTGCATTTTTATAGCACTGATCGCTGTATAAATGCCAATGGTCCCAAAAAAGTGTCAAAATGGTCCGACATGTCCGCTGAAATATCGCAGTACCGCTAAAAATCGCAGATCGCCACCATTGCTAGTAAAAAAAATAAATAAAAACCCCAAAAATGAATTCTCATCATCCGTAAATGCGACCACTTTTGCTCAAACCAATCAATAAATGCCGATTGCGATTTTTTTTTATCGCAAATATGAGGAAGAATATAGATCGGCCAAAAACGGTGAAAAAAAATGTTTTTTTATATTTTTTTTTTGGATTTGTATTTTAGCAAAAAGTAAGAAATTTGTTTTTTTTTTTGCAAAATTGTAGCTTTTCTTTTGTTTATAGCGGCGATCAGAAATGACGCAGAGGGGATCAAATACCACCAAACGAAAGCTCTGTTTGTGGGAAAAAAAGGACGCAAATTTCGTTTGGGTACAACGTCGCACGACCGCGCAATTTTCAGTTAAAGCGACGCAGCGCCGAATCGCGAAAAGGGCTCCGGTCCTAAAGCTGGAAATCCTTCCGGGGCTGAAGTGGTTAATTTAGTTTCCACTACATGGGACAGTTTCTTAACTGACGGCAAATTCTCTATAATGGTACAACCCTTTCTGGTAAATTTAGGTAACAAGAAACCTTTGGAAAAACCTTCAATTAGCATTGATGCCGTCTGTTGATCTGGATAACCCCTGAGCCAGGGGAGCATGTTTCCCAGTATCACTGTTGTTCTGGCTTTTGTAAGCTGTATATTCTCTGGCTGGCTGTGCTGACGTTGCTGCTGATTTCCGAAACCATTTCGTTACAGGATGTGCACCTGCACAGAATGCGCATTCATGCCTATACCTGCATGATTTCATGTGTAGGATAAATGCTTAGTTTTTGTCTGAATGACTCGTCATACAAAAACCATGCATAACCTCCAAAGCAAAGATAAGCCTCCAGTGTTATGTCAATATGCTGGAACAATCCCATGCTGTTCTCAGGAAATTTTTCACACAATATACTGGAATAGATACAAAAAAGATTGAAGCCAATTGTTGAATGACTTTGTTATGGGTCTCCTCCTTTCCTCTTCCGTTTTTTCTTTTTCCTAGTCTGATTTATATATAAAGTCTTTCGAAGAAGGTAACAATGATAAGAGATCAATGAATTCACCCCTCCAAATCTTTTCCTTAATGCTAGAGGAAAGATGGAAACCCAGAGGTGATATTACACAAGGCATCATTTCTTTACCACATGCAGCAGGGATACCTGCCAACCTTTCATTATGCTGAGCCATAGGATCACTATGTTTACCTGCTACTTGGACTGAGCTGAAAAGGAATCTGGAGAGTTTAACAAATTTCCCATACTGCAGCCACCCCATTTGTGATTAAGTTTGAATTGGCACATGAAGAAGAAGACATGTCAGCTATAACCTTATTGATACAGTGCCTTGCGAAAGTATTCGGCCCCCTTTGAACTTTGCGACCTTTTGCCACATTTCAGGCTTCAAACATAAAAATATAAAACTGTAATTTTTTGTGAAGAATCAACAACAAGTGGGACACAATCATGAAGTGGAACAAAATTTATTGGATATTTCAAACTTTTTTAACAAATATAAAACTGAAAAATTGGGCGTGCAAAATTATTCAGCCCCCTTAAGTTAATACTTTGTAGCACCACCTTTTGCTGCAATTACAGCTGTAAGTCGCTTGGGGAAGTCTCTATCACACGATGTTTCATAATTGAATTCCCCCGACTTATTAAAACGTGCGGGTTAAAAAGTCAAAATATAAACAATTTTTTCAAACTTTATAGGTTATTTAAAACAAGGTGAAGTACTAACACAGGGTGAACAACAACTAAGAAGTGTTTTTTAATGTCAAAATATAAAAATACAAACTTCGGACTTTACACCGTTTTCCAGCGTTTCAAGTTTCCCCCGGCTTATGAAAGCGTTCCGTGACATAGTTATTCCAATATCGACTGTACAGAAGAAGAAGTACACGGTTAAGTTTG
>BLSH010267196.1:96494-112879 GCA_018402905.1 Glandirana rugosa | reverse complement strand
GCGTTTTTAAGATTTCAATGTTTTTTGTTGTCAGAAGAATGACTCTTGAACGTGATTTTAGGGCGTTCTGACAACAGCCCATAAACTCCCCTGCTGATAAACAACAATAAACATCCATGTGTGCATGGACACATAGGATTACAGAGGGGAGTTTATGGCCTGTTAAAATAAATGCCCAAAAATGATTGTTTAGCAGCTACAGTGTGCATGGAGCCTAAAGCCTCGTACACACGGGACGACGATCGTATACAACAGGTCGTACTAACGACCGTTGTATGCGATATCGATCGTTCGTATGCGCGATTACAACAGTCGAACATACGATGGTCGTACAAGGCAGTTGTATGAGCAGACTAGAAAACTTGGTCGTACCAACAAGCTCTCATACGACCGTTGTATCGTGTGTACAGAGCAGTTGGTACAACAAGTTGTATTGTGCAAAACACACATGCTCCAAAGTCAGGAACGGCCGGATGATAATTGCATGCACCTGAATGTTCTTTCTGCGGTTGTACAATCGTGTAGTGCAGTCAGTATGCTGCATACAACAGCCAACATACGATTTGAGATGATCGTACGTGCGATCGTCGTCCCGTGTGTGTACGAGGCTTTAGTGTATAAAAGCTATTTAAGTCATCTTCCTGGCTGCTGAGAGTCAACTAGCCCCAGTGATCTGAGCTTTTGCTATATTTCCTATAACACTTCATCATTTGCAGGCAGGGCTGCTGATAGGGGGGTACAACCAGCTCTGGTGTGGGGGGCCCGGAGCACACAGATTAGTGACAGATGACAATTGTGTCTCTTTTCCTCCAGCAGATGAAAGTTGCTCTCCTTACCTCTCCCTTGCTACAAGCTTTTATCTGCTAAGAAAGAGACAGTCGTTCCTCACTAACCCCCCTCGCTGTGTGGCCCCCCTCCTTTCAGCACTGGAGTTTATCTCTAACTTAGGCTCCATACACACTGGCTTAAAAAAAAAATTGCTGCTTCTACAGGAGTTTAGTGTTTTGCCTGTAGAAGCAGCTCAATGTTATCCTATGTGTCCATACACATTAGGACAATTACAGGCATATTTTAAGCTTAACGTTTAAGAGACAGAAAAAAAACCCTTCTCGTTCTCCTAAACTCGCCTAAACTTTGTACAAAAGATGTTCTATATGAGTGTTTTTCTGCCTAGTGAACTGGAGCTTTTTAAGCCCAGTGTGCATGGATCTTAACTTTTTTTCTCTCCCTCTCTCCCTCTGATCCCGAAGCCTGTATATTTTTTTCATCTCATCTTCATTTTTATTTATCAACTCAGTTTTTTCTTTTAGATTCAGCAGAAATTCTGTGAGTTATGTTGTATTTGTGTCTGCTAATAGTTTTATTGTAGTTTTAGCAAAATATAGCTTTAATACTTTCTTGGGGGGGGGCCCTGTGAAATAGTCTGTACGGGGCCCCACGATTTCTATCAGCAGCCCTGCTTACAGGAACAGTATGTAGAAATTAAACAGTAGGACACAGGAAAGAATTCAGCAGCTGACACCTTCCTATGTCTTACTGGCTTCTCTGTTTAACATCTACATACCAGCAAGCGATGGACTATTATAGGAAAAATATAGCAAAAGTGCAGATCACTGGGGAGGAGGAGACCAAAGGAGATAGCTGTAAGGACTTCAGTTACAGTCATTGGTACTGTGGAGGCTTGTTACCCCTTGGTGGATAGAGTTATCTGGGGAGTGCAGCACAAGAGGGGGGCACGAGTGTGACACGGAGCCAATGCCCAATTGCATGCATGGTTGGCAGCACCTACTTCACTATGCTGAAATTATTTTTAATATTTGAGATGAAGCTATGGATTTTTATTGGATGTAATCATGTACTGTATATGTAATATCACCAATGCATGTTTTTTTTTTATATACTGTAGCATTTTGATTGATCTATTGCACTTTAGCACTTTGGTACTTGGTATGGATACTTATGTATCTTGTATTTGCACTTAGCACCTTTATTGGTTGTTCTTGTTCCTATTCTTTTCCACAGGGGAGCAATTCCACAGTTTATTTTTTGTATATTTCTGTGATATTCACTGTGACACATTGGAATATATTTCACATTAGCAGCGCCAACTCCACCTACCCTTGTAATTTCATTTACTTTTTTGCCATCCACTTTTTGGTGGTGGGTATAAGTGGAGGCAGCAGCTATAAATAGTATCTTCAGTCCATAACGCAGAACTATATTTCTTGTGGTCAGGGTGGGTGGGCAATTACCTCCTGGGTGGGGAAGGGGGGCAGTTAAAATTCCGTAACAAGGCCAGAGCAGCACTTTGGAAAGAAGGAGAGGTGATGAGTGTCAACCTAAGGCCACTGCTCTTTAATCCTCTGCAATGTCTTGGCAGATGGCAGGAGGTAGGAAATTTGCAGGTACAGAATAAGCCTGTCACCAGAATCTGATGGAGCAAGAGATGGAATCAGTTTCATTATTGGAGTCATGTGGCAGTTTATGTTAGAGCTGGAGTTATAGAGCTCTATAAAGGACAGATTTTTTTTTTTCAGCAAATCAGGGATGCCTGCTGAAATGACATCTGACAAGCATGTGAAAAGAAGCCTAGGGCTCCACCTGCTGGCTAAATAGGAAAATACAAAATGCTATATGCAATATTTCTGACTTACTTCTGACTTAAAGTGGTTGTCTACCCTGTTAAAAAAAACGAAAAAAAAAACCCTGCAAGATAATAGCATAATGAGCTAGTATGCCCGCATACTAGCTCATGATGAAATACTCACCCTGAAATGAAAATCCGAACGGGCTGCTCGGTTCCCTCTGAGGGAGCGGACATCTTCCCTCAGATCTTTTTTCCAGGCACGCGGCTCTGGCCAGTCACAGTGGCGGGAGCCCGTCTTTCCGGCACTATGCGCCAAGCCTTTGCTGGGGCATCACAGCGCATGCGCAGTGAGGCCGCAGCTGCTTGGAGGGGAAATATCTCCTAAACCATACAGGTTTAGGAGATATTCATTTTACCTACAGGTAAGCCTTATTAAAGGCTTACCTGTAGGTAAAAGTGTCCCCAAAGGGTAGACAACCGCTTTTAAAGAGGAGCTCCAGGCTCCTTCAGAAAAAAATTAGGACAAATACTGTAGCTGCTGATTTTTAATATTAGGGCACTTACCTGTTCAGGCATCAATCAGCTATTGGGTACTGGTGCCACCATCTTGACTAAGGGAAACATGCAATGAAGCCTTGTGGCTTCACATCTGGTTTCCTTTTGCACATGTGTAACACTACAGATGGATGAGGCTGACAGCAAGGGTGCAGTGCGTTCCTGTTCTTCATTTTAAGGATGAATCAGGCCCGAATTTTTGCCTGAATTCGAACCTGAAACAAAGCAAAAGACGCACAAGACTTCTGTGCAATTCGCTCCGCAACCGCTCCGAAAATGTGTGAACCGGCTCCATTGAGAGCCAGTCATAATCTCCTGTCATGCTAATTGGATGCAAGTAAATCCGCATCCAGTTTGCACTAGTGTGAACCCAGCCTAAAGTGCTACACTTTGAGAATGGGCTGCAGTCTTCTGGGACCTGTGAAGTGTCCCTGAAGGCTGCAGGGGAAGGAGGGGGGAACTAACCTCCGTCTCATTTCCCTGCGGTGCACCGAGTCGGAAGCGGGAGCGGGTACCTGTCAAAACTAGGTGCCCCCCCCCCCCCCGTTGCCACATTTAGCACCTTTTGGGGGTTCCAGACAAGTGGAGCTTCCACTTTTGCGTGGAGCTCCGCTTTAATATTAAAAACCTTAATTTTAAGCGGAACCCCATGCGGATATTAACCTCCCTAGCGATTATCCCGAGTGTGACTCGGGGTGAGTTTTCATTACCAAAAGCGGTAAGCCCGAGCCACACTCAGGATTGCATCGCAGGATCGGGGCAAGTTACTTACCTTGTCTCCTGGATCCTGCAATGCCCCCCCGCTGTGTCCTCCAGTGGAATCTTTTGCCCGATGCCTCTGGGTCACGTTGCACAGGGTAAGATTACATTACTGTATGAAATCATTTCACATCCCCTTTGTCCCTAGTGGTTTGCCCAGTGTCCTGCATGCACTTTTATATTATATATGCCATTCTTTCTGCCTGGAAATTTGAGAACGTCCATGGCATCCAAAAAGCGCCCCTTTACATGAAAAGCGGTTTTGGACCAGCTAGAAAACAGCGATAGTAAATAAGAATCATTTGCAGAATATACAATATAAAACGCCAAATTTCTATGCGAAACAATGTACCACTTTGAGGCGCAAAAATCTGATATAATCCTACTGCCAGGGAGGATAAACAAACAACACCTATTGAGCGCAGTTATGTATTCATCAAAAACAAATGTATTTTTAAATGTGACTAGTGTACCTGAACTGGAAATTGCAATTGCCTGTACAGATTAACTCAGATTAACTCCGATTGGGAGAGGGAGGGGCAGCACTAGTAGCCAATCAGCTGTGCTGCACTGGACGAGTAGAGCGCAAAGTGAGCAGAGAGATGGGTTCATTCATTTATTGCTGCTTCTGCACTGTACATTCACAGGCTGGGGGTTAGGATGTGGACCAGGCTGAATGACTAAACTGCAGTAAATGAAGTACAGGTCAGCAGCCTGTCTGTGATGTCTGACAGGATTGTGTGAATCTCAGGGCTGCATAATTATAAATCCTTTGGCAAGCAGTTCATCTATGTGTACTTTAACCCTGTTTAGCTTTGTACCTGCTTTAAAGTTCTGCTTGACAGTGACCCTGTCACCACAGAGTCGCCTTTAACCACTTCAGCCCCAGAAGGATTTCCCACTTTAGGACCAGAGCACTTTTTGCGATGCGGCATTGCGTCGATTTATCTGACAATTGCATGGTCATGCGATGCTGTACGCAAACAAAATTTACGTCCTTTTTTCCCCCACAAATAGAGCTTTCTTTTGGTGGTATTTGATCACCTCTGCGTCATTTCTGACCGCCGCTATAAACAAAAGAAGCGCAACAATTTTGCAAAAAAACCCAATATTTCTTATTTTTGCTAAATACAAATAAAAAAAAAGTATATAAAAAAACATTTTTTTTCATCGGTTTTGGCCGATTTATATTCTTCCTCATATTTTTGCTAAAACAAAAAAAATCGCAATCTGTGTTTATAGATTGGTTTGCGCAAAAGTTGCCGCGTTTACGGATGATGAGAATTCATTTCTGGGGTTTTTATCTTTCTTTTAATTTTTTACTAGTAATGGCGGCGATCTGCGATTTTTAGCGATACTGCAATATTGCAGCGGACATGTCGGACCATTTTGACACTTTTTTGAGACCATTGGCATTTATACAGCGATCAGTGCTATAAAAAAAATGCACTGATTACTGTGTAAATGCTATTGGCAGTGAAGGGGTTAACCTGGAGGGGGCGCTCTAAGGGTTAACTGTGTTCCCTGGCCATGTTCCAACTGTATGGGGACTGGCCTGGCTGGGGGAAGGAAGTGATCACGGCTTCTATATACAGAAAGCCTGTGATCACAGCCCTTCCCCCTCTAATAGAACGGAGATCCATGTTTATATATAGAGACCTCCATTCTTTCACTGCGGGGGGGGCCATCGCAGGTTGCCGGCGGCGATCGAGTCCACCCTACCCGCTCCCTGCCCCCCCTAAATGCAGCGAGCGTGCCTCTGGCGGCGCGCCCGCACTCACAGTGTATGCGACTTTGTCGCCGTCAGACTGCCGTCGGTGGCCGGCAAGTGGTTAAACTAGGCCGGCTAATATAATAGCATCAATATTCCCCTTTCCAGGGCCATGGGCGTCCGCAGGTAGGGGCAAGGGGGGGGGGGCTTCCAGCTTGGCATCAGGGATCGGATCGGGGGTTCCCCACTAGGTCTTTATCCTCTTGAGCCATGTATGCAGTTTCTGACAGTCTCTTTGGCTATGTATGCAGTCTCTGATCATCTCTTGTGCCATGTCCACAGTCTGACTGTCTCCTGTACCATGTCCGCAGTCTCTGACCGTCTCCTGTACCATGTCCGCAGTCTCTGACCGTCTCCTGTACCATGTGCGCAGTCTCTGACCGTCTCCTGTACCATGTCTGCAGTCTCTGACCGTCTCCTATACCATGCCCGCAGTCTCTGACCGTCTCCTGTACCATGTCTGCAGTCTCTGACCGTCTCCTATACCATGTCTGCAGTCTCTGACCGTCTCCTGTACTATGTCTGCAGTCTCTGAATATCTCTTGTACCATGTCCGCAGTCTCTGACTGTGATAATGTGATAATGACATCGTCGAAAAGGGGCTGAGCATGGGCGACCTTAAAATGATGCCCCCCCCCGAAAAAATTTCTGTGGACGCTGATGCCAGTGGCCCTTGTCTTCAAATTCTGCTGCTTTGGCACTTCCCATTATTCAGTGCTCTCAGGGATGTGTATTCCTGCTCCCCCATTGCATATTGTGGTTCCTTCTGCCGACTAGTGATGTAAGAGCCAGTGAGATGAACTAGCGGGTGCAGCAGAGGAGCAAGCATTCACACATCCGGAAATGCAGAATAGCTGCAGCTCCTGGGGAGCAGCAAGGTGGCAGAATTTGAAGACACGGATGACAGGGTCACTTTAACTACATAACTAACTAACTAGGTTTGTATATGACAGTACTTCAACATTAAATGCTTCGGAAATTAGATTCTTTATCCTAATTATGTTTTTGTCAGGTGTGTCCCCGAACTGTGACAAATCCCAAAATGCCCGGCAAGAACGGAGACAAATGCAAGCCACAAACTGGATGGTTAACATGTAAGTAAAATATTTATTTTTCAAGAATCACTCTATAATACATTTCATGTCACCACGGTACAGACTACGAAATCGTGTGATGGGATACCTAAAAAAATTCTACATTATTTCAGTTTTTAGGTCTCCTGACGATGCTTTTATTGCTCTCTCTGCCTTTCTATGCCATCCCCTATTTCTTGTACGTGTGTCACAGAAAGAGAAAATCCCCTTAATTGGGACAGTAATACAAACCTTACAGAAATTTAAAGTGGTTGTAAAAGCTTGATTTTTTTCTTTCTAAAATAACAAACATGTTACACAGTACTTACCTGTTCTGTGCAATGGTTTTGTACAGAGCAGAACCTCCTCTTCTGGGGTCCCCCACCAGCACTGTCCTCTTCTGTGTCTGCCCCCAAAGCAAACCACTTTCTATGGGGCAGATGTGCTGGCTCGCTCCTGAGCCAGGCTGTGTACATCTATTGACACACACAGTGGGGCTCAGCCTCACCCTCTGCTCCCTCTTTACAGGATTCGATTGACAGCAGCAGGAGCCAATGGTGCCCGCTGCTGCCTGTGGGAAGAGAAACAGAGACTGAGCCTGCATTCACATAGGGGTGACCCGATTTCGCTAGGCGATTTCAGCGCGACTTTCAGTGCGACTTCAAGGACCTCAGGCGACTTTACAACGCGACTTTGCCTTGACCAATCAGAGAAGGGAGGGAGGGGGCTGCCTAAAAATAAATTCTATTCTTTTAACTGTAAAGTCGCTTCCATGTAGATGGGGATCCGACTTGGAGGCGACTTCTATTGAATCCTATGGGCACAAGTCGGATAGAAGTCGCCTAGAAGTAGTACAGGAACCTTTTCAGAAGTCGCCTTGAAGTCGGAGCGACTTCAGTAGTGTATATTAAGACGGCTCCCGTTCATTTCAATGGGATTTCAAATATCAAGCGACTTGGGGGGACTTGAGGCAACTCAAGTCAGATCGCAAGTTGCCCCTGTGTGAACGGGCACTTATACCTCTGCAGATGGGTACAGCGCTGGATTGAGTGAGAACTCAGGTAAGTATATAGGGGGGTGAGGGGGCAATACTACTACTGGGACATTTTTTAACTTAAAGCGGAGTTCCACCCATTTAAAAGTCAGCAGCTACAAAAAAAGTGTAGCTGCTAACTTTTAATAATCAGACACTCACCTGTCCCACGCTCCAGCGATACAGCCGCCCGACGCTTCGCTCCTCTCCCCCTCCCATTCACAGTGTCGGCATCACAAGTGTGGGTGCCCGGCTGTGGCTTCACAGCTGGGCATGCACGAGCCGCGCTGCTTGCTGTGAATGGCCGGGCAATCTTCTGGGACCTGTGACGTGTCCCAGAATCTTGCAGGGAGGGGGGAGGTGAACTTCCTTTCAGCGCCACGGTGCCAGGAGAGGAAGTGGCAGCTGGGTACTGCTGAAAAACAGGGTACCCGCTCCCCCCCCCCAAAAAAAATGACAAATTGTGGCATGTCAGGGGGTCACCATTACTTAAAGCGGAAGTTCCACTTTTGGATGGAACTCTGCTTTAATGCAGGGAATGCATTTGTTTTCATGAAGGAGGATCTCACTGAAGTACGAGATATGCTGTTGGCAAACAAGATGCCAACTTCTGCTCGTGCAGGTGCCATTGGCCCCTGTGAGCAGTGCCTGCTCAGAATACCGGTTTGAGCCCTGAGAAGACATCCTTCTTTCAGGCTTTGGGAATCCCCATGAAAATCTGCAGAGGAACTATTGAAAAGTGGCTGAGTGAAATCTTGTAGTGACATATAAAAAACACTGTCTTTATAAATGCCTCTTAAAGGTGCACTGGAGTCAGAATTGCAAAACAAAGCTTGAGATTCTTACACAAAATGTGTCCTACATGCTCAGTACATCAGTTTTTCATCCAGACATTATCCTAGTGTACCAGTCTCCCTAGTATGACACATTTGGGAATTTTAGCAGCTGTTGATTGAGTCAGTCAAGTTAAAAGTGAGGATTATTTTATATCAAATCACAGGGTACACTTAAAGTGTTACTAAACCCAGGACCCTACATTCACTATATCTGGTCTCCCACAGTACACAGAGCATATAAATGCAATTATTTTAGTAAATTTTAAACTGCTAAATAGCTTTTCTCATCAGCAGTATATAGCAGTCTTGTGACTTCTATTAGTGTCTGGTTAAAGCTTGTAGGAAGAGTTTTCATACTGCACTGGCTGTCTTATGAGAATACAGGACCCTTGAGCCTCTGTCTGGACAGTGCTGATTGGCCCTGTGCTGATCACATGCACCCTCCCAAGAAAAAATAAAACTCTCTAGCAATACACACCGAAATGAGCATGTGCAGCCTGACTCCAGTAACCCTGTCTTATTCGTTATGGGGACAATGCACGAAGAGGAGGATCTGTGCATATAAGATCAAACATCCTTTTCACACAATGCAGAGGATTAACCCCTTAGGTTCCACAGTGAGTATAACAAGCATGCTTTACTGCATATACAGACTGATTTTACTGTTGTGGGTTTAGTAGCACTTTAAGCCTGGCACACACAACTAGTTTTTTTTTCCCTTCATCCTAGCGGGTTGAAGGAAAAAAAACAAAACTTGAAAGTTCAGGTCGGAGTCGCTGTACTAACAATCCGATGTTAGTACATCAATCTCTCCTGCTGTGCTATTGTGTTCTAACAGGCCACCCTGCCAGAACACTCCGGTTGGCCCTCTCAGCCAGTCGGCAGACTCAGCTGAGAGCGCTAATTGGGAGCCAGTCGGCAGACCTGTTTCGGTCATCAGCCTTTGACAGAAGCTGGCAGGGCCAATAGAAGCCATGCACACGGGCCGAATGCCGGCCGGTTTCTATTTTAACGGCCGATGCTGGCTGACATTCGGTGCGTGTGTACTAGGCTTAAGAATAGGTAAGGAAAATAACAGGACTTATATTTTATGTAAAAGCATGTATGACCCTGGACAAAGTAGGTGTATTGACTTTACAGTTCTCTAAATTTCTATGCTATAATGTTTGTCAGAGATTAAAGCAGAGTTCCACCCAGAATTTTTTTTTACATCATTCAAGTCCTTTGCCTAAATAGACTTACCTTTGAAGGAAATTTTTTTTTTATACTCACCCTAAGTCGCTTGTTGCTAGGTGGTTCCTGTATTCTGCCCCTATTTGGTCCTAGGCTCTTTTCCTCACTTCCTGCTTCGCCTAGCCTCCTGGGAGATGTGAATCATCATTTCCCAGGAATCAGTGGGCTTCCCTGTACTGTAAAATCGTGTTATTTCCAGACAGGACATGCGATTTAAGGCGGACCGAGATCGAGGAGTGCATGATGGTTACCCACCATGCACTTCTTTCAGGAAGAGATGCCAGGAGACTACGGATGGGCTTCAGATGCCCTCACCTAAAATGGAAAAGTCCAGCAGTAAGAGAAACAAAATTGTGAGTAAAAAATACATGGAATTACTAGGCAGTTTGAAAGTAAGGAAACAAAAGGTTACATTTATTTAGTATTAAAAGAGTGGGTGCCAAAAAAAATTCTGGGTGGAATAACAAGTTAATCATTTCAAGGGTGTAGCGATTTACAAATTATGTTCTCTGATAATGCTCCCTCATAACATTCGTAGGAAGGCTGTTCTCATGGGAATTTTACTAGCACAGCAACAATGGTGAAAAAACAAAAAGACACTGATAAAGGGAAAAACATCTTTTAAATAAAGTCTTTACTTCCACATCCTAAGCAATGTTTAATAAAAAACAGAAATGCACCACATTCTTTCTTACAAGATACAGTACAACAAACACAACATGCATACAAAACAGTACAAAATGACCCCTAATTTATTGGAGCTTTTCAATAAATTAAGAAAGTAACCTGAAACAATTTTCTATAATTAACGGGTATGTATATCCAAATTTTTTTTGTAGCAACAGGAAGCTAGAATGAGTGTCACAAATTATTGGAAATTCCCCTCTTACTCCAAATAGAGAAGTGAATCTCCCACGGGTGGGGTAGGGGGGTCAGGCTACAATAACAACTTGCTAGTGGGTCTAATTCTTCGCCATCCAGGTTTTAAAGAATCCTAAATTGAAAGTAGGCTTTCATTTAAGCCTCGTACACACGGTTCGACGGTCATACGACCGAACGGACCAAATTGTATGTTGGCTGTTGTATCTAGCATACTGACATGCACTACACAATCGTACGACCAAGCCGAACGTAGTGACGTGTTATGAAGGTATAAACAGAAAGTTCAGCTGCATGTAATTTGTGTCTGGCCGTTCCTGACTTCTGAGCATGCGTGTTTTGCACAATACAACTTGGACCTACTTCTCTGTACACACGATACAACGGTCGTAAGACCGCTTGTTGGTACTACCAAGTTTTCTAGTCTGCTCATACAACTTCTGTTGTACGACCGTCGTACATCGGCTGTTCTAATTGTGCGTACTAATGATCGATTTCGCATACAACAGTCGTTCGTATGACCTGTTGTATATGATTGTCGAACTGTGTGTACGAGGCATTAGTCATCTTACAGTAGTATTACTAGTACTATTTCTTTATCATGAAATAAGGGGCACAGAAAGTCTTTAACCTTCAGTTTATACTGCCGACTACAGGAAGATTAGACACTAGTAAACAATAAACTGTAGACAAACCCAGAATAATCGCTCCTACTACCAGCATGCATCATTTTTATGCAGGTGTCCTAGGACAGTGGTTCTCAACCTCAGTCCTCAAGTACCCCCAACGGGCCATGTTTTCAGGTTTTTCTTTACTTTGCACAGCTGCTTTAAATCAATATCAATGACATGGTATTGGTAAGAGCTATTTTATCCAAGGGAAGTTCCCAAAACCTGGCCGTTGGGGGTACTTGAGGACTGGGGTTGAGAACCACTGTGCTAGGATAATGGTTGTCTTGTCATCATCTTCATTTTGTTAGTATACTATTTGCTATCACCTTTTTTCTTCAATCAAGACTCTAAATTGCTGCTGGGGCTTTGTCTATTCAATTGCAGTTATCTGGTATGTTTGTCCTCAGCCTGGCTTTTGTAATACTGTGTCTGAACCCTGCTGAACTGAATGCTATGGAGATAGCCTGGAAGTTACCTTCATGCACTGGGTTCCACAAAGGGCACTTTTTAGGCTCCATTCTGGTTTAAGTTAGCAGCAGATTGCTTTCCAGATCCAGAGTTGCTAGCATTGCCGCAGCGCTTGCTCAGTCTCTGAAGACTAGTCAGTAAGTGGGTTGGTCAAGCCAAGCACCAGGAGCTATCTGATTTACATAGGTAGTTGACCTACACCCACAATTTATGGAGGGCTTTACATATTGTTCATTGACATCAGTCCTCTGCCTCAAGCAGCTTACAATCCAAGGTCCCTACATCACATGCATACATACACATTAGGGTTGCCACCTGTCCGGGATTCACCCGGACAGTCCAGGTTTTGAATCATGTGTCCAAGTTTCAGTCCACCTGAAACCTGGACACATTATTCAGACAGGAATGTGGCTCGGAACAGGGCATGACAAGAGGGTGAGCGGGTACTATGTGTGCCACATTATTATTCTCTTTGGAGGGCCCAAAGATTTCCCAGGTCTGTTATAATCCTACAGTGTAGACTAAAAAAAAAAAAAAAATTACTGTGCGCCTCTAAAGTGTTCAGGTTTGGCTTGAAGAAAAAATGGCAACCCTAATACACATACTGATACTTGAGTCAATTTGGACATGATCCGTGTCTTTGAAGTGTGGGAGAAAATCCACGTAAACACAGGGAGAACATGCAAACTCAATGCAGATAGTGTACTGGTTGGCATTTGATTTTAGGAATCTAGCGCTACAAGGATCCTTTCCGCCATACATAGTCAAGAAAGCATCTGCCTGCTGCTGCTTCTGTTTACAATTCTTACTACTCCCCTACAGTCACTTTGGTCACCTCTGGATTTCGTGATTATTTGAAGCCTTGCCTCTCACCTTGAACCTATTGTTGCCTTACCACCAACAATCTTTTTTTTTTTTAAAAAAAATATATAACTGAATTTATGAAAAATATGAATTTTATGTTCTTTTTATCAAACATTATACTAGTATACATTTTATTACATACAGTATATTATATTATTATTGCTATTGGCAACATTACATTATTATTATGAATATTGCTAGTAAGAACAAGGTTTCATAATTTTTCCTATTATTAACCACTTCCTTACTGGGCACTTAAACCCCCCTCCTGCCCAGACCAATTTTCAGGTTTCAGCGCTGTTGCATTTTGAATGACAATTGCGCGGTCGTGCGACGTTGTACCCGAATAAAATTGATGTCCTTTTTTTTCCCACAAATAGAGTTTTCTTTTGGTGGTATTTGATCACCTCTGCGGTTTTTATTTTTTGCGCCATAAACAAACAAAGAGCGACGATTTTGAAAAAAGAACAATATTTTTTACTTTTTGCTCTAATAAATATCCAAAAATAAAAAATAAAAAAAACAATTATTCATCGGTTTTGGCCGATTTATATTCTTCTACATATTTTTGGTAAAAAAAAATCGCACTCGGCGTTTATTGATTGGTTTGCGCAAAAGTTATCGCGTCTACAAACTACGGGAATTGATTTATGGCGTTTTTATTATTATTTTTTTTTTTACTAGTAATGGCGGCGATCTGCGATTTTTATTGGGACTGCGATATTGGGGGGGACATGTCGGACATTTTTGACACTTTTTTGGGACCAATGACATTTATACAGCGATCAGAAATTTAAATGTCCACTGATTACTGTATAAATGTCATTGGCAGTGAAGGGGTTAACCTGAAGGGGGCAGTGAAGGGGTTAAATATGTTCCCTGGGTGTGTTCTAACTGTGGGGGGGCGGGGTTGGCCGGGACATAACAGATCTAACTGATCCCAGTGACAGGGATCAGTAGATCTGTTTGTCCCCCTCTCACAGAACGGGGAACCGCCATGTTTACATCGGCGGTTCCCCGTTCTACAGCTCTGTAAGGCGATCGCGGGTCAGGAACAGACATCGAGTCCGCCCGACCCGCGGGCACGCCCACGCAGCGTGCGGCGGCCGCGCGCAGGGGGCGTGTTAAGGGGCGGACGTCTATAGACGTCCTCCCAGAGATTCAGATCCGCGCTGTAGACGTCTATCGTCTATAGCGCGGATCTCTACAGGTTAACACTGTTATAAATACAATTATTATCAACCTACCATTATCCTCACTTTTATTGCCTTCATTCTGATCACCAATAGTATCAATTTAGTATCTCTTCATTAAGCCCAAATTTGATTTTGTTCTTGAATTGCCAAGAGTCATGTGTCAAGGATTTAGGCCCCTTTCACATTTGTGCGACCCAATTTTACCGCAATTTTTTGCTGTGTTTTTGCCACGATTTTACCACGATTTTGACGCGATTTGGGATTAGTAAGACTTTGGTCCGACTTTGTTGCAACTTTGGCTCAATGAAAATATATTACAAAGTCGTACAGAAATCGCATGTTATTCAGGTGCGATTTGCATGAGACTTTGAGGGTTTAACATTGAAGTCTATGGACCTCAAGTTGCATCAAAGTTGGACCAAAGTAATGCAGGGACTACTTTGAAATCGGCACAACTTGAAAGTCATACAGATAAGAATGGTACTCATTGGAAATAATGGGGACTGACTTGTCATGGGACTTTGCAGTCCCAAATCGCAGGACAATTGGCACAAATGTGAAAGGGGTCTTATATATAGGAACATGTTGTTATTTTTATCTTTTATGTTACATGTTATCTCAGGCTTCCAGCGCCTTGTACTTACTGTGTCTTTGACTGTCCACATGTAAAAGCAGTTTGAATGGATACTGATCCTTCTAAAATTGTTTCTGGAACTTACATATTGTTTGAAGGAGCTGGGTTTAGTCCTGAACACAGTGTTCCCTCCACGGGAGAAATTGCTGACTTACCGGTTTCAGATTCAAACTCTTTAGTCCAAACAGTCTGCTTTTGCATGCGAGTCCTGAGTCTGATAGTAGCCTCTTTTGAGAAAGTTGCCCGTTTTCACTCCAGACCGCTACAGTATAATGCAACATTCTATTGTCTTAAGACAGACCTGTTCATCTGTCACCAAGGGCTAAGTTGTCCCTGTCTTGGTGGCACAGGAATCTGGCTCTGGAGTCAGGAAAGTCCTTCCCATCTCTTGGAGGACCCTCAGGACAGATGCCAACCTGTTGGGCTGGGGAGACGTTCTGGGCACTCTATTGGTGCAGTAGACTTGGTCATCTGAGAATTGTTATGCCCCAATAAACATCCTGGAACTTCTGTCAATTTGGCTATCTGCAGAGTTGGACAATCCTACTGAATTCTAGGATCCTACTGATAATCCTAGGAAAGTTGTACAGGAAACTGGTATAAAAATTGTATAGTGTGTAGCCAGCTTTAGGCTTTTCAGTATCAAACAACTGTTTCCCTGAACTGCAAAGCTGTAACTTGATCTTCTTTTCACACATTCTCTAAATTTTACCAGGACCAGGTGAAGGTTTTTGCTTCACCTCATGGCTTCAGGTATAAGGTCCTTCTCTTTCTGACAGCTCTTTGTGCTGCAGTTTTTCTGCTGTTTTGTCTTGGGTCTGTTAGCACTTTGTTTTGCTGTGATGCTATCCCCTCAATTAGACTGCTTTTGAACATCCTGAAGGTCAAAGACTTCCCGTGTCCCTCAATTGACAAGAAAGGGATTTTTGTACTCACTGTAAAATCCTTTTCTTGGAGTCCATTGAGGGACACAGGCCCCAGCCCTCCGTGTTTATGATCATGCTCTCAGTACTGTTTTGCTACTAAAGTCAGACATGCTGGTAATAGGAGGGTTTATCTTGGCCTGGCCTTCATGTGTTTGTTTGCCAGTGTCCAATCTTCCTGTAAGCGACAGAAGGATTGGGCACAGTTTAAAGGTTTCCTGTGTCTCTCAATGGCTTTCAAGAAAAGGGTATTATAGTGAGTACAAAAATCCTGTTGTTTTTTACTATCTTTTTATTTTTGAAGATTTGCGAAACATGGCAGCAAGTGCCAAGTTCAATAAAGAACGCAAAGAGAAAGAAGGAGATTGCCAAAACAGAGACAAACCAGATGCACCCAGGACCTGAATTTACAAGTTAAATATCACCTGAGTGGACTTCAGAACTGGTACGTTAGTACTTGGTATAGGGTTGCCACCTTTTCTTCAAGCCAAACCCGAACACTTTAACGGTGCATGCCAATTTATTTTATGGGGGACCACTGTGGACTCTGGGGGGTGTAAGGGGGTTTCTTTTCACCAAAGCTCCCACTTATTTTAGAGTTCCCAGCATTTTCCCTTAAATCAGGGTTCCCAAAGCCCCCCTTACATCAGAGTCCACAGGGCACTCCTTATATCTAAGTCGGGTCTCAGGTGTCACCAGGGGGTATTTTATTTAACCGTACGTGGCAATTTCACAAGCCCAAACCGAACTTCTTTTCCACCGTTGGGATATGGTTCATGATTGCATGGTCAAGACTTCAGGTGAGTCCACTATAAATTGAACATTTAAGTCCAGGACCCACGTAGACCAAACAGAGACAAAACCGTTAGAGGAAGAAAGAGAAACGCAAGAAATAACTTGAAC
>BLSH010267196.1:68005-79483 GCA_018402905.1 Glandirana rugosa | reverse complement strand
CTGAACCCAGTGCTCTGTGTATTATGCTCTTCTGAACCCAGCGCTCTGTGTATTATGCTCTCCTGAACCCAGTGCTCTGTGTATTACGCTCTCCTGATCCCAGCGCTCTGTGTATTACGCTCTTTTGAACCCAGTGCTCTGTGTATTATGCTCTCCTGATCCCAGCGCTCTGTGTATTATGCTGTCCTGATCCCAGCGTTCTGTGTATTATGCTCTTCTGAACCCAGCGCTCTGTGTATTACGCTCTTCTGAACCCAGTGCTCTGTGTATTACGCTCTCCTGACCCCGGTGCTCTGTGTATTACGCTCTCCTGATCCCAATGCTCTGTGTATTATGCTGTCCTGATCCCAGCGTTCTGTGTATTATGCTCTTCTGAACCCAGCGCTCTGTGTATTACGCTCTTCTGAACCCAGTGCTCTGTGTATTACGCTCTTTTGAACCCAGAGCTCTGTGTATTACGCTCTTCTGAACCAAGCGCTCTGTGTATTATGCTCTCCTGAACCCAGTGCTCTGTGTATTACGCTCTCCTGATCCCAGCGCTCTGTGTATTACGCTCTTTTGAACCCTGAGCTCTGTGTATTACGCTCTTCTGAACCCAGTGCTCTGTGTATTATGCTCTCCTGAACCCAGTGCTCTGTGTATTACGCTCTTCTGAACCCAGCGCTCTGTGTATTACGCTCTTTTGAACCCAGAGCTCTGTGTATTACGCTCTTCTGAACCCAGTGCTCTGTGTATTATGCTCTTCTGAACCCAGTGCTCTGTGTATTATGCTCTCCTGAACCCAGTGCTCTGTGTATTATGCTCTTCTGAACCCAGCGCTCTGTGTATTATGCTCTCCTGAACCCAGTGCTCTGTGTATTATGCTCTTCTGATCCCAGCGCTCTGTGTATTACGCTCTTTTGAACCCTGAGCTCTGTGTATTACGCTCTTCTGAACCCAGTGCTCTGTGTATTATGCTCTCCTGAACCCAGTGCTCTGTGTATTACGCTCTTCTGAACCCAGCGCTCTGTGTATTACGCTCTTTTGAACCCAGAGCTCTGTGTATTACGCTCTTCTGAACCCAGTGCTCTGCGTATTATGCTCTTCTGAACCCAGTGCTCTGTGTATTATGCTCTCCTGAACCCAGTGCTCTGTGTATTATGCTCTTCTGAACCCAGTGCTCTGTGTATTATGCTCTCCTGAACCCAGTGCTCTGTGTATTACGCTCTCCTGATCCCAGCGCTCTGTGTATTACGCTCTTTTGAACCCAGTGCTCTGTGTATTATGCTCTCCTGATCCCAGCGCTCTGTGTATTATGCTGTCCTGATCCCAGCGTTCTGTGTATTATGCTCTTCTGAACCCAGCGCTCTGTGTATTACGCTCTTCTGAACCCAGTGCTCTGTGTATTACGCTCTCCTGACCCCGGTGCTCTGTGTATTACGCTCTCCTGATCCCAATGCTCTGTGTATTACGCTGTCCTGATCCCAGTGCTCTGTGTATTACGCTCTCCTGATCCCAGTGCTCTGTGTATTATGCTCTCCTGACCCCGGTGCTCTGAGTATTATGCTCTTCTGAAGCCAGTGCTCTGTGTATCACACTCTCCTGACCCCGGTGTTCTGTGTATTATGCTCTCCTGAACCCAGTAATCTCTGTATTACGCTCTTCTGAACCCAGTGCTCTGTGTATTATGCTCTCCTGAACCCAGTGCTCTGTGTATTATGCTCTTCTGAACCCAGTGCTCTGTGTATTATGCTCTCCTGAACGCAGTGCTCTGTGTATTACCCTCTCCTGATCCCAGCGCTCTGTGTATTACACTCTCCTGATCCCAGCGCTCTGTGTATTACGCTCTTCTGATCCCAGTGCTCTGTGTATTACGCTCTTCTGAACCCAGTGTTCTGTGTATTACGCTCTTCTTATCCCAGTGATCTGTGTATTACGCTCTTCTGATCCCAGTGCTCTGTGTATTACGCTGTCCTGATCCCAGCACTCTGTGTATTGCTCTCTCCTGACCCCGGTGCTCTGTGTATTACGCTCTCCTGACCCCAGTGATCTGTGTATTACGCTCTTCTGATCCCAGTGCTCTGTGTATTACGCTCTTCTGAACCCAGTGTTCTGTGTATTACGCTCTTCTAATCCCAGCGTTCTGTGTATTGCACTCTCCTGACCCCAGTGCTCTAAATTACGCTCTCTTGAATCCTGTGTTATGCATTCCTGGTTTTATTGAACAATGTCCCGTTAAGACCCTCCCACTGTAAAATTTGCCCACACCCACCCTATAACGTGGCTTGCTGCCCCACAGGAAGTGAGGGGGGAGGAGTTCCTGCACCTATTCTCTGAGAAGAATAGCCCTGGGCCCAGCTGCCCAAAAAGAACCATGGCCATGCATGGAAAGCAATGGGCCGATGGGGAGAGATCTCCCCTGACCTGACCGGTCCTGCATTCCGCATGCACCACCTGGGCTGGGTGGTGGGATTGGCACCACAGGAAGTCCTAATGGGAGCCAGGTGTTCAGCTTCTGTTGTGTTAGGGCTGCACAGTTGTGCCCTTCAATCTCACCTCAGGGAGTGCCACGCACACCGATGCAGGGCTTTTATGGAAGCCTGGGACTTCCATAGCATTGGGCCTGTGCCGCTGCACCCTTTCACCTCAGGGCGCACGCCGATGCATAGTCCTTAAGGCTCACCAAAATCCTTAGCACCAGGCCCATAATGCGCTTAATCCGGCCCTGCAGATAACCAAAGCAGCTAGCACAATATTGTCTGAACATAATATAACTCAAGTAAATAAAAAAGGGGGTGCTCATAAGTTGCATAAGTAATTCCAAACGTAGAATATAATTTTTTTTACATCATAAAAAGTCTCTTGTAGTTGAAATCATGAACATATGCAATCCACATAAAGTCCCACTGAAAAATGGAAAGAAAGGGGAGATGTTTCTCCGGTGGATACCGTGGTGATCATCCGTGTGGGTCTCCAAACACAGCTTTCCACCGACAACCAAAACTCTCCTTCCCCTCCAGTACACTCATTCAGCAGGGTATATGTAGAAAAAAACAAGTCCCACATAGTGTAATACGTTTCAATAAAACGTTTATTATAAAGCATATATTGCACTTACAGCAAAGCTGAATTAAAATCGCCTTGTAACATTACTCCCACCAAACTGTGCACAATCCCTCCACAAAGATGGCGAACGCTTTCCCTAGGCGTCTTGTCCCGTCCGCAGGCTCCTCCCCTACCGGTTTCGTCAGAGATTGACATCATCAGGGGGCGAACCACAGTGGGAGCAATGTCATAAGGCGATTTTAATTCAGCTTTGCTGTAAGTGCAATATATGCTTTATAATAAATGTTTTATTGAAACGTATTACACTATGTGGGACTTGTTATTTCTACATATACCCTGCTGAATGAGTGTACTGGAGGGGAAGGAGAGTTTTGGTTGTTAGTGGAAAGCTGTGTTTGGAGACCCGCTCGAATGATCACCACGGTGGGAATTTTCTGACCATCAGTCCTATGCTGGTTTGACCTCCGAGATAGGGGTCTACTTTAAGGGGTAAGAGGCAGTGTGTGCGGTGTTGGTGGCGGCCTTTAACTCTCACTATTGGAACAAGCCTTTATCCATTGCACTCCACGTCTGTAACCTCTGACACAATATCTGTCTTCTTGTTTATCCACTGGAGAAACATCTCCCCTTTCTTTCCTTTTTTCAGTGGGACTTTATGTGGATTGCATATGTTCATGTTTTCAACTGCAAGAGACTTTTTATGATGTGAAAAAATATATATTCTACGTTTGGAATTATTTATGCAACTTATGAGCGCTGCACCCCCCTTTTTATATAGTTGGAACATTGTCCACTCTCAGCTGAGGAAGAGAAGAATATATAAAGTAAACTCACATTAGTATATTCTCACTATACTACACTGTCCTACAGGGCTGCTGTTAGAAATCATGGGGCCCTGTACAGCCTACCTTTTGGGGCCCCTTTGACCCGCCCTTGACCCCACCCCTGGCCCCTCCTCTGTCTCCGCTTTGAACATGTAATAGAATGAGCCATGACAGGTCCTCTTTATGGAGAGATCTGGGGTATATTAGACCCCAGATCTCTCCTCTAGCCTCCAAAGCATCTGATCATACTGAGATTTCTGCTCCTACAGGGCTTTAGAAATCCCTGTTTGTTATTTTGCAGAAATGAACTGTAAAGGCGCCTGGGTCCCCCTGTTGAGCTGATAGGCCGGGCCCAGTACAACAGGTCTGGCTCTACTGCCTTATCAGCGGCCCTGCTGTCCTACCATCTAACTGTACACGGAAATGTCAACAGTATGAAGGAGGACTTACTCCTGACAGAATAACACCTTCTTCCAAGAAGTATATACACATCTTATCTAAATTCCTAAACATTTTCCTATGAAAATAGAGAATTTACTACTAACACAAATTGTCTTTGCACTGCCACCTAGTGATAGTGAAACAAAGTGGAAGAAACAAAAAGTTCACTTGAATGTTTTGCAGTCCATGTAGCGTAGGTTGTAGATGTAAACTGCCCCCACACTAAAAAGCACAGTTTACCTGACTACCTAACTAGGCTATTCACATCTCACATGTCGCTGAAACCCCAGAGTTCAGTAGGTACAAACTTTAGTGTGAACAACTTGCTGGCTCTGTCACACCAAAGTCCAACAGGTACTTTCCTTGGTTTTAAAGTAATAGCAACAACTTTGTTGTCCCCAGTCACCGGTTTCAAGGACTAAAGATTGAACTGTAGTGTTGCAATTTCCACACAGGCAACATAAAAACTTGATCTTGACTCAGTCATTTTGCAGTGGACTGAGGTTACTTTCCTCACACATGAAGAACAAGGACATGCATTTTTCAGAGCAACAATCAGCATATCTCTTTGTACAGTGAGACGTGTTGGCAATTTCACAGCAATAGGCCAATACATCCCTTGTAGGGCATTTCCTGTGACCGCTGGGATCACAAGCACAGTCCAGCAGTAAGCATGTTTGCAGGAGTGTCCCCTACAACAAGATTCCTTCCATGTGAAGTGCTACTTCCTGTGGAACAAACATAGCGAAACAGAGCCGTGTTTCATGCTCACTTGAGAACAAAATGGCTGTAAAATCACCAGTAGTAGCGTGGATCAGGTAATTGGATTGGCTTCCCATATGATCCAATAGTGGTAATATAGTGCCAGCCTGCTTAGGCCATCTGATGATAACACAGTCTGAATGAATGTGACGACCATAATCCCATGTTTGCAAAATTTTTGTATACTTCCCTGCATCTTTGGGAGACAACAACTTCTTTACATCAAAACTTACAGGAATTCTCAGATAGTCTCTGATTGTAGTATCAATCCACTGTGCCCGCTTACATTGAATCTCATCAATCAGGGTCTCTGGCACAAATGGTTACAGAAAACCATATTCCTCAGCTACCTGCTTTATCACAATGCCCTGTAACTGGGACAACTTTGGTAGAATCTTAGGGTCTCCACAGCCAGGCAACACAGGAGTATCGGGAGTGCATTTGACAGAGTAACCTGCAATGGTATCAGGCTTTTGAGGACATGAAGAGGTTACTCGTACAGCAACATTTAAGATTTTAGCACAGTGAGTCCACCGCTCCACTTCTAGAGAATTTACCAGGCATAGGACAGGAGATGAGGAGGTGGGTGGCTCAGACATGTCACTGAAAGCTGAAGTGATCATAGGGACATCCTCTTCTATTATCTCGAACTGCTTCTCAGAGTCACTATCAGCCCATCTTTCACAAGACACAATATCAGAAACCAGTTCTGAGATCCTGTCAGACAATACATCGGAATCAGATTCTGTAGAGAACTCCTCTGCCGGGAGTAGGCGTACAGTGGAGGCTTCTCTTAGCTCAGCCCCCTCGGTAGCTACGGCTTCACTGTCCCAACAGGCACACTGTTCTCACACACAACAAGCTTACCCGGTTCAGAAGTTTTCTCCCAGGGAGCTTCCAACATCAGGGAGCGTAGGCGACCTCAACCGCAGCAGGTCACTGAGCACTTGGTTTTGTAGCGGGTACGGCTGACATAGTCACCCGAACAGGGTCATTGGTGACTTCAAAGGACTCGCAGCGAAAGGTGGCAGTGGGAACTGACACTTCCACTGCATGAGCGGTGATGCTAGCAGGTGCAGGTGCAACAGCTTCAGTGGTAGTAGGTGCTGTTGTGGTAACAGAGGATAGAACAACCGGTGTAGCAACTGTAGAAGCTGATTCAGGAGCAGCAACAGCAAGACACTTGCTCCAATCCACCTGCAGTACCCGTGGCGGCAAGGCCGGCGAGACTAACTCTAGTAGCGATTCCCCGCAGTGGCTGCTGGTGATCCAGGGCCGGACATTAGTGGCTATTCCTGAGCACTTAGAACACAGCAGCCCAATTTCTTCATAGCCTCCCACCGTATAGAGTGGGAGGCTACCTTTAGGGATGTTAGTTCGTTCTCCTTCACGAATGCCCTCTCCCCTGTGTGCTGTGCCTTATATTGGCATGGGGTGGGGCCACCCGCTGACATCACCCGGCAGGCCCCACCCCTATGATGTCACAGCTCCGCCCAGGGTGTGACATCATAGGGGCGGGGCCTGCCTTGAGATGTCAGCTGGTGGCCCCGCCCCATGCCAATATAAGGTACAGCGGAGAGGACATTCGTGAAGGAGATCTTGTTGTGTCAACATGGGAAGAAGAAGAAGAAGAGAGGAAGAACAGAGGGAAGAGGACAGTGGAGAAGACCGGCAAAAGAGCAGAAGACCCTGTAGAGCAGGAGAAGAAAGAAGACCCCTCAGAAGATAGAAGACCCCACAAAAGAGCCGAAGAAAGAGCCAGAGAGGGGAGAAAAAGCCGGAGCTGATTTAATAAAATATTTTAAAAAGATGTGTAGTGTGTTTTTTTGTACATTTTTTTCCAAGTAAATGGGTAGGGGTACGATGTACCCCATACTCATTTATATAGGGTGGGGGGCAGGCATCTGGGGGCCCCCTTGTTAAAGGGGGCTTCCAGATTCCAATAAGTCCCCACCCGCAGACCCCGACAACCATCGGCAAGGGTTGTCGGGAAGAGGCCCTTGTCCTCATCAACATGGGGACAAGGTGCTTTGGGGTGGGGGGTGCAGAGACCCCGCTGCCCCAAAGCACCCAGCCTTAATCGTGCAGCAAAGTAGGATCAAAGTCGGACCGTTTTTTTGTCGGATAGTGTGAACCCAGCCTTAGGGATGGCACTGGCAAGCATCATATATGGGCACAGTGCCATCCCTACAGTGCACTGTATTGCCCTTACCTGGTGGTCTAGTGGGGGCTCCCTGGTGGTCCTGGACGGCCTCCTGATTTCCTCCCTGGTGGTCCTTGGCGGCCTCCCCATGGTATCCCTGGGGGGGGGGGCTCTCTGTACACAAACAGCCCAACTCCCTTTCCTTCACAGCCCCTACTTGTAAAGGAGGTCTTCTTACCTTTTTTCCAGAGAGCTGACATGTTGCTGAGACACACAGAGGGCTACAGCCGTTCACACTGTACTAGCAGCTCACATGAGGGGTGGACATGCAGATAGTGGCCAGAGATGGCAGTAAAGATTCCACCCAAAAGACTGACAGGCGGACCTGATGGGACAGTCTGTGTAAAAGGACCCTTACAGAGAAAAAGAATGCTTCTGTCACTTTACTTCTGTAAACCAATGCCTGAGGATTCCCTTCATCTATACAAGACACGTACTGTAAGTTGGCCATACAGTATACATTTTACGTGTTCATACAAACTGAAAGTGTTTAGGTTTGACCTCATATTATTTAGTTTTGGTAAATCTAAAGGAAAATTGTACAAGAAAATTGTATGATGTATGGCCAGCCTTATCCTAGATGAAGGTCTGGTGTAGATGATAACGGGGGACCCCCACACAAAATAAAAAGAAGAAAAGGGCATGGGGTTCCTCATAAAGATACATACCAGACCCTTATACTTTATGAGGGCCAGGTATTAACCTCTTGACCTCCGGAAGATTTACCCCCTTCATGACCAGGTCATTTTTTGCGATATGGCACTGCGTTACTTTAACTGACAATTGTGCGGTCATGCAACGCTGTACACAAATGAAATTTATGTAATCTTTTTCCCCACAAATAGAGATTTAATTGGTGGTATTTGATCAAACTGGGTTTTTAATGTTTTGCTCTATAAACAAAAACAGACAGACAAATTTGAAAAAAAAACAATATTTTTTACTTTCTGCTATAAAACATATCCAATAAAAAAATTTAAAAAAATCAAATTTCTTCATTGATTTAGTCTAATATGTATTCTGCTACATATTTTTGGTAAAAAAAATCCCAATAAGTAAAAGTTATAGCTTCTACAAACTATGGTTTTTATTTATTTATTTATTTTTAAACTAGTAATGGCAGCGATCAGCGACTTATAGCGGGACTGTGATATTGCGGCAGACAATTTGACACTAGCTGACACTTTGTGGGAACCAGTGACAATACAGTGATCAGTGCTAAAAATATGCGCTGTCACTGTACTAATGACACTGGCTAGGAAGGGATTATACATCTAAGGCGATCAAAGGGTTAATTGCATGCCTAACCAGTGTTTTTGTGTACACAGTGTGCTGCTTTTACTAAGGGATGTGCTGGATTTTCCCCCCCTGTTTTGAAGGGAAATAAAATCCAACACATCCCACTGACAGGATGGAGCTCTGCATTGTTTACTCCGTCCAGCCTATCTTCTCAGTGATTAGCAGGTGTCGGCGGACATCCATTGGCCGACACCCGCTGATCAGTATCTGCTGTGACTAATCACAGCAGAAGTGGTGCACCAGCACGTGCATGCCCCCTACCCGGAAGTGCTGAGTCACATATATATACGTGATTCTGCACAAAATGGCCGCCCTGCTATAGGGTGGTCAGCAAGCAGTTAAAGTCAAGGAAGGGGGACCCAGACGTAAAAAAATACATACCATTTTCTGAGCATGTTGCCTGGAAAGGGGGAGGAACAAGCATGCACCTGTTTATCCTGAACTATACCAGGCCCACAACATAGGGGAGGGTACCTTGCCATGTCGATGAGGACAAAAGCTTCTTCCCTACAACCCTGGCCTGGTAGTTATAGGTGCCTGTGGGCAGAAGCGGCTCTAGGCTTTGTGAGGCATTAGGCAAAACCTAGACATGAGTCCCCACTCATGCCCATAATGGGAAAAATAATTCAAGTGATAAAAAAATGAACTGTATAAATTGCATATATTAATATATTGCTCTCTATCTCTGTAATGGTGTCAGTGCTCTCTATCTCGGTGCTGGTGTCAGTTCTTGCTATCTCGTTGCTGGTGTCAGTTCTCGCTATCTCAGTGCTGGTGTCAGTTCTCTCTATCTCGGTGCTGGTGTCAGTTCTGCTATCTCGGTGCTGGTGTCAGTTCTCGCTATCTCGGTGCTGGTGTCAGTGCTCTCTATCTCGATGCTGGTGTCAGGTCTCTCTATCTCGGTGCTGGTATCAGTTCTCTCTATCTCGGTGCTGGTGTTAGTGCTCTCCATCTCTGGGCTGGTGTCAGTTCTCTCTATCTCAATGCTGGTGTCAGTTCTCTCTATTTCGGTGCTGGTGTCAGTTCTCTCTATTTCGGTGCTGGTGTCAGTTCTCTCTATTTCGGTGCTGGTGTCAGTTCTCTCTATCTCGGTGCTGGTGTCAGTTCTCTCTATCTCGGTGCTGGTGTCAGTGCTCTCTATCTCGGTGCTGGTGTCAGTGCTCTCTATCTCGGTGCTGGTGTCAGTACTCTCTATCTCGGTGCTGGTGTCAGTTCTCTCTATCTCGGTGCTGGTGTCAGTTCTCTCAATCTCGGTGCTGGTGTCAGTGCTCTCTATCTCGGTGCTGGTGTCAATGCTCTCTATCTCGGTGCTGGTGTCAGTTCTTGCTATCTCGTTGCTGGTGTCAGTTCTCGCTATCTCGGTGCTGGTGTCAGTTCTCTCAATCTCGGTGCTGGTGTTAGTTCTCTCTATGTCGGTGCTGGTGTCAATGCTCTCTATCTCGGTGCTGGTGTCAGTTCTCGCTATCTCGGTGCTGGTGTCAGTTCTCGCCATCTCGGTGCTGGTGTCCGTTCTCTCTATATCGGTGCTGGTGTCAGTTCTCGCTTTCTTGGTGCTGGTGTCAGAGGGCCATGACCCTCTGATGACATCAGCACGCCGCTGACGAAACGCTGTGTAAGAGCAGTGTGGTATCCGACCGTCATCTCCGCTCGTTTCCATGCAGGTGGATTGCAGGTGGCGTCCCCTGTTGTGACAACCTTTTATTGTAAGCATATTCTCAATGCGTTATTTTAAATCTTAATAAATACTACCCAGACGTACTTCTCTATTGTTGGCTCCACTCTCTTCCTACTCCGCCCCTATGTGGGAGGTGAGTAACACTCTACAGTGACGGTGTACCCAAGGGTTTGGATCCTGATTCCAAGGAGGTTGTTGGAAGATACGACCCTGTATTTGGCTTATCTGATTCCCGTAATAGGAATCCATGACATCTGGTGAGTAGGAATTCTCACTGAGTGCAAACGGTGAAGGATCTGGCACATTTATTTGACTAGTCCCATTGTTATCGTCACTCTCAAAGACACTATTTCTATTTATTGATTGATTTGGACTCTCGGACTTCCTTTTTACCTATATAGACACTTTACAATACTATATTTCAACTTTTTGTGTTCAAATGACTTTTTCTATATCACATACAGCAAAAACCTCAATTATCAATAGTGCTGAGGTGCACTTAATTTTGCACGCCTGACATCTGGTGGTTTGATGCAGGCATAGCATTTATTCCAATTTGTTTAGTATAAAAAACACTATTTTATGTTTATTGCGCTATATGTTTTCACTGTTTGGGTTTTGCCTCTATCCTTTCAATATTGTGCAATTATTGTTTTCATGTTATTATCCTTCAGTTTATAGGCATAGGCAAAAATAAGTTTCCTGGTATGTTATAAAACCTCTATGATAAGTTAACATCAGAGTATGGACATATAATTGCATGCCTGACATTTGGTGGTCAGATTCGGGTCCAATTAACCATTTAATTGGCCCACTAATCATTTATATATGGTGTGAGCGTGGTTGCTCTGTTATAACATACTCTCTATCTCGGTGCTGGTGTCAGTGCTCTCTATCTCGGTGCTGGTGTCAGTTCTCTCTATCTCGGTGCTGGTGTCAGTACTCTCTATCTCGGTGCTGGTGTCAGTACTCTCTATCTCGGTGCTGGTGTCAGTACTCTCTATCTCGGTGCTGGTGTCACTTCTCTCTATCTCGGTGCTGATGTCAGTTCTCTCTATCTCAGTGCTGGTGTCAGTACTCTCTATCTCGGTGCTGGTGTCAGTACTCTCTATCTCGGTGCTGGTGTCAGTGCTCTCTATCTCGGTGCTGGTGTCAGTGTGACTGTGGTCGTGGCTCTATCTCTCGTGACTGTGGTCGTGGCTCTATCTCTCGTGACTGTGGTCGTGGCT
>BLSH010267196.1:3343-41569 GCA_018402905.1 Glandirana rugosa | reverse complement strand
AAATCTCTAATTTCTGCTATCTGTCCTCAGAGCAACAGCACAGACAGCAGTAGTAAAGTAATCTATCTCAGGTTGCAGGATCAGGTCTTAAAATGTCTCAAATCTGTCCCTCACGCAGTCAGCTACCTCTCCCTACACTAACCCAAGGAGCATGTGATTGCAGCACTGTGACTCCAGCTTATAAAGAGGCTGGGTCACATGATGCACCGGCCAATCACAGCCATGCCATTAGTAGGCATGGCTGTGATGGCTTCTAAGGGCAAACCAGTGAAACGCTTGTTGATTGGCTGCCCTGCAGCTTCTCAACACGTGGAGTAAAATAGCAGAACCCCGGACCGAACCCGAACGATTTTTGAAATGTCCGGGTCCGGGTCCGTGCCACGGACACCCGAAAGTTCGGTACGGACCCGAACGTTACAGTCCGGGTTCGCTCAACACTAGTAGCCAGTCTTATTTAAAAGGCTGCATGAAAAATAAAACAAACAAAACAGAAAATAAATCCTTGCCATCCTTACTAAACATTCCCAGGTTCCTAACTGGCTTCTCCCAGTCACCCGCAAAACAAAGATAATGCAAACCTTTTGTTTCAGTCACAAAGCAAAACTTCATTTCAGCAGCTCTCTCAGGTTTTTGGCTTCCTGAGTCCCAGGCAAGAGCAAATCTTTTCTCTAGTCCTGCTTATTTATACCACCTGTTGGTGGACACAAGTGGACCACAAAATCTGGTCCGGAACAAACCCTGCTAAGGTGGCTGGTAACCGGGCCGGGCTGGGGATAAAAACCAGCCCTGGAAAAAATTTCATACCACCCCATAGCATTCATTCTTCATTCTTCCACCCCACGGCCAGTATCCCTCCCAATGTCATTGGCTTAACCACTTCAGCCCCAGAAGGTTTACCCCCCTTCCAGACCAGACAATTTTCTCCAATATGTCACTGCGTTGCTTTAACTGACAATTGCGTGGCCGTGTGACGCTGTACACAAATTAAATTGATGTCCTTTATTTCCCACAAATAGAGCTTTCTTTTGGTGGTATTTGATCACCTCTGTGTTTTTTTATGCGCTATAAACAAAAGAAGACCAACAATTTGAAAAAAACAACAATATCTTTTAATTTCTGCTTTAAAACACATTCAATAAAAAAATGTAAAAATAGAATTTCTTCATCAATTTGGGTCAATATGTATTCTGCTACATATTTTTGTTAAAAAAATCCCAATAAGCGTATATTGATTAATTTGCGCAAAAGTTATAGCATCTACAAACTATGGGATATTTTTATTGTATTTTTATTTATTTATTTTTTTAGTAGTAATGGCGGTGATCAGTGATTTTTAGAGGAACTGCGACATTGTGGCTGACAAATCGGACACTGACACTTTTCACACTTTTGGGGACCAGTGACATTATTACAGTGATCGGTGCTAAAAAAAAAAAATACACTGTCATTGTACTAATGATACTGGCAAGGAAGGGGTTAACAGCAGGGGTGATAGATCAAAGAGCTAAGTGTGTACCTAGGGGGTGCTTGCTAACTGTGGGGGGAGGCTTTGACTGGGGAAAAACAGAGATCTGTGTTTTTGCTTAGCAGAAACACAAGATCTCCACTTTCCCCTCTGGAGATTGCATCCACCCAACCCACTGATTGGCTCCCACTGTGCCCAATCACAGTGAGAGCGGGTCGCTGGCAGTGTGTGTGTGCCCCAGAGAGAGAGACACATTGAGAGAGAGAGAGACACTGAGAGAGACAGCGCGAGAGAGAGAGAGACATTGCTAAGTGCATGTGCATGTACTATTGTGCATTAATGTGGAAATACAAGTGGGTGCAATGCTCTGCAGACTATAAAAAAAAGAATAAATGCACAATTTTTTTTAGAGAGAGAAAGAGACAGTGAGAGAGAAAGAGAGAGTGAGAGAGAGAGAGAGCCAGAGAGAGAGAGAGAGGAGAGACACAGCGAGAGAGAGCAAGAGAGACAGCGAGAGACAGTGTGAGAGAGAGAGACAACGAGAGAGAGAGAGAGACAGCGAGAGAGAGAGAGAAAGAGACATTGAGAAAGAGACAGTGAGAGAGAGAAAGCGAGAGAGAGACAGCGAGAGAGAGAGAAAGAGACATTGAGAAAGAGACAGTGAGAGAGAGAAAGCGAGAGAGAGAGAGAGAGAGAGACAGAGACATTGCTAAGTGCATGTGCATCAGTATTGTGCATTAATGGGGAAATACAAGCTGGTGCAATGCTCTGCAGACTATTAAAAAAAAAAAAAATTCACAATTTTTTTAAAGAGAGAGAGCGAGAAAGCGAGAGGGAGAAAGAGAGAAACAGACAGCTCTGCAGACTATGAAGAAAAAAAAAAGAGTAAATGCACAATTTTTTTAAAGAGAAAGAGAGAAAGAGACAGAGAGAGAGAGAGAGACAGTGAGAGAGAGCGCTATGCAAGCTATTAAAAAAAAGAAGAAGAAATGCACATTTTTTTTTTAAAAAGAGAGAGAGTGAGAGACGAAAGAGAATGCAAGAGGGTGAGAGAGAGAGACAGCTCTGCAGACTATTAGAAAAAAAAAAAAAGAATAAATGTTCTTTTTTTTTTGACAAGAGAGAATATACTGTATTCTCATTCCATTTCCATGACATCCAGCACCTTAATTCTCTGCTGCATGTGCACCACACGGTTGTTCTCCTGCTGGTGCTGCTGCCCTCAGCCATACACTCCACCTGTCCTGACTCAGTCTGCAAACTGCATTGCATTCTGCAAGCAGTTTAGTGGGCGACGCCGCGCCTGTCAGCAGTCTGGAAGGAGATATGTTCCAGTCTTCTCCTCACAGCCGTTCTCCAGTTCTCCTGTTGCTGCATATGAGAGGAGTATGATATCCCTCTGCAAGCTGCAGTGGGTGTGGGGGCGGTATCGGCCGAATCACAAGAGAAGGCTGCCTCTGCTGCTAACTGACTGCCTGCTTTACTCTAAGCCTGGAAAAGGAGTAAAAAACCAAATCGGCCCCAGGGCACTCACAGGCAGGCAGCCCACCGGAAATCTCCCGGTATCCTGGCACGCCAGTCCGGCCTAGGCTGGTAACACCTGGACCAGATTTTCCCTTAGTTCACTGCAAATGAACGCATGCGAGGCGACATATATTACCCCTCTCAAGCCCCCTGTGGCTGAGCAACTGTCCCAACCAGACAATGGACACGGGAAAGGGCATCTGCATTATTCTGGAGTTTGTTTTCACACATCCGTTTAAGAGGGGCATGATCAGTTACTAGTTTGAATGGTCTCCCCAACAGGTAATATTTCAGGGCCTCTAAGGCCCATTTGATAGCTAAACATTCCTTCTCAACAATGGCATAGTTTTTCTTATGTCTGTTAAGCTTTCTGCTCAAGTAGACGACCGGGTGCTCCTCACCGTTTCTGATTTGGGACAGTGCCGCACCCAGTCCCACATCAGGGGAGTCTGTCTGTACGATAAACTCCTTTGTAAAATCTGGGGTCACGAGTACCGGTTGTACACAAAGGGCTTGCTTCAACATTTGAAATGCCTTCTATGCCTCAGGATTCCACTTTATCATGACCGACACTCTACCCTTTGTCAGATCTGTCTGTGGGGCTGCAATGTATGAACTTGCTTTTTATTTATAGGTTGGGGCCACTTTTGAACCGCCTCAATCTTATTGATCCTCCTCCAAGCCTATGGCCCACTTTTTGGGGTTGGCAGTGAGTCCTGCTTTCCTAAGGGAATATACTATTGCTTGCACCTGGGGCAAATGAGATTCCCAATCTGGGCTGTGAATGACAACATCGTCCAAATAGGAGGCTGCGTATTGGCAATGTGGTCTCAATGTCTTGTCCATCATTCTCTTGAAGGCGGCAGGAGCACCATGCAAACCAAAAGGCATCTGCTTCTATTGGAATGACCCCTAAGGTGTAGAAAAGGCAGTCTTCTCTTTTGCAGATTCTGTTAGGGGTATCTGACAATAACCTTTAGTCAGGTTTAAAGTAGTTATGTAATCTGTCAACAAGTGCGTCGACCCGAGGCATTGGGTACGCATTGAATTTTGACACGTTATTCAACCTCCTGAAATCATCACTGTGGGACTCCTCTATCATGTCCAATTCTAACATGTTTGTTATTTCATTTGCAACTGCTTTGCACTTAGCCTTGGGTATTCTATAGGACTTTACATTGACGCGTACACCTGGTTCTGTAACTATGTCATGCTGTATAACTGTTGTCAGTCCCGGTAGTTGAGAGAAAAAGTCTCTGTTCTTACTCACAAACTCTTTAACGTTCTTTTGTTGGGCCACTAACAAGATTTCAGTTATGGGTACCTCAGGTGTCATGGGGGCCATGTCCTTTTGGGGAGTTGGCCAATAAGGTCTCTCTGTCCTTGCAAGATTTTTCAAGAGATTAACATGATATATTTGCTCTGGTTTCTTTCTTCTGGCTGGTAAACGTTGTAGTTTACTTCTCCTACTCTTTCCATAATTTTCAAGGGACCCTGCCATTTTGCTAGGAATTTACTCTCAACTGTGGGGACTAGTACCAGTACTCTATCCCCAGAGTTGAAGGTCCAGGTCTTGGCACCCCAATTATAAACCCTTCTCTGGGCCTCCTGGGCTTGCTCCATATGTTCCCGCACAAGCGGCATGACAGCCTAGATTCTATCTTGAATCAGTGATATATGCTCAATGACGCTTCTGTAAGGCGTGGCCTAAGCCTCCCACGTTTCTTTTGCGACATCTAGAAATCCCCTGGGATGTCTACCATACAGTAGTTCAAAGGGGGAATAACCTGTAGATGCCTGAGGCACCACTCTTATGGCAAACATGAGGTACGGCAGCAAAAAAAATCCCAATTTCTCCCATCATTGTCCACCACCTTTAACATGATTTTGAGCGTCTCCACAAGACCATCAGTTTGGGGGTGGTAGACAGAAGTACGGAGATGGGAAATTTTGTACAACTTACACAATTCTTTAGTGACTCTGGACATAAATTGTGTGCCTTGATCCATTAACACCCCTTTTGGAATACCCACACGACTAAATACCTGGACACGGTCTTTGGCAATAGCCTTAGCTGAGGTATTACTCAAGGGAATGGCTTCAGGATACCGTGTGGCATAGTCCAGTATTACCAGTATGTGCTGATGGCCCCAGGCAGATTTTACTACTGGCCCCACCAGATCCATGCCAATTCTTTTAAAAGGCACTTCAATTATCGGTAACGGTACCAGCAGACTGCGATAATGGGGCAATGGCGCAGAATACTAACACTCTGGGCATGACTCACAATATTCTTTGACATCTGCATGTAACCCAGGCCAAAAGAATCTCTGGATTATAGTAGTCCGTAGTTTTCTCTATACCCAGACGTCCACTCATATGACCATGGGCCAAATCTAATACCATCCGGCAATAGGGTTTGGGAACCACTAATTGCTCTACCACCTCCTCTCCTTGCTTTACCACTTGATACAGCAAGTTATTTTTAAGAGCCAAGTAGGGAAAAGACACCCCTACATTAGGTTTAACAAGTTTGCCCTCAATCATTTTAATGTTTTCTCTAGCTCTAATGAGTGTGAAGACTCTTAATTGTTCCGTACAAAAGTCATCTTTCCTGACTTCTATGTCAGGCACCACATTCAGTCCACTTTCATTATTAGAGTCAGAGATAATTTCTTGTTCATTATCCTCAAGGTGAGGGCTGGATTTTAGCTCCTCCTGCTCTCCAGCCATTACAGAGAAAGGAAAAGGATCTACGCCTCCGTTGGATACACCAACAGTTTCCCTTTCAATTTTGCAATCAAAAGGGTCCAGAGTGAGTTCCAGTGTTTCCTCAGCATGGGGAGCTCTGTCCTCCCGACTCCTTTTGCTTTCCCATAAACTCCAGAAGTGTGGAAAATCTCTCCCCACTAGGACTTCATGAAGTGATGAGGGTACCACCCCCACTGAATTTGTCCCAAGGGGTATTAAACTCAACCACAGCAGTCTGGTATTCACGTGTGTCACCATGTATACAAATCACCCCAATAGTGCTAGGGTGCAGGATTTACAAAATCACCTTTGACTAATGTCACAGCACTACCAAAACCTAGCAGAGCAGTGACTGGCTTTTCATCAACTGAAATCACACACATTTGATTTTCCATGGGTCCCTGACATGATGTAGTACATGCCACCTGTGCAAAAAGAGACGTGTTTTTTCAAGTAAGCATTATCATATTGCATTGGTTCATCATTTAGCGAACAGTTAGCAGCAATATGACCTAACGCATGGCAGTGATGACATTTTATGTGTTCTTTACCAAGTCCTCTAAACGGCCCCAGAGACCTTCCTGACCTATTTGGCCAGTCTCCAGGTCCTGAGCCCATAGTCTCATTATCTGTGGCAACGGTCTTGTAATTTTTCCCCATGCCCTTGAACCCTGGAACAATCTTACTGAATCCTCCGGGCAGTTTTTCACCCCTAGAGACATTAGAGTGGGGCATGGATGGGTTTAACAAGTCCTCGACAGTAGTATATCTCTCCACCAAGCCCACCAGCTGGTTGCAGTCTTGGGGTCTCCATGGCTGACCCATTTCCTCAAAATGGCAGGGAGCGCACGTAAGTAACTGTCCACGACCACATGCTCCCCAAACTTAGGGCCTGGAAAAGTCTCTGGCTGCAGCCACTTCTTGGTGAGGTGTATTAAGTCAAACATTTGGGAGTGGGGTGGCTTGTCAGTACAGTATGACCAACGATGCACCCCTTGAGCCCGGACTGCAATGGAAACGCCCAAGAATCTCAGCTTTCAGTGTCTCATAATCCTGGGCAGCATATGGTTCCAGGTCATAATAGGCCTTTTGGGGTACTCTTGTCAGAAAGGGCGCCAACAGTCCTGCCCATTGCTCTTTTTGCCATCCTTCTCGAACAGCGACTCTTTCAAAAGTTGCTAGGTAAGCTTCCACATCATCTGCAGGTATCATCTTCTGCAGGTAATAGCTGGCGTGCACCATTTTCTGTTCCACCGGCATAGGAGCTGCGGACCCCTTCTTTAACTCCACCAGGGCCTCCGCAAACTGGCTGTGCTGCTGTGACCTCTGTGACTTGGTGGTTGGTTTCCTGCTGCTGGCGATTGGTTTCCTGCTGGGTTGCGGTGGCCTGCAGCAGGGCTTTTAACACATCCTTTATCACTTGTTCAGGAAGACACTCACCGAAAATCCACCATATGTGGGAGTTAGCTCAATGGGGATTACCTTCCCTCGGAAAAAGGTAGTCCAAATGGCAAGTTTTTCTTAAAAGCTGACTTGTAGCCAGTTTTATTTAAAAGGTTGCATGAAAAATCAAACAAACAAAACAGAAAATAAATCCTTTCCATCCAGGCTTTTACTAAACATTTCCAGGTTCCTAACTCAGAGGTGAAGGGCTTCACCCAGTCACCCACAAAACACAGATAATGCAAACCTTTTGTTGCAAACTTCAGTTCAGCAGCTCTCCCAAGTTTTTGGCTTCCTGAGTCCCAGGCAAGAGCAAATCTTTGTTCTAGTCTTGCTTATTTATACCACCTGTTGGTGGACACAAGATCTGGTCCGGAACCAACCCTGCTAAGGTGGCTGATAACACCTGGACTGGCTTTTCGCTTAGTTCACTGCAAATGAATGCACGCGAGGCGACAAATATCGTCCATCGATCACTTTGCCTTTAATAATGTCACAATATATATGTTAGAGGAAATCCTGCAAAATGGGACTTTTGCCGCTAATGCGCATTTGGGTGCCGGAAACGGTGCCAAACGGCTCTATTTCAACCCTGCACACCCTGCAGCACGTGCTGTCTGATCTACAGCGTGTAGTGTGTGTTCCTGAGCAACCTGTATCTGTTCCTCTGTTCCTGTGACCCGGATTGTCTGACTTTGCTGATATCTGCCTGCACCAACCCCCTGGACTGCCTACGACCACTCTCTTGCCTAGCCCTCCTGCACCTTGCCTGCCTGCCTGTTGACGACCCTGCCTTAACCCGACCATCTGCCTGTCTGCTCCTCTTGTACCGCACCGCCAGCCTGTTTCACAACCCAGTCTGTACGACCATTCTTCTAGTGCACGAGCGCACCAACAGACTTCTACCATCACCAGTGACCCAGTTCAACCCTCCTGCCATCCTGTACTCCCGAGCCACCTGTCTACTCTACCGGGGTTCCCGAGTCAGGGTCGCCAGGGAGGTTACCCTCTGCATAAGTCAGACTCAACCACCAGGTACGTGACAATATATGTGTGTGTGTGAGAGTAAATTCCAAATCCACACCTATTAAAATGGGTTGAGTGTTCTCTCATGTACAGCTGTAAATTACATTTATAAATATATACACACAAAGTCGCCTCTCTACTTGGGATTGGTGTTCTTCATCCTAGCATAGCTATAAAGTCTCAGGTTGCTTGAATGGTTGGAATCCCCTTACTGCTAAGTATCCTGGTGGTCTGGGAATCCAAATTCCAGAGCCCATGAATGAGTATTCCAGGCACTCCTAACTCTAACTAATCAAAGAGAAACATAAGGCAATTGATTGAGGGTTCACATTTAAGAAATTGATCTGACCACAATTACAAAGATATGACATGAGATTAAAGGCATAGTCCACCAGTTGAAAAACAAGTCCCCCTTAACTTGCAGCTCTCACTAGCTGCAGACATTGGGGAGTAATTAATCCTCAAGCTTCACAGTAGAGATTTTGAAGTCTGGAGTCAAACAATTTTGTAACAGCTTTAGTTGGGTTTTACATTTTTAGGGAAACCTATAGTGATTGAAATATGTTGGCTGCTGTTGTTGATCTCCATTTCAAAATGCTTGTTGTCTGACTGCCATGCTGATTCAAAGGCTTTAAAGAATATGAAACCCCAATTATTATGTCCTGATACGTGCCTGTTGTACCATGTACTGTATGAAAAAGTATTCTGTTCCCTTTGTATTGCTTCCTTCGTGTAAAATCCCTGGTGTTCCTGTCAGTCCCTCTGCTTTCCTATTAAAAACTGACCACACTAAGCAGGAGAACACACCATGGTCAAAGAGAGAAAGTGTTGATATGAGATGGGTAAGAGAAGAAGGATGTGTCTCAGTCCCAATTAGTACATACACCACAACTACCCATAGCCCAGGGGACTTTACGAGTCACATCTCAAAAATATTTACTATAAAACATATTTTATTGTTTAAAAGAATGTTTGACATACATTTAAAACATGCAATGTCGTATGTATATATATATATATATATATATATATATATATTGCCAATAGAAGTACAAATATCACATCAGAATCCTTGAGTCAGAAAACCTTGCATAAACAATAAATGGTCTATACTAATGTCCATTGGTCAGTCTGAAGAATTGTGCTGACATTCTCTACGCGTTTTGCAAGATGGAAAAACTTGCTTCCTCAGGAGAAGCACTCAGACATATCTGGCGATAAAAAACACACATAAGGAAAAAAAATTTTTTTTTGAAAAACCCACCCCAAACATCCGACCTCACATGCTGACTTACAATTGTTGAAAGGTTGAGAAGAACTTTCACATGGATATAATAGTATGGCACAAACGTAAATAAAATCAGTCAAAAGATCTTCCAAATATATTCAGCATGGGACTCTGGAGGGATCCCCCCCACACAAGTCCATCAAATTTTCCAACCGGAAGTTGTTAGAGGGGGGGGGGGGGGGGGAGCTAAACACCAAAGTGTCAGCCCCCATGCATCACTGCTGGGCCAAGTGGTGGAGAGATGGAATTCCTATAAAATGGATAAACATGACTGATAAATTTGCAAGTGGGTACCACCCAAAATTAGCATATATATATATATATACACACACACACAAATTGCTAAAGTGAACAAATACACCATGAAATGTAAACAAATATATGTGGGTGTGTAAACATTGGTTCAAAACTACATATGGTAACCCATTTTGAGACAGAGATATACCTGTTAATAAACTGTGTAATGAAGCTGTGTTAGGGCCAGTTCACACCTAGGCGATCCGTCCTCAGAGGCGACTTTACTAGGCGATTTGATTGCGACTTCAATGCGACTTTGGGCGACTTACAACACGACCTGAAGCAATCTCCATGCCAGACGACTTTGCCTGTGGCCAATCAGAGAAGAGAGGGAGGGGGGTTGCCTTAAAAAATGATTTTTCTTTTTCCTGTAAAGTCGCTTCTTTATAGACGGTGATCCGATTTGGAAGCAATTTCCATTGACTTCTATGGGCTCAAATCGCCTAGAAGTCGCCTTGAAATAGTACAGGAACCTTTTCTGAAGTCCCCTTGAAGTTGGGTCGACTTGAGTAGCGCATATTAAGACGGCTCCATTCACTTCAATGGGATTTCTGATGTCAAGCGATTTGAGGTGACTTGGGGCGACATAAATTGGATGGCCTAGGTGTGAAGGGGCCCTTAAATTCAATACTACTATGATGTGCTGGCAGCACTGTCTAAAAAGTAGCAGATTGCCATTAGCAATTAAATCCATAATAGTGACAAACCAATGCCCTACAAATATTTAAAAATATATATTTATCTATTTATATGTGCCCTACAAATATTGGCATATGAATTACAAAAAAATAAGAAAATCTAGTGGAAAAAAAAAATATTGATAAACTAACACTAAACTCCTCGTGTGTGGCAAACCAAACCAACCAAACACCCAAATGCCCCATCAAGTCGATATAGCGAAAACATCATACCATAGATAAAGTATATCCTAAATACACCAATATAAAAATAAACCATGAACATGCTTACTCCCAATTATCCTGTAGCTTAGACTGCAGTGACAAAACCTCCAACCTGATGACAATGGCATGCAGTGAGCAAATGGGAGCATGCCCAGGACTATAAATAGCCGGAGCGTGCTCCACCCCCCCACCTTCCCAGTGTATGCCCAGGGGGAATCCGCACCAGTGGGAGACAACACAACGCTAATGCATCACACACCCGGTAGAACCCCGGTCATCGGTGCAGGAAATGTCTCACCGAGAATCGGAGGAGCGGAAGCAGAAGAGGACACAAGGTCAGATTACACATCGGGGCCCCCCCCCCCGGTATAGACACCTTGGGGTGACAGCGATTAAGACCAGGAACCAAAGGCCCCTTGCGGTCCCAGAAGGAACAGCCGAAGGCGATGTGAGCATATGGGATTGCAACTCCCGGGAGGAAAAAAGGAACCGGTGGGAGAAAAAAATAAAATATGAGACAGCAAAAAGAAATGAAATAAATTATGGGACAGCAAAAAAATAAATATAATATGAGTCAGCAAAAAGAAATGAAATACAATTATTATTTAAAACGATTATATCCATGTGGAAGTTCTTCTCAACCTTTCAACAATTGTAAGTCAGCATGGTGAGGTTGGATGTTTAGGGTGGGTTTTCAAGTTTATTGTTTTTTTTGCTGTCCCATATTTTATGTATTTATTTATTTATTTATATATATATATATATATATATTTTCCTTCTTCTCTTATGTGTGTTTTTTTTATCTCCAGATATGTGCTTCTCCTGAGGAAGCGAGTTTTTCCATCTTGCAAAACGCATCAAGAATGCCAGCATAATTCTGCAGACTGACCAATGGACATTAGCATAGACCATTCAGGTTTTATGCAAGGTTTTCTGACTCAAGTGTTTTAACCACTACAGATCCGCGCTATAGCCGAAAGACAGTTACAGCGCGGACCTGAATTGCCGGGAGGGCGTCCATGGACGTCCTTCCCTTTGCGCGCTCCCCTCGCACACTCACACCATGCGGGCGTGCCCACGAGTCAGGCGGACTCGATGTCCACTCGTGACCCGTGATTGCATAATAGAGAGGCAGAACGGGGAACCGCCAATGTAAACACCCGCTCTGTCAGGGGGCATAACAGAGATCTACTGATTCCTGTCATCGGGATCAGTGAGATCTGTTATGTTCCTGCCAGCCCGGCCCCCGCACAGTTAGAGCACAGTGAGGGAACACAGTTAACCCCTTGATCGCCCCCTTGGTATTAACCCTTTCCCTGTCAGTGACATTTATACAGTAATCAGTGGCTATTTTTCGATCTGATCGCTGTATAAATGTCAATGGTCCCAAAAAAGTGTCAAAAGTGTCCGATCTGTCCGCTGCAATATAGCAGTCCCGATAAAAATCGCAGATCGCCGCCATTACTAGTAAAAAAAATAATAAAAACGCCTTAAATCTATTCCCATGGTTTGTAAATGCGATAACTTTTGGGCAAACCAATCAATATACACCGGTTGCGATTTTTTTTACCAAACATATGTAAAAGTATATACATTGGCCTAAACTGATGAATAATTTTTTTTTTTTGGATATTTATTATAGCAAAAAGTAAAAAATATAATTTATATACTTATATATTTTTTTTCAAAATTGTCGCTCTTTTTTTGTTTATAGTGCAAAAAATAAAAACCGCAGAGGTGATCAAATACTACCAAATGAAAGCTCTATTTGTGGGAAAAAAAGGACGTCAGTTTTGTTTGGGTAGAACGTCGCGCGACCGCGCAATTGTCAGTTAAAGTAAAGCAGTGCCGTATCGCAAAAAGTGCTCTGGTCAGGAAAGGGGGTAAATCCTCCCAGGGCTGAAGTGGTTAATGTGATACCTGTACTTCTACTGTCAATATATATATATATATATATATATATATGCAACATTTCATGTTTTAAATGTATGTCTAACATTCTTGTAAACAATAAAATATGTTTTTATACTGTATATTTTTGAGATGTGACTCATAAAGACCCCTGGGTTATGGGTAGTTGTGGTGCAAACACACCCTGGTCAGTTCTCTAGCTATGCTGACTTACAACCCCCCACCCAGCCATTCACTGGGAAGATCAGTGTATTGCTGTTTCTCCTCCCTCAGCTGAGAACAGAGGTTATGCGATCACTTATAAAAAAAAGGGGAACAAAGATATTTGTCATGTTTTTATATGTATACACAAATGTTTTGTCTTTCATTCATACTTTAAACCGAATGGGTTGTTGTACAAGGTGAGGATTTACTATCACTTATATATATCTGGAACAAGTATGCAAAACATTAGTTCTGTCTCCACTTGCTTGATGCAGGACAGAAAACCAAAAGGCAGTGCCAAAGACCACCAGGCAGCTAGCATTTTTTAGAAAAGCAATGGCAGCCTCTCCATTTACCTTAGCACAGATTTCCCTTAATGACATGTTTACTAAGTGAAGTTAAAATATAAAAAAAAATATTTATCTATTTAAAATAAATGAATAGTTTTTCTATGAAAAAAAGGTCAGTTTAGCCCATATTTAGTTATAAGCTGTACGCCCTGGCATATTTGAAATGTGTATTTAGTGTAGAGTACAAAGTACCGGTCTTTTAGATGTACTGTAATTTTCCCCTCCTTAACTGAAGCTAAAGTATTTATGTACAGCATCTGGTTAACACGACATCGATTGCAAGTGACTAACCAGAAAGCCCTCTCACAAACGCTGTTCCATTATTTGGGCTGTCATCATGCATCAGTTTAAACTTGGTCTCAGGAGTCTTCATCTCATTTATCTCTTTTTTACATGACAGCTGCTCCCAGGTAAGACAGTTGTATCTGGCCTGCAGCGAAATTGATACACAGGCAATATAAAACTTGGCTTGATCGTCAACATGAGCTACATAAACGACCTCGTTTGTTTTAGAGCATTCATCTGCTCACCAGGCTGGAACTTACCAAGCTGCACTGAAATGCCAGAACCAGCGAACACACTAGCCTGTCAACAGTCTAATGCCCCGTACACACGGGACGACGATCGCACGTATGATCGTGTTGAATAGTATGTTGGCTGTTGTATGCAGCATACTGACTGCACTACACGATCGTACGAGCACAGAAAGAACGTTCAGGTGCATGTAATTAGCATCAGGCCATTCCTGACTTTGGAGCATGCGTGTTTTGCACAATACAACTTTGTTGTACCAACTGCTCTGTACACACGATACAACGGTCGTATGAGAGCTTGTTGGTACGACCAAGTTTTCTAGTTTGCTCATACAACTCCCTTGGACGACCATCGTATGTTCAAATCGCGCATACGAACGATCGATTTCGCATACAACGGTCGTGAGTACGACCTGTTGTATGCGATCGTCGAACCGTGTGTACGGGGCTTAAGGGCCTTTCGGAATGTGATGGTACAGAAAGGATATCTTGGCAAAAATGACCAAAATTAAAATTAGGGTAAAATTAAGGGATGACTGCACTTCCACTAAACTTCTAATAAATTATTATTTTTTTTTTGGCATGAAGCTTGTCAACTATCTCAGTCCCACTTTTTTGGATTTGTATTGATAAAGGAGTATTTTTGAAGTTCACTGGTAATGCGTACATCCCCTATTTTAACTCACCTACACCATTGACAAGCTAGATGTGAACCTAGTAGCAGTGAGGGCAAGGGTGGACCAATCTGGAGCATTTTCTTAACACCAAAATAAAAATTACAGCCATGCTATTGTTTCCTATGAGTCTGTTCAGCTGGAAAATGTTTATGTTTGGTTGGAAGGTATCCCTGAAGGAGAAGTATGGCCAAAGCTGTGTAGCGCCCTCCTTGTTTGGGTACTAGTGAGTGTATATAGTTTTGTCTCTCTCTGCTTAACAGAAGAGCTGACAGGTACATTTATGTGCTGTCTCCTTATCAGAGAGCCTGATTTAAGTAAGGTCTGCTCAGTGTGCTCTGGTGCTGATTCATGTGGTCTGGAGATGTTTTACCCTGTCCAGTAGTATGGGTCCCTATTGGACAGAGGGAGAAAACCTCAGCCAGTGACAGCAGGTATATTTGGAGGTGGTTCTGACCAACTAGCAGAGGAGTGGTGCCCCACTGCATCTTGGGTGAACACCTTCATATAAAAGGGAGCACATGGGCTCAAGGTTAGGAGTTCCAGCCCACCCAAGCATGAGGGGTGAGGCGTATGTTTAGCTCCTGGCTGCTAGGCCCAAGAGCCTAGTCCAGGAGGCTGCTGGCTGCTAGGCTTAGTCGAGGCCTATCCGGATGCTGAAGCTGCAACCCACAGTTCTTTGAAAGCTGACAGAGGGAGGATGTCCTTGGATTCGGTCTGATACTGCAGTGTCAAAGTGTCGCTTGGAGGTTGGCAGAAAGGGCTACCGACTGTCCCAGGACATGGTGTGAGTACAGATCTGTGAGAGGATCCCTGAGACTGTGTGCTAGAATTTTCCCCTGCCCTAATAATCAGCTTTATTGGGTGAGCCAGCTAGAAAGGAGACACTGGAGAGTGTCTTGGAGAACAGAGTCCAGCTTCTGTCCTTACTGCTTAACAAGGGACCTGTTCTGCTAAAGTCAGCCTGCCATAAAGTACATTGGTAGTCTGCTACACTGAGTTAGAAAGGAGACACTGGCTTGTGTCTTGAAGAAACAGTCTGGCATGTCCTTTGTTGCTTAAAAATGGACTTGTTTCACTGGAGTTAGTCTGCTGTGTGAAGCCACTGACCGCCTGCTATACAGAGCCTAGGGAGAATTTGTCCTCAGTTACATTCAGTTACTTGGAGTATCCCATACCTATCCTTCTCCTATCCAAGTTCAACAATAAAGCATTGAAAATTCATCCCTTAGACTGGTCATTGGAAGCGAGCAGGATTGTGTGTGCACCTGGCTGTGTGAAAAATGCTATAGTGACTGGCTGCAGAATATTCAGAGGGAGGCTCGGGAACAAATACAAATTTCATTAGCAGCTCCTGTGGGGGTACCACTACAGCTGTTTTGGCCTTACTTGTCCTATGGATCAAAGGAGTGCAGTTCGTTCTGCACTCCTGTGACCCGTTTTCGGTCAACAGCGGCATAAAGTGAAATCACTCAGCCGGTCCAGGTGCTGGTTCGATCCTGACTTTATAGTCGGGATCCACCCAGATGCCTGGACTGGTAGCTAGCTTAGCCTCTCAGGGAAGCTGCTAGGAATCTGAGCCAGCCACTCCTGCCCCCTCCACAGCCCTGCACTCCAGTGAACGCTGTTGGGGCAGAGCAGAGAGCTGGTAACGGACAGTCACTGCTCTCTGCTCAGAGTGGAGGGGGAGAACTGAGCGATCGGTGGGGACAGATGGAGCATCTGATTGACGCTGCATCCACCTGCGAGTATACTTTTTTTTTTGGAAACCCCATACTTCTCTTTTAACCCCTTTATACTAGTGTGAGTCACTGATTTAAATGGGCCATGGCAGGTAGGAGCTGCTCCCCATCATGCAGCATTGTAATTGGCTACACAGTGCTGACATCATCGGTAGCCCATTCTATCATCTCTCTATTGATAGCTGACAATGAGCTGTCAGTGACAGTGACACATATATGCGTTGGCTAGACATTAAGGCTACATGCACTGCCACTGTATGCAGATTGTTGTCATAAGGTGCTTTTATGCAGTTTGCACACTTTTCCCCATGGTTTTTCTCTTAATAAATCCTGCATGTTCAGAAAAGTGTTGATGTGTCAAAATCCATTGAGTTCCTATCTTTCCTTTGTCAGCTGACAATTCAAAAATATCAAACAGTGCTCTCAGCCCTGCCTCAGTTTTACTCTGCTGGACTACAGACTTATGTTATGAAGATGAGGAGAGGGAGAGATGAAGTTCTCATTGTAAATTCTTGACCCGGGTAGTCCTTATGCGTATCCCTTATATATTTTAAAATAACAACACAGCACACCATATGGAGGAATTGGCCGTTAGGCCATTTTATTTAACAAACCAATTTTAAACACCATAACAGAAATAAACCAAACCATAATTTAAGCCGGTAGGAATCCCAGGAGGCCCCATAACCAAATCACGTCCGTGTTTTGTACCATCCATTTCCCAGCCGCACTACACCGGCTCGGGTACCATCCTTTCCAGTTAACCTATGTAACTGACACCACTGAGGACTCCATACCTCTGATGGATCCTTCCCAACTGACCAACTTGAAATGGCCTCCTGAGACCCCAACCGCCACAAATATATACCACTCTACCACACACATATCATAAAAGGGAGGGAGGGTGGGAATTCGTTCTGTTCCCGCTCTGCTGGAGCCTTGCCACCGCCCCTGCCTTATAAACCTGACACACCCCCCATCTATGCTAACACCCCCTAGCTAGCTAACCCTCACTGTCTCCGCCCAGGAACCCTGTCATTAAAACCCTGCGCTCATTTTTTTTTTTTTTGCTTCGGGCCTCTCTTGACCCGGGTAGTCCTTATGCGTATCCCTTATATATTTTAAAATAACGACACAGCACACCATATGGAGGAATTGGCCGTTAGGCCGTTTTATTTAACAAACCAATTTTAAACACCATAACAGAAATAAACCAAACCATAATTTAAGCCGGTAGGAATCCCAGGAGGCCCCATAACCCAATCACGTCCGTGTTTTGTACCATCCATTTCCCAGCCGCACTACGCCGGCTCGGGTACCATCCTTTCCAGTTAACCTATGTAACTGACACCACTGAGGACTCCATACCTCTGATGGATCCTTCCCAACTGACCAACTTGAAACGGCCTCCTGAGACCCCAACCGCCACCGCTCACTGCGTAAAGCCTTACGCAAGTGAGCCCCTCCACGCACGCAGTGCTCGGTGCACGCCATCTTGGAGCCCCAGGCTCCACAGATCAATGCCCACGGCATTGAGGTGCACCCCATCACCCCTCAGATACCGCCAGGTATCCTCCTCCAACTCGGTGTGCCAGACCACCAGGCCGCCGTTCCGCGCTATAAAACGGCCAACCTCCTTATTCACCTTCACCCTCGCTTTATTGACCTTCACCACCGACCTAGCAAATCGCCAAGATGTACGAGCCACTATGTCCGACCAGACCACCACAGTCCTAGGGAAATCCGTTTGCAGACGCAAGAAATCGAATTTTATATCGCGGATCAGGTGCCGCATAGATCTAACTCCCAGATCATTACCCCCCGCATGTAAAACTAACACGTCCGGAGCCCTATCTAAAGCTGCAAATCTCCTAAACTCCAGCAAAACCCTGCACCACAACAATCCCGGCACCCCAATCCACCTCACTAGAGCACTGTCCCTTGACAAGCCCAATTGCTGACCGTTCGGACGCACATCAGCCCGCTTGGCCCCCCAGAACACATATGAGTGCCCAAGCACCCACACCAGAGCCGGTTCACCATCTGTAAAAGAAGAAGAACAACAAAAGGATAACCAAACAACTGAAACCCACCAAAACACCCCATTACTCACATGGTACTAACAAGATGAGGACGTACATATATCTTAAAACGGTCCGACTCCCATCTACCTATTCGCTTCACAACCGAGTCATCCAACCCCCACCTGGCTGCCTCAGTAGCAGCCCCGATGCGGAAGGAGTGAGCCGAATATTCGGACGGGGAAAAACCCTCTGCCCCCATACAGCGCCCGAAAACCGCAGTGAACTGAAAGACAGATAATGGTTTCCCATCCGCATGCACCAGTAAGGCCCCCCCGACCCCGGGCGACGGCTCAGATACTCCGTCACAACCGCTACCGGACAAACCGCGGAACCGGGAATAGGCGTACCCATGCCCCTTTTCCCATCTGATCCGTCTTGGAGCGCCGTATCCTAGCCAAGACCGACGACCCACTGCATGTCACGTCTTCCACCTGAAGGCCACCATGCACCGCAGTATTCTTGCTAACCAGTTCCCGTACCCGAAAGGCCCCAAAGAAGGCCAGACAAAAGGCCGCGCGGAACAGCAGCGCCTCATAAGAAGATGAGCAAACGCCCTCCACCCTCGCCCCCAGGCGCTGGATGACCGCAAAAGTCACAGGCCGCCTGCTGTCAGGCTTGCCCCGACCCCGTCTATAACCCCTCAGAGCCTGGCGGACCAAAAAAACCTTTGGTCCAATCCCTGACCCCTGAGAGCTTGCTCCAGAAGGCTACGCCCGCTAGTTTTCTGTTCAAAGATGAAATGGACACACCCTGCGAAAAATTTTTCCCAATGAAATACAACATAACAGTTTCCGCATTACTGCCGCCCGGGCCCACTCCCGTCTCCCGTAACAACTCGGACCACTCCTGCCAAGCTTTGGCATAGGCCCACCAGGTACCCTCACTTACCGACCTCCTAATCAGGCCCGCGGCGACTCCAATGCCAGCTGCCAAAGGTCCTCCGGACATGGCGTCCCCTGTTGCACCGCTCCCGGTGCCAACTGCCGAAATCTGTCCAGCTGAAAGCGAGACAATGCATCCGCAACTTCATTAGTGATCCCCGGTAGGTGTACAGCATACAAAAACACATTACCCTGCAAGCAGCGCAACACCAGGTGTCGAAGCAGTCTCACCACCGGTGGTGACGCCGCCAACAAATGATTAATGACCTGCACCACCCCTAGGTTATCACAATGAAGCCTCACTTTCTGCTCCTGAAAAACAGGACCCCACACCTCAATAGCCACCAGGACCGGAAATAGCTCCAAAAGCACCAGGTTCTTACAAAACCCGGCCTCTCGCCACGATTCCGGCCATGGTTCAGCACTCCATTTTCCCCCTAGAAATGCACCGTAGCCCCCGGACCCCGCCGCGTCCGTGTACAGCTCCAAGTCAGCATTGCTAACCGGGCCGTCCTGCCATAGTGACCGCCCGTTAAAGTTCGGTAAAAACATATCCCACACCTGCAAGTCCGCCCTGAGCTCGCCATTCAAGGTCATGAAGTGACGAGGCGAGGAGACACCGGCAGTGGCCGAAGACAGCCTGCGGCAGAAAATCCTCCCCATAGGGAGTATCCTACAAGCAAAATTGAGTTTGCCTAACAAGGACTGCAGGGCTCACAATTGAATCGAACGTCTCCCCAACGCCCCCCGTATTTCCTGCCGCAAAGCCACTAATTTGACCTCCGGCAGCCGGCACTCCATGGCCCAAGTATCAATCTCTATCCCCAGGAAAGTCATCTGCGGGGACGGGCCCTCAGTTTTCTCCGTCGCTAGGGGAATCCCAAAACGCTCCGCCACGTGTTGTAACGTTGCCAACAAAACCCCACACAACCTGCTACCCGGCGGGCCTATACACAGGAAGTCATCCAGGTGATGGATGACCGAGCTCACCCCCGCTGCTTCCCGAACCACCCATTCCACAAAGGAACTAAACCGTTCGAACAAGGCACAAGAAATAGAACAGCCCATCGGGAGACAACGATCGACATAAAACAGCTCCCCCCACCTACATCCAAGCAGGTGGAAGCAGTCCGGATGGACCGCGAGGAGCCGGAACGCGGCCTCGATGTCCGATTTAGCCAAGAGCGAGCCCCGTCCGTACCTTCGCACCCACTTGATCGCCGCATCAAAAGGTGTGTACGACACCGCACACGCCTCCTGATCAATGGCGTCATTGACCGAGCCCCCTTTTGGGAACGACAGATGATGTATAAGGCGAAATTTGCCCGGCTCCTTTTTGGGAACCACCCCCAGAGGGGAAACCACCAGGTTCCGAAGTGGGGGGTCCCCAAAGGGACCCGCCATTCGTCCCAACCTTACCTCCTTATCCAACTTCTCTGACACCACCTCTGGGTGAAGGCGAGCGGACCGCAAATTGTCAGCAAACGGGGGAAAAACCGACATAGAGCATTCTAAAACCTTCCGCAAAACCCTCTTCCAACAACCGAGCCACCGCCCGGTCCGGGTACCTATTTAGGAAGGGGCGCAGCCTGTGAACGTTCACCGGCGTCGTCCCCTTTTCCCGAAGTATCCCCGGTACGACCTTTACCCTGTCTGACACAGCGGGAGAGGGGGTGGGCCCCACCACATCCGGAACATTCGTGTCGAAACCGACAGCTGGTTCCGAACCGGCAACTCCCCTCATTGAGCTGCCAGCACAACCCCTTGCGCTTAACGACCGGCAGACCTGGGGTACCTGGGCCGCCGCCCCCCCCCTGAAAAACTGGGAAGACCCGCCCCGCGTGGGCGTCATCAACCTCATCCAAAGACTGATGTCTTTGTGGTCCCATCGCATCGATGGCCGCAGAGCCTTCTGCTGCCAGAACTGCTCATCGTAGCGTAGCCACGCTAACCCCCCATACACCCTGTGTGCCTCGCTAATGGCATCCAAGTAGCAGAAAAGGGGGGAGCAGCACTCTGGCTGTCTTTCCCCAATGACGCTGGCCAAAATGGCAAATGCCTGCAACCAGTTGGCAAAGGTCCGTGGAATAAAACGCGAGCGCCGTCGCTCCTCCTCCTCCCTCCGGGACTCCTCCGACCGTACCCGATCTAGATTGAAACGTTCTAAGGGGAGCAGGGAGAAAATGTCTACGTATTCACCCTGCCAAATCTTCTCCCGAACCTCCTGTTTCAGATGAACCCCCAGGGGGCCCTCGAAACATATACCTCACCCCTCGCGGAGTCAGATATATCCGACCCCCTCAGTGCCTCCGCCCCGCCTGGGGCTGGCGCTGCGGGTACGACCCCGTCCCCGGGGGGACCCCCACCCAGGGAGCCAACCACCCCTGCGGCCGGCGTCACCCAGGCGTCCACCGGCGAACCTGCCCCACCTTGGGAACCCGCAACCAACTCCCTACGCCTGGGGGCTGCCCCAGACCCCGCGGACCCGACTGCCGCAGGGTGCGGGATAGGCCCAGACTGTGTCCTCCTATCCATACCCAGTAACTGGCACAAATTGAAACAAAATGAAGCAAAAGAAGAATTATTTGACTCACCAGGCTGCCCAGGAGGAACCCCCACAGCCGCAGCTCTCGTCTCCACCAAAGCCGATCCATCCGCCTCCTCAGAACTGGATCGCTCTCCCTCTGATCTTGGCGATGTCCTTCCCGGTCGCGTCCGGTCGTTGTCCCCGGGGGAGCCAGGCCGCTGCTCGACCACACCCCTCACCGAAGGCCTCCTCCCGCGTACCGACCTCCTCCTCTTTGAAGTCTCCGCACGCCTGGGCTCGTCCACCACACCAGCCGCACTGCGCGTGCGCCGGGCCTGGGTGCCAGCCGCTCCTCCCGACTGGCTGGCACCCCGAACTCCACTCCCTCGCCGGGTCAACCACCCGGCCGGGACCTCGCCGCGCGGGGCGACCGCAGACCGCTCACTCCCACGCCGCCCAGGCGGGGGAGGCGACCTGGACACCACCCGGCCTCGCCTGGCGGAGCCGCGCCTTTGATGGGGATTCCTCCCGGGGGACCGGCCCGCCGCGGGCTGTGCAGGCAGAGCCGATCCGCCCGGAGGGTCTGCATCCGGGCTCCCATGACGGCGCCCAGCTCCCGGGGAGGCGGCAGGGCTGTACCGCTCAGGCGGCCGGGACCGCCTAGCGCGCGCCGGTAGCCGCTCCCCGACTCCCTCCGGATCCACACCGATGGCCGCCATGCTCTCTTGCAGCCAGCTAGCGCCGCGCTGGGAAGCGGCCGCATGAAGCTGCCGCAGTAAGGCCTCAATGTCAGCCATGTGGTCGTTTGCAGCTCCACAAGACGGGTCCTCTCCAATTTGTTCTGTTCCCGCTCTGCTGGAGCCTTGCCACCGCCCCTGCCTTATAAACCTGACACACCCCCCATCTATGCTAACACCCCCTAGCTAGCTAACCCCCACTGTCTCCACCCAGGGACCCTGTCATTAAAGCCCTGCGCTCATTTTTTTTTTTTTTTTTTTTTGCTTCGGGCCTCTCTTTCTATATCTCCTCAAACAGTTGATGGGCTTTTCATTAAGGTCAAAGGAGTTGGTATGCAAATGTCTGGGATGCCCAATTCTGGACTGGAAGAATTTGTGTGCCTTGGCTCTGCAGCTTCAGCTGGGGCACACAGCGAAGAAGGTCAGTAGGCTACATTCCAGGTAAGTACTGTATACAATGTGGGGCTGTCCCTGACACCCACAAAACATAAGCACAGTGCAAACCTTGATCTTTGAGTCCAAATTATCACACAGAGCTCACTCAGCTTTCTCCCTCTGAGATCCAGGATAGAGCTCTCCTCTGCTCTCTTCCTGGTCATTAAATGCAGGTGGAGAGGGGTTTGAGTGGACCAGAAAGTCCGGGCCGAACCAGCTCTTCCACGGTGGCTGGCAAAACCCGGGTCGGACTCTCGCTAGTCGCCTCAAAGTGATCGCATGTGAGGCGACAAGTATCGCCCGTCAATTAAGGCACCTCGCATAACGTCACAACTGTCCCGACCATGCAGTGGGCCCGGGAAAGACCATATGTGTTATTTTGGAGTCTTCCGGTCCGGTGTTCCACTGAGCATTTAAAAGGCTGTAGGGCCAAGAACCACCTAGTCACCCAGCTATTTTTCTCCCGGTTGTTACACATCCACTTAAGGGGGGCATGGTCGGTGACTAGCCTGAATGACCTTCTCAGCAGGCAGTATTTTAGGGCCAGACACTTCTTCTCCACAATGGCTTAATTCCTTTCATGCCTATTAAGCTTCCTGCTTAAGGAGACGATCGGGTGCTCCTCACCGTCTCTGATCTGGGTCAGAACAGCACCTAAACCCACCTCAGAGGCATCGGTTTGAACCACAAACTCCTTTGTGAAGTCTGGGGTCACGAGCACCGGCTGTACACAAAGGGCTTGCTTTAACTTCTGGAAGGCCTTCTCGGCTTCGGGATTCCACTTAACCATTCCTGACCCTCGACCCTTAGTCAGATCAGTCAGAGGGACGGCAATGGTGGCAACGTTGGGGATGAAGTATTGGTAATACCCTGTAAGGCACAAACCTGTTTCTTGTTCACCGGTTGGGGCCACTTTTGAATGGCCTCAATCTTATTGGTCTGGGGCTTGATTAGACCCCGACCAATAACATACCCAAGGTATTTGGTCTCCTCCAGACCTATGGCACATTTTTTTAGGGTTGACTGTTAAACCTGCTACCCTCAATGAATCTACCACTGCCTGCATCCGATGCAGATGTGATTCCCAATCTGGGCTGTTAATGACCTCATCATCCAGATAGGCCACCACATAGAGTTTTGTCCATCATCCTCTGGAAGGATGCAGGGGCCCCATGCAGACCAAACGGCATTCGTTTGTATTGGAAGGACCCCTCGGGGGTAGAGAAGGCCATGTTTTTGTTTGCTGACTCTGTTAGGGGGATCTGCAGTATCCGTTAGTTAGGTCTAGGGTTGTTATGTACCGGGCACCTCTCAACCTATGTTCGTCAACCCGTGGCATCGGATATGCGTCAAACTTAGACACGTCATTCAGCTTCCTGAAATTGTTACAGAACCGCATAGTGCCATCGGGCTTTGGGACCAGTACTATAGGGCTCAACCAGGCGCTGTGGGACTCCTTTATCACGTCTAACTCCAACATGGTTTTTATTTCTCTCGCCACTGCCTCTCGTCAATCCTTAGGTATTTGGTATGGTTTTACATTTACACGGACCCCTGGTTCCGTGATTAGGTCATGTTGTAGTACAGTGGTCAGTCTGGGTAGGAAAGAGAAAAAAATCTCTATTTTTACTGACAAATTCCTTAACATCATTTTGTTGCATCAGTGACAAGGACTCAGTTATGGGGACATCTGGGGTCAGGGGTAACCTGTCCTTTTGGGGAGTGGACATTGCCAATCAACTCTCTCTGTCCTTCCACGGTTTTAGGAGATTAACATGGTAAATCTGCTCCGGTTTCCTTTTCCTAGGCTGGTAAACTTTGTAGTTTACTTCCCCTACTCTTTCTCTAATCTCAAAGGGGCCCTGCCACTTTGCTAGGAGTTTACTTTCAACTGTGGGGACTAGCACAAGCAATTTGTCTCTGGGATTCAAAGCCCGGATTATAAACTCTTCTCTGGGCTTGCTCCATATGCTCTCGTACAAGAGGCAGAACAGCTGCGATTCGATCCTGCATCAAGGAGATGTGCTCTATGACGTTTCTATATGGGGTGGCCTCTACTTCCCACGTCTCTTTTGCAAAATCTAACAGCCCCCTGGGGTGTCTACCATACAAGAGTTCAAAGGGGGAATACCCTATAGACACCTGCAGAACCTCTCGTATGGCAAACATGAGGTACGGCAGCAAAAAAATCCAAATTTCCTCCATCTTTATCCACCACCTTTTTTAGCATACTCTTGAGGGTCTTGTTAAACCTTTCCACCAGAACGTCAGTTTGGGGGTGGTAAACAGAGGTAAGGAGATGGGAGATTTTGTACAACTTGCACAATTCTCTGGTCACTCTGGACATGAACGGGGTACCCTGATCCATCAAGATCTCTTTAGGGATCCCCACCCAACTAAACACCTGGACCAGCTCCTTGGTGATAGTCTTAGCGGAGGCGTTTCACAAAGGTATGGCCTCAGTATAGCGGGTCGCATAATCCAGGATCACCAGGATGTGCTGGTGTCCCCGGGCAGACTTTACTACTGGTCCCACGAGATCCACGCCAATTCACTCAAATGGCGCTTCAATTATGGGAAGTGGGAGAAGGGGAATACAAAAACGGCCCGTCATTTGACACTCAGGGCATGATTCACAGTATTCTTTGACGTCTGCATACAACCCAGGCCAGAAGAATCTCTGGGTTATTCTCTCCCTGGTTTTCTCCATACCCAGAGGTCCCCCCATTACATGCCCAATGGGCCAGATCTAGCACCATCCTGCGGAAGGGTTTGGGAACCACTAGCTGCTCCACTTCGTCCTCCCCGCATTGCACCACCTGATACAACAAATTATTTTTAAGCGTCATGTAGAGAAAAGACACCCCCAATTAGGGTCCACAGGTTCCTCATCCATCACCTTCATGTTTTCTCTGGCTCTAAGAAGAGTGACATCCCGTAGTTTTTCTGTACAGATGTCCTCTCTCTGGACCTCTAAATCAGGTACTACATTCGGTTCACTCTCCCCCCCCCCCCCCCCGCTGTGAGCTATCTTCCAGCTCCTCCGGCTCCCCAGCCAGTACAGGAAAAGGAAGAGGGTCTCCTCCCTCCTTGGTCCTGCCACCAGTCTCCCCTTCCATTTGGCAAAACGGGTCTGGGGAGAGGTACCGTGCTTCCGCAGCAGGAGGAGCTCTATCCTCCAGACTCCCTGTGCCTTCCCATAACCTCCGAAAATGGGAAAAATCCCTGCCCATTAGGGCATCATAAAGTAGTGAAGGTTCCACCCCCACTGAATGAGTCACACTACCGCAAGGGGTGTCAATCTCAACCACCGCCATCTGGTAGTCACGAGCGTACCCATGGATGCAAATGACTCCGACAGTGCTAGAGTGCAACCTTGCAGGGTTTACACAATTGCTTTTTACCAATGTTACCACACTACCCTAGTCAAGCAGTGCAGTGTCTGGTCTCCCATCAACAAAAATCACACACATTTGCTTCTGTGCCACGCACATGATGCTGTATATGCGAAAAGGGAAAGGCGTCTATTCACATAAGTATAATCACATTGCATGGGTTCATCATTCAGGGGGCAATTGGCAGCAATAGGGCCCAATGCATGGCATTGGTAGCACTGTATGTGTTCTATACCCATTCCTCTCAAGGGTCCCCAAGACCTTCCTGGCTTCTTTGGCCAGTCTCCAGGTCTAGAACCTCCAATCATCTGCAGGTGTCATCTTCTGCATGTGGTAAGAGGCGTGTACCAACTTTGGTTCTATTGTCACCAGAGGTGCGGGCCCCTTTTTTAACTCCAGCAGGGCTTCCGCAAACTGCCGGTTTGTCTCCTGTTGTGCTGCAATAACCTGGCAAGTTGCCTCCTGCTGAGCCGCCTGTTGTGCTGCGATAGCCTGGCGTCTCTCCTCCAATATACAGAGGAGTCACCAGATAGGAGTATACAGAGGAGTCACCATATAGCAGTATACAGAGGAGTCACCATATAGCAGTATACAGAGGAGTCACCAGATAGGAGTATACAGAGGAGTCATCATATAGCAGTATACAGAGGAGTCATCAGATAGGAGTATACAGAGGAGTCACCATATAGCAGTATACAGAGGAGTCACCAGATAGGAGTATACAGAGGAGTCACCATATAGCAGTATACAGAGGAGTCATCAGATAGGAGTATACAGAGGAGTCACCAGATAGAAGTATACAGAGGAGTCACCAGATAGGAGTATACAGAGGAGTCACCATATTGCAGTATACAGAGGAGTCACCAGATTGGAGTATACAGAGGAGTCACCATATAGGAGTATACAGAGTAGTCACCAGATAGGAGTATACAGAGAAGCCACCAGATAGGAGTATACAGAGGAGTCTCCAGATAGAAGTATACAGAGGAGTCACCATATAGCAGTATACAGAGGAGTCACCATATAGCACCAGGACAGCGCGGATAAGCGGCAGCCAGAGTCGGGACGGGTGTCACTCAGTCACGGACACTCGGACAGGCACGAGTCTCACGACGGCTGGGCCTGGCTGGCAGTGGCAGAGTGCTGCTGTGCCTGCGCGAAATCACGCGGCCAGCACATCCTCCGCCACAGTGACCTGCCCCCCACCACATCAATGCTCCAATTGCAGTAAGCCACGGTTCACTGCAGCCAATCAGACTATGGCTGTGCGCCTGGTCAGCGCACATCTATAGTCTTTAATACCCGACCAATAGGCTCACTACTTGGCTGCCAAGGAGCCGAAAAAGAAAAAAATAAAGTCAATGTACCGGCGCCTCCTTTTAGGGGGCCGGGCTGACTTTTTTTTTTTCTTCTACTCAGCCCAGCGGGGAGGCGGCGCCCAAGCACCCCTTATTGAATGGCCACCGCTGTCAATAAACTGTCCAGCGTGTTATCCTATGTGTCCATGTACACATAGACTGTTATCAACTGTTTTTCGCTGGGGCGTTTTTTGGCTGTGAAAAAACAAAAAACAAAACTAGTGGGTTCTGAGAGGAGTTTTTCAGCTGTAAAAATGTTGTAATGTCAAAAGACTCCGATAAACGTTCAAAAATGCGTCTCACCAGTGTTTTTTTAACGTTTTTGATCCCATTGCTTTAAAACAAAATGCTAAAAAACGCTGAAAAACGCAAAAAAAATGCTATTACAAAAACATCCAGTGTGCATGAGGCCTTAGGATGCTGGTCTGTGAACCCTGACAAAGGTTTCGCCATGAATTCACAGCATACTTCATATTGAAGCAAGAGTGATGTAATGTCCACTGCCAAACTGACAATTCCTGTGCTGTCCTTGTAAACAACTCCAAATGAAGTCAACAAGTATATGGCAACTTTATACTGTCTGGAACCAGTGATCCTGCCTCTTTCTAGAACCTGTTTTCCTTCAGTGATTTTATAGCTAATGTTGAATGCAGAGCGGCAGAACATTGAGCACTTAGTTATCCATCATTGTCACAATCCCTGTCACTGTCCCAAAAACAATCAAGATTAACTGATCATCTAATGTTCTGTCTGGAGATCAGACAGGGATTTCTGCCAGGCCTGCTGGCTGAGGACATTGAAACATATTGAGCGCTTTATTGGAGAGTGTCTGCAGCACAGGTATTAGATCAGCACCTGTCATTTCCACAATCAATATATGGCCACTGGGAGAATATAAAGTTTTTAGACCTCAGCTTTTGGATTTAGATAGATCTGGTTGTGTTCTTTACTATAACATCTGCTACTATACTATTTAACAAATTAGATAATTTGTAGTCTGAGGAAATGTGGATAGACACCAAAGCCACCACAAAGGCACAAGGGCCTGCTTTGATAGGCTTTGTTCACTTCAAGTTGGTTTTGCCCTCCCATACAAATCTAAAGAAATGCAAACCCTGCTTGAAGCAGGTTAGATGATGTCAACTTCAGGTCACATGCACCTGTCAATGAATCCTTAATGATTTCAGACTCATCTCAAACTGATGCCATTGACACAAGCCCAGAGACACAGGTCCTAAAGTTGTAAGAATGGGACCTAGTCATCCATTATTTACATCAGGGGTCTCCAAACCTCAGCCCGGGGACCATATCTGCCCGCTACAAGATTTTACCCAGTCAGCAGCAACTTTATCTGGTATTTATGCAATGCGTTTCCATGGTACAGGTGGGCTGGGCACCAGCACCATAAAGACCAATGCTGCTGAGCAGCCAGGACCCGTAGTGTCATTCATTGCTATGATGCTGGCGTCCAGGCCAACTGCACTATATAAACACATGATGTTGATCTAGGACCATCCCAGAATTTAGTCCCCAGTGTCGCCAGACTAGTGTAAGCCAACAAAAGTCTAAAAGTCTTCTTGATCACCGCCACACCAGTCCCAAAGCCACCAGACCAGTGCAGCATTCAGAAGAGGACCGCCTACCATCTATACAGTTTTACTCTACTTCTCGCCCTGTGTCATGTGGTTTTTCCATACTCGGGAGGAGTAGTAGAATGTGTTTTGGGTTGTAATTCTGTCCTGTATGCCCATGCTGTCTGTGAGAAGCATCTTATTAAATTCAGAAGTTTCCAAAAACTTGTGACAAAAAAATTAAGGACTTCAATAGACTTACCATGCCTCTTAAAAAAAACCATGGGATGTTTACTCTCCAAAATGTGGTCACTATGGTGAAACTGCACTGCTTTGGTGACAACATGGGAAAAATGCCATTGCATCTGATCATCGCCACACCAATATAACACAGCACCAGTCACAGTGTCCCTAATCACCACTGCACCAGTCACGAAAACAATAATAGTGTGCTGGAACAGAAGAAATTATATGGAGGCCATGGGAGTCACAGAAAAAAAACAGTTTATTCATAAAAATCCATTTGAAGAAATGAACTGGTTAAAATTGTTCCCTCCTGGTGAAAGGTTACTAGTACATTATGAGGTTAAAGAATAAAAACAGCTCACATAAGCCAACTCACTGACATTCCAACTGGGAAGGTGGAGAAATGCCCCTGCTCCTGTAGATGAAGCTTGGTGGTATTCAGGGGGAGAGAAAGCGAGGCTGCTGCAGTGTGCACGGCTAAAACAAGAAAAAAAGTGCTGCGCAAATACGTGAAAACAACCCCCATATAACAGGGAGTAACAAATATAAGTAAATAATTAGACACACATATAAAGTATAAAAAGAATATATAAAGTGCACAGTGCACAATGTAATAATTCAGAGTCCAACAGAACAGTTTATAGCCCAGTGGATGAAGAAATACATTTTGTGCATCCAGTAAAATGCCAAAATAGTAATGAGTAATCCTTAGTGTATCACCACCGTGAATATTTCCACCACCACAGGACAAGTAGAATACTCTTACCAGAGATAAGAAATATAACAGCGTATAAAGCCGGTCATGGGCAGCACTCCAAATGATGACATCAGCGGGATATCACGCCCAGTAATCCTTGATGCTAAATAACCATCAGAAGTCCTCCCTCATAGGAAAAACAGAAGACTTCTACAAAGAGTAAAACTGTATAACTCCCGGGTTTATTTAAAACCAATTGCACCTACATTAACATGAGTAAAACAGGCACAGCGATATGGAATTCCAGATAGGAGAAGGCGCAATGGAATGGGGTAGGCTCACCATTTCCGACATGTTTCGTCTAAACAAACTTCAACCCCATTGCGCCCTTTCGTCGCCCTATCCGGTTTAACCAAGGACAGATACCTGCAAAGTATTCTCATTATACTGTATAAAGTTGCGTGTCTTCACTGCCATTTTGTGCCTCACAAAATGTTGTATTCTGTTGTTTACTTGATGCCGAAGATAGCATCTGTCAAGGGGGGGGGGGGGGGAAGTGTAGGCAGGTTCAGTTCAGCCTCTCCGCTATAGGAGGTTCCATTCTGACAGCCACTATGCAGAGGGAATGGAAGTTGAGAGGGGCTTTTGTTATCTGAGGCCTGAGGTGTCATCAGGGGAGCAATTGTCCGAATGGATGCTGCTGCACTGAATGACCTCTATGGCCATTTTAGCAAAGCCAATGCTAATAAAGAGCCCTTTTCCACTGCAGTTGGCGCAGATTTGCGAAGTGGCTAGGTTAGGGACAGGAACCCACTGGTGAGGGACAGTGGTGGGAATTCAATAAAGCTGTTGAGCCAATTTTCTGGAGGTAATCGCTCTTGTTAATGTATTGCGCCAAATTCATGAAGCATTTGCAACATTCATGGTTGTGACAGTGACTCTTGCACTGAATTTAGAAAGTTCAAAATTGTGACACTTTTCCATTGAGGCGCATTGAATGCGCCACTTTTACATTGTGTCGTATTGAATGTGCCAAATGTAAAGGTGGAGCTAATTAAGACCAACTCTCTTTTGGCGTTGTGGCTTTCTGAAAGGCGAGGTGATCGATGGACGGCAGGAAACTAGGGTGTAGTTCGGTCAGGGTTTTATCAGCCACCTTGGCATGGTTGTTTCCGGACCAGATTTTGTGGTCCACTCCTATCTACCAACAGGTGGATCAGAAGACTGCTCTTGACCTGGAAGCCACAGCCTGAGAGAGCTGCTGAACTGAACTTTACTTTGTGACTGAAACAAAAAGGTTTGCAGTATCTTTGTTTTGTGGGTGATTGGGAAAAACCCTTCACCTCTGAGTTAGGAAAATTGGATATGTTTAGTTAGTGCCTGGATGGCAAGGATTCATTTTCTGTTTTGTTTATTTGATTTAAATGCAACCTGCCGTTTAGACTACCTTCTTCTAGGGAAGGTGATCCTCATTAACCACTTGCCGACCGCCAACCGCAGGTTGACGGCGACAAGGTGGTTCGTTATCGCAAATCGCCGTCATATGACGGTGGCTGCGATAACGTGCACTGTGAGCGCGCGCGTGCCGCCGGAGGCGCGCCCCTGCGCTCACTGTGTTCGGGGAGGGCCAGGGAGTGGGTGCGGCGGCTTCGATTGCCGCCGGCTACCCGCGATGGCCCCCCCCCGGAGTGAAAGAACGGAGGTCCGTGTATGTAAACACGGACCTCCATTCTGTGAAGGGGGAAGGGCTGTGATCACAGCCTTCCTGTATATGGAGGCTGTGACCACTTCCCTTCCCCAGCTAGGGCAGTCCCCACACAGTAAGAACACGCCCAGGGAACACAGTTAACCCTTAAAGCGCCCCCTGCAGGTTAACCCCTTCACTGCCAATGGCATTTACACAGTAATCAGTGCATTTTTATAGCACTGATTGCTATATAAATGCCAATGGTCCCAAAAAAGTGTCAAAATGGTCCGACATGTCCGCTGAAATATCGCAGTACCGCTAAAAATCGCAGATCGCCGCCATTACTAGTAAAAAATAAAAAAAAATAAAAACCCAAAAATGAATTCTCATCATCCGTAAACGCGGCCACTTTTGCGCAAACCAATCAATAAACGCCGATTGTGATTTTTTTTATCGCAAATATGGGGAAGAATATAAATCGGCCAAAAACGGTGAAAAAAAATGTTTTTTGATATTTTTTTTTTGGATTTGTATTTTAGCAAAAAGTAAGAAATTTGGTTTTTTTTTGCAAAATTGTCGCTCTTCTTTTGTTTATAGCGGCGATCAGAAATGACGCAGCGGTGATCAAATACCACCAAAAGAAAGCTCTGTTTGTGGGAAAAAAAGGACGCAAATTTCGTTTGGGTACAACGTCGCACGACCGTGCAATTTTCAGTTAAAGCGACGCAGTGCCAAATCGCAAAAAGGGCTCCGGTCCTAAAGCTGGAAATCCTTCCGGGGCTGAAGTGGTTAAGCTAACCCCCCACACATGGTGGATTTTCGGTGGGCATCTTCCTAAACAAGTGGAAAGATGGAAAATGTGTTAAAAGCCCTGCTGCAGGCCACTGCAATCCAGCAGGAGGCAAATTACCAGCAGCAGGAGGCAAATCACCAGGCTATTGCAGCCCAGCAGGAGGCTTACCTAGCAACTTTTGAAAGAGTCGCTGTTCGAGACGGAGGGCAAAAAGAGCAATGGGCAAGACTGCTAGCGCCCTTCCTGACAGGAGAACCCCAAAAGGCCTATTATGACCTGGAATCAGATGCTGCCCAGGATTATGAGACACTGAAAGCTGAGATGCTAGCACACATGGGTGTCACCATTGCACTCTGGGCTCAACGGGTGTATCGGTGGTCATAAAGTACTGACAAGCCACCCTGCTCCTAAATGTTTGACTTAATACACCCCACCAAGAAATGGATGCGGCTGGAGACTTTGCTGGGCCTTAAGATTGAGGAGCGTGTTGTCATGGACCGTTATTTACATGCGCTCCCTGCCACATTGAGGAAGTGGGTCAGCCATGGGGACCCTAAGACTGCAAACTAGCTGGTGGAACTCGTGGAGAGATATACTGCTGTGAGGACTTGTTGAACCCATCCGTGCCCCACTCGAATGTCTCTAGGGGTGAAAAACCTCCAGAGGATTTGGTAAGACTGTTCCAGGGTTCAAGGGCATGGGGAAAAATTACAAGACTGCTACCACAGATAATGAGACTATGGACTCAGGACCTGGAGACTGGCCAAATAGGTCAGGAAGGTCTCTGAGGCTGGTTAGAGGACTGGGTACAGAACACATAAAATGTTATTGCTGCCATGCGTTTGGTCATAGTGCTGCTAACTGTTCCCTAAATGTTGAACCAATGGAATGTGATAATGCATACTTCAATAAATGCATGTCTCTTTTTGCATAGGTAGCATGTACTTAGCATCATGTCAGGAATGCATGAAATAACAAATGTGTGTGATTTCAGTGGATGGAAAGCCAGTCACTGCTCTGCTAGATTCTGGTAGTGTTGTGACATTACTCAAAGGTGATTTTGTAAATCCTGCAAAGTTACACCCTAGCACTACTGGGGTGATGTGTATACATGGTGACACACGTGACTACCAGACTGCTGTGGGGGTGGGGGGGTGCCCTCACTATTTCATGAAGTCCTAGGGGGATTTTCCACACTTTTGGAGTTTATAAGAAAACAGAAGGAGTTGGGAGGACAGAGCTCACCCTGCTGAGGAAACACTGGAACTCACACCAGACCCTTTTGATTACAAAATTGAAAGGGAAACTGTTGACCTGTCCAAGGAAGGAGAAGATCATTTTTCTGTACTGGCTCTAATACAGCGGTTCTCAACCCGTGGGTCGCGACCCCCTGGGAGGTCGATTGCCGATTTCCAGGGGGTCTCGACGCTGCACGGCTCGCTGCACATCTCTCCAGACAGATCCGACTCCGTAGTATGTCGGCCAGCAAGACGTCACTTCTGGGAGAGGAGAGGAGGAAGAGGAGGAGGAGAGAGTCTGAGGGACGGTGTGGTGCTGTTCTGAGGTCTGTGTACTGTTTCTCTGTAATGTAGAGGAGAGAGACAGTGACCAGGAAGGGGGGGGGAACAATGAAGGAGTGATGGGGGGGTTAAGAGGACATGTGCTGGGAGGACGCTATGGAAAGGGATAGAGGGGTCCACTAGAGGGGGTCTGCACTGATAGAGGGGGTCTATACTGATAGAGGGGGGGTCTGCACTGATAGAGGGGGGAGTCTGCACAGATAGAGGGGGGGTCTGCACTGATAGAGGGGGAGTCTGCATAGATAGAGGGGGGGTCTGCACATATAGAGGGGGGGGGGGGTCTGCACAGATAGAGGGGGTTCTGCACAGATAGAGGGGGGGTCTGCACAGATAGAGGGGGAGTCTGCACAGATAGAGGAGGGTCTGAACTGATAGAAGGGGGTCTATAATGATAGAGGGGTCTGCACTGGGAGGGGGGGTCTATACCAGAGGGTTCTGAAGAGAGCAAAAGGAGGGGGAGGAACAAAGAAAAAGGGAGAGAAAGAATAAGAGAGCAAGAAAGACGGATAGAGAGAGAGAGAAAGATGGTGAAAAAAACCCAAATTAGGATACAGAGAGTTAAAAAGGAAAGAAAGGATAACAAAGAGAAAGAGTGGTGCATCCTAAAATGTACCATAAGGGGTTTTAATACTGTGGAAGGGGCTCAGGGAGCGATAAATGTCTGCGGGTTACGGGCGCAAATTACTTACAACCCACGCTACAAAATTAAATTTACTGCTAGGGGTCCCAGCAACTTGGGAAATTTTATTAAGGGGTCACGGCACTTGTAAGGTTGAGAACCACTGCTCTAATAGTAAGCGTGGACAGAATGTGGTGCCTGACTTAGAGGTCACGAAAGATGATTTTTGTACGGAGCAACTAAAAGACACCACAGTCAATAGAGCCAGAGAAAACATTAAAATAATAGATGGGGAACCTGTTGAACCTAATATAGGGGTGTCTTTTCACTCTTAAAAATAACTTGCTTTATCAGGTGGTAAAGCAAGGGGAGGAGGAGGTAAAGCAGCTAGTGGTTCTGTTAGGTGAAGATTGGCTATTTTCTGGACTTTTTGCACTTGTGTGCGCGCCTATGCTTGTTCGCGCGCGCCTGTGCATGTTCGCGCGCTCCCATGCGCGTTCGCGCACACGCCGGAAACGGCACCAAACAGTGCTACCTAATCCCCCCGCACCTGTCAGCAAGTGCGTCTGAGTACCTGTGAGCCCCAACTCTGTACCTGTAACCTGTTCCTGTGTTTGTCACCTGTTTTCCTGATCCGACCCGGCTTGACCTGACCTGCTGATTATCTGCCTGCACCGACCCCGGCTATCCACGACCATCCGATTGTCTGACCCCTCTGTACTTCTGCTGCCAGTCTGTTAACAAACTTTGCTTGGACTTTGACCACTCTCTTGCCTGACCCCTTGTACCGCACAGTCCGCCAGTTGCCGACCCAGCCTGCACGACCACCCTCCTGATCTGCACGAGCACCTGGAGCTTCACACCACCACCAGTGACCATCCAGCCCACGTGCCATCCCGCACTCTGGGACTTCCTGTCTACTCTACCAGGGGTCCCTGAATCGGGTGCGCAAGAGCGGTTGTTCCCTGCATAAGCCAGACTCCACCACCAGGACTGTGACAGGTTCCCAAACCCTATCGCCGGATGGTATTAGATTTAGCCCATGGTCATATAATGGTGGGACATCTGGGTATATAGAAAACTAAGGAGAAAATAACTCAGAGGTTCTTTTGGCTCGGGTTATATACAGAAGACAAAGAATATTGTGAGTCATGCACCACCGCCCAATTTTCGTAGTCTGCTGGTACCGTTGTCAATAATTAAAGTGCCTTTTGAAAGAATTGACATGGATTTGGTGGGACTAGTAGTATAGTCTGCCTCGGGCCTGCCATTCCCTTACATAATACCTCAGCTAAAACTATTGCTAAAGAGCTTGACCAAGTATTTAGTCGGGTGGGTATTCCAAAAGGATTATTAACGGATCAAGGAACCCCATTTATGTCCCGAGTCACTAAAGAATTGTGTAAGTTGTTCAAAATCTCCAACTCTCCCATCTCCGTACCTCTGTTTACCACCCGCAAACTGATGGTCTTGTGGAGAGATTTAACAAAACGCTCAAAAGCATTTTAACAAAGGTGGACAAAGATGGGAGAAATTGGCATTTATTTTTGTCATAACTCATGTTTGCCATACGAGAGGTACCTCAGCAGGCCCGGACTGGGACAAAAAATAGGCCCGGGCATTTTAGACTGGGCAGCCCGATCGTGGGTGGCGGTAAGACAATCGTTTGCATAGGTGGTCGGTGACAGGATATTCTGAGAAACCTCCAAGTCCAGCTAAGAGACATCCCCATTTAGCACAGGAGAGGCATCCCCAGTCCGGCAAAGAGACAGCTCCAGACCTGCAAAGAGACAGCTCCAGACCTGCAAAGAGACAGCCTCAGACCTGCAAAGAGAGAGCCTCAGACCTGCAAAGAGACAGCCTCAGACCTGCAAAGAGACAGCCCCAGTCCAGCAAAGAGACAGCCCCAGACCTGCAGATAGACAGCCCCAGACCTGCAAAGAGACAGCCCCAGTCCAACAAAGAGACAGCCTTAGACCTGCAAAAAGACAGCCCAGACCTGCAAAGAGACACTCACCTCCTTGCTGTGGCCATTACATTCTGTCCATGCATTTTCAAGGCAATCCCGCCCTCCTCTGGACTACATCTCCCATAATTCTTTGCAGTACAGAAGGGAGGGGGAGGGAGGAACACTGTGCTCTGTTTCCCTCCCCTAACCTCTGTATTGTGGGGAGAGTGCAGGGAGGAGGGGGCTGACATAGGAGAGGGGCGGGATGCTGGGAGGGACTGTACTCAGAACACCAGGCAGCTTCCCAGAGGGTGGCGGCCGTGAGATGAGAAGAGCCCGCTCTATTCAGTGAATGAAATTCAGAGGAGGAGCGGCTTCAGCCTGTGTGCTGCTTGTAGGATCGCCGCTCCTCCTCCTCTCAGTATAATTCACTGGATAGAGCGGCTCTTCTCATCTCACGGCCGCCGCCCTCCGGGAAGCTGTTAAATAGGAATAGTCGGGAGGGCGGCCAAAATGACATGCGGACTAGCGGCCCCGGCCCACCGGGCATATGCCCAGTGTGCCCTATGGCCAGTCCGGCCCTGTACCTCAGGCATCTACAGGTTACTCCCCTTTTGAAATACTGTATGGTAGACATCTCAGGGGATTGCTAAATGTTGCAAAAGAAAGGTGGGAAGGAGAGAACACGCCTTATAGAAGCATCATCGAGCATATGTCACTGATGCAAGATAGAGTAGGGGAGGTAAACTACAAAGTTTACCAGCCAGGGAAAAGGAAACCAGAGCAAATATATCACGTTAATCTCCTGAAACCTTGGAAGGATAGAGTCTTTACTGGCAATGCCAACCCCCCAAAAGGACATGTCCCCTGTGACTCCAGAAGTACCCATAACTGAAACCTTGTCACTGGCCCAACAGAAGGACATGAATTTGGGAGTAAGAATAGAGACTTTTTCCCTCACCTGCCCGGACTGACCACAGTTATACAGCATGACATAATTACGGAACCAGATGTCCGTGTAAATGTAAAGCCCTATAGAATACCAGAGGCTAGATAGGAAGCAGTTGCAAATGAAATAAAGAACATGTTAGAGCTGGACGTCATAGAGGAGTCCCACCAGTGGAGGCTCGTCCATAAGGGCTGTAGGGGCGGAGCCCCACCAAAAAAATAAGTAAGAAATAAAAATAAAAATTAACTATAATTATTAACCAACAGCCAGCACAGCAAAATAAAAATAAAGAATGAATAAAAAAACCACCCCGAGGCGGGGATGTCGGGAATACCTGCTCGGAGGTGACCACCCTGAGGAGATACTGCAGGTCGAGATTGTACAAGAAATAAAGTAAACGTTGACGAAGGATAGATCGGAGACCATAAGATATCCCGAAATGTAAATGTGCCTGTAGACCAAGGCATTAATACAGTACGACATATTGACACCAGTCAGGCCCGTCCACTCCCTTTTTCAGAGATAAGAATGAGGGTTTAAGTACAGGAAGACAACCCGGTCACTGTTCCAAAGTCAATACCCATGAAGACCTCAGTGTCCCCTGTACAG